>NW_020870449.1:343764-348764 GCF_003789085.1 Penaeus vannamei | reverse complement strand
ACACATGACAATTTGTGTGTATACATATCTATATATGTATATATATGTGCATATATATGTATGTATATGTATGTATATATGGATATATATTGTATATGTATTTATATTTATGTATCTATCTATTTATATGTTTATGTATATATATATATATATATATATATTATATATGTACACATATGTATACATTTGTATATATATATATATAATTATATATATATATATATATAGATGTATATAATATATATATATATATATATATATATATATATATGTATATATATATATACATGGATATGTATGTATGTGTATATATATATATATATAATATATATACATTTTTTTTTATGTACATATGATTAACATATATACATATATACATATATATATATATATATATATATATATATATATATATATATATATATATATATATGTTTATATATATATATGTACATATATATACATATATACACACATACATATGTGAATATGTATAATACATATATATATATGTAATATATATACATATATGTATGTATATGTACGTATATATGGAATTATATTGTATATTATTTATATCTATCTATCTATTTATATGTTTATGTATATATATATATTTATTAATATATATATATATATATATATATATATAATATATATATATATATATATATACAAATATGGATATGTATGTATGTGTATATATATTTATATATTTTTATGTACATATGATTATACATATATATGTAAGTATGGTTATATATATATGTGTGTATATATACACATTCATATATAATATATATAATATATATATATATATATAGTATTATCTAGTATATATATATAATATGGTATATGTATATGTACACATACAACACATCACACATATATATATATATATATATATATATATATATATATATATATATATATATATATAATATATCTCTACTAATATAATATGAATGGAATGTAGTGTTTTTACTTCATTTCTCCCAAAATTTATTGAAGTCTGGCAAGTCCGTCAGCAGACAGGAAAGACAAGGCTGCGAATGCAGGAATTACCAGCTGCTTATTTTATGCAACTCCCATGTGCATTGTGGATAGTTTTTGAATAACTTGATAGTAGACTGATTTATCCATGATAAGTAGGTGTGTATTATGGCAAGATAAGTATTTTTATCAGAATTCTTATATTTCATTGTGTATGCAACTTCTATGAAGGTTCTTGACTAGGTATGGCTACAAGGCAGTTTTGAGATGATTGACATGAATATTTGTATCAATTAGGGGGAATTTTGTGTGCATTTGGAGGTGATGGCTTATTTTAAGACTAGAATGAAAACATCTGCTGTTACTAAAAGGATGATTATAATTATGATGATTTATTTTTTATCTATTATTTTTTTGTCAATGTCTTCCTGTTCATGAGGTAAACATAATGCAGCTGTTGCCCAGTTCACATTGACAGATTCTCGGGCTCAGCTGAGTTGGTGTCTGGTTAACTGATTTGCCTTTTAACGTTCCTAAACTTCCTGTACCAGAACCTTACCCGTATAATTGACACCCTTTTTGTAAAATAACATGATTAATCTATTTATTACTGATATCACCTGTTCAAATTTTTTTTTCTATCATATTATACTTCACTGGATTGTTACTTGACATTTTGAACTAGATTTGCCTTTTGTGATTAATAACTTGCTAATTGCTAATTCATTTTTCCTCTGGGGATCTTTTATCTCACCAGATTAACCCATACTTTAGTGACCTTTTTGAAATATTAACCAACCTGAGCTCTTTTTTCTCTTCATTTAGAATGACTATTGACAGTTTAAAGATAGGCAGAGGTCTTTGTGATGCATATTTAATGTAATTTGTTATGGCTTTTAGTAAGAATTTAGTTGTAAATATGGCCACTATTGATGCACCTGTCTTGCAACCCCTGACTATATGTAAGGATTGTTTGTAACTCCATTGTATGGTAAATCAGAACATTAAGTATTTGGTATTGCATTATTAAAGATAAACAATGAATATAGAAAAAATACTTGTGACTGGTATTTTTTCTTGAAAGCTTGAGGCTCGCTTTACATATTATTTTCATCTATTTATTATCATTTTATTATCATCCATTAATTTTGTATGTAATATCCATTAGCTCCATTTTACTTTGCATTAGTATTGATCTAGAAGCACTAATCTGGAAATGAAGCTGAAAAGTTGTATAATGCCTTTCCTGCATTTTTGTTTGGGAAGAACTGCACGGCAATTTTTGTATATACACTTGTGTGTTACACTTGTGTTTTTTTTCTTTCTTTCTTTCTTTGACTTTAAATGTAGGTTATTGCTTCCAAAACCAACTGCTTATTATGTATCTGTTCACCCTTATTTTTTATTGCTTAACCACATGCTGCTGGGGTTGGCGTGTGCTTACATGCCATGCCCACTATGTGTTTAATTTAGTAATTGTTTTTACACATAGATGGCTCTGCAAGTACTTTGTCACCAAGGAGCCAGGTACAAGAACTACCTGTCTCATCCCTTTACTCTTTTCCTTGATTTTATATTATATTTTCTGGTGTTTAAAACTGCTGTTAACAGTGTCAGTAACACAATAGTAATTATGATGTTTAAGATAAACATAACAGTATCAACATTGATAGCATTAGTAAAAAAAGCATTTTTCCCATAAACTCAAGGAAAGGTGAAATCATTTAAGGTCACTAGGTATACTAATTGACTCCTTTGTTGTTAAGCACTGGCAGAGCCATCTATGTGCAGTGACATTTAACAAAACAATACTTCAGTGAACACAACATTTTCTCGGGGCATTGGGTTAAACTGATACTGTCCCTTGCTTTATTTTTATATTGTTTTAGGAATTTTCCCCTGTAGATATGAAGACATTTTTCAGGAATGACCTATTGTAGTGGATTTAAGTTGTATTGATGTGGTGTTTATGTAGATTTCCTCGAAAGTTTGTTTTTTTCTTAATGAATAGCTTTTCTTCAATTTTTATTCATATCAAATATTTGATTAAATTCCATAGGCAGGACCTAAACAAGTAGAACATGCAAAATATGTCTAATGTTTATTTGTCCCATAAATTTCCCAGTGTTTACAAATTTCAGGGAACTAATTTATTTAAAGACAGTATGAGGAGAAATTCTAAAAGTACAAAAGTTAAAGATGATTTTAATTTGATTGGTAATGTCAGGAAATCACCCATCCTTTTCATAACTTTCCCCTCTTATAACTAAGTCTTCCAAGTGAATGAGCTGTATTATACATAAACTTAACAGAATGGCTTAGATAGTTGTCCAGGCTCCAACTCTAAAAGAAAAAAAGAAATAAGTAGATGCTTTTGTAAACAGAAATTTATAGGGCATCAAAAAGCCTCATATGAATTAATTACAGTTATCATGCAATTGCTAGATGATACTGCATTGAGATAGTTCAGTGCCAGATATGAATTTTAATTTCATGAGAACTGGTTGATTGACAATGAAATGCTTTTATTTGTATTATATATTGGAAATTGCTACTTTCCTGTACTTCTAAAGAAATGTATATAGAAATATTTAAGTTTTCTGCACCAGTTCTTCCAAAGCAAATGCTGAAGACTTGGTATTACTTCTTTTGCAGGTAACTAGGACAAACTGTAGAGGGCAAGTTTTTATTGCATAAATTTATCCCTTCATGTTGTGTATATGGATATTCACTCTTAAAACTTTGCTGATTAGCTTTGGCTTTGTTGAACAATGGTTAAGAGACCCATCAATGAAGTCACTTATTATGGTATTTGAAAATATGTTATGATAAAGTGATACATAAAATCAGATTGGCAATATATGCATAAGAACCCTTTTGGATATGCTTAATTCAAATTTTTTCCAACACATTTTTCTGTAATAGAGAAATTATATATTGAAGTTAGCTATCAAATTATTTGAGTTGTCTTCGTCAGATACAGATTACCTTTGTACAGAATTATGTGTAAGTTTAGAGTAAAAAAAGAAAAAAAAAGATTTTGAGTGGCTTCATCTCTTGGTAAATGTTCCTTGTGGGATATTCCCTGTGTACACCAGGAAAATCTCTAGCAATTTAAAAGATATGTAAATATGCAAAAGGACATTAATTAAAAGAATTCATTCAGTAGTAATTTTGATTGTGGAATGTCCAAAGTAACATCATATTTTTCATCAGGGAAAGTAATAGGGAATGTTTAAGTTCTTCATTTATACATTATTACTAAGGGGTTTGAATATTGGTTTGGCCATTGCACTTTATTATTGTATTTAGCAGGTATTTGGCCAAAAAAGGTACACAAATTCTTAAATGAAAATTGACCTTGGTATGACATTTACAGGAACAGTAGAAGTGCAAGAACGGCTGGTAGTAATCCATTAGCTACAGGCGATGGTCCAGTGTCCAGCTTCTTCATCACCAGCACTGCTTTCATTCCTCTCCTAGACACAAGAGGTTTTCACAGGACCTTGAAAAGACATCTAAAAAAGTCAGCAGGTAAAGTCGTAGGGAGGCTGTCAGGGTTATGTTTTTACAGGTTTGTTAGGGCTAAAATATATATATATATATATAAATATATATATATATATAATATATATATATATATTATACATAATACAATACAAACATACATACATACATACACATACATACATATATACATACATACATACATACATACATAATACCATACATACATACATACAGTACATACATACATATACATATATATATGTATATATATGTATAAATAATATGTATATTAATATGTATATATACTATATATGTCTATATATGTCTATATATATGTCTATATATATATATATATATATATATATTATATATATATTATATATATATATATATACATACATACATACATACATACAATATACATACATACATACATAATACATACATACTACATACATACATACATACATCATAATACATACATATATATATATATA
>NW_020870449.1:323617-328617 GCF_003789085.1 Penaeus vannamei | reverse complement strand
GTGTCTTTAAGCGCACTTTCTCTTTTCTCTTTCTTTTTTAAGCCTTGACAGAAAACTTTTAATTTTTCTACCTGTATATTTATTTTGTCTTGTATTTCTCTCTCTGTTTCTCTTTCTCTCTTTTGTCTTGCTCTTTCTTTCTTTCTTGGATCTTGTCGTTTTTTTTTCTTTTTGTCTCAATTTTTATTTTCCCTTTTTGTCGCTTTTTTCCTTTTTTGTCTCAAAGTATTTTTATTTTCCTTTTTTTTTTTTGCCTTGCTGTATCAAATCAGTTTATTTATTTATTTATTCATTTATTTATAGCCTCGCCGCTAGACCTGTTGAAATACAATAGTCAAAGTCGTCATTCAAATCTTTTAAGGGCAATAAGAGCCATTCTCTTTCCTGAGAAGCACTATGTTCACCCGATCATATATTAGGCTGAATTACTAAGCGTTTTGGGCCAATAAAGCTATTTAAAAGTTCTTTCTCATTCTCGGTCTCTGCCTGTTTCTCTTTCTGTCTCTTTCTCTCTCTAATACTGTCTGTCTGCCTCTCTTTGTCTGTCTGTCTGTCTGTCTACTCACTGTCTCTCTTCTCTCACTCTCTCTCTCTGTCTCTCGCCTCTGTCTTTCTCTTCTGTCTGTCTCTCTCTCTCTCTCTCTCTCCTCGTCTCTCTCTCTCTCTCTCTCTCTCTCTCTGCCTCTCTCTCTCTCTCTCTCTCTCTTCTCTCTCTCTCTCTCTCTCTCTCTCTCTCTCTCTCTCTCTCTCTCTCTCTCTCTCTCTCTCTCTCTCTCTCTCTCTCTCTCTCTCTCTCTCTCTCTCTCTCCCTCTCTCTCTCTCTCTCTCTCTCTCCCTCAACTCCCTCTCCCATTTTCTCTTCTCTTTTTTTAGATTCCTTCTTCGGTTTCCACCTGTATTTCATATACCTGCACGCTTACCGGCCCAAGTCACGCTAACGGACAGTTAGAAATACAACACAAACCAACATAAACATCAAATTACAAATATATAAACCATTCCACATTTCAGATTAATTGTAGCCAAATATATCAGACAATGATCATCTGAAATATATATATATATATATATATATATATATATATATATATATATATATATATATATATATATATATATATACTATATATATATATATATATATATATATATATATATATATATATATATATATATATATATATATATATATCATATTTACTATATTACTACTACTTCTACAAACGGATTATCTGCAAATGTACGTAATTATCATTCAATATAACACGGTAATTAAATAGAAAAGGTCGCTGATTAAGGCAAAATTGTTAATTTACACTCACACGCGAGCGATGTTCTCTTCCAATGGCCGTTTCTTTCCATTTGTATATATTTCGAATTTGAGGACTCGCATCTTTGCTAGAAATGCTAATAGGGCCAGTAGATAATGAACACCCAGGAAAGAACACTGAACACGTAGATACCAAGGAGAATAATGTGTAAATTTATGTAGGTGTATGTGTATATGCTTACACACAGTACTTTCATTCTCTTTCTTTCTCTCTCTCTCTATTTACCTATCTATCACACACACACACACAAACACACTCACGCACACACACACACCACACCACCACCACACGCACACAACACACACACACACACACACACACACACACACACACACACACACACACACACACACACACACACACACACACACACACACACACACACATATATATTTATATATATTTGTGTTGGGTTTCATGTAGCAAACTTGGAATTCTATATCTGTATCTGTGGGTATTTTTCGCAATGTTCTGACGTCTTTCTCTAAAAATACATTGTTTTTTTGTGGATTTAGCTTCAGGACATTCATTTCAAAGTTCTCTCTCTCTCTCTCTCTCTCTCTCTCTCTCTCTCTCTCTCTCTCTCTCTCTCTCTCTCTCTCTCTCTCTCTCTCTCTCTCTCTCTCTCTCTCTCTCTTAGGGTCTGTTTAGCTTTTCCTATCAACTTAGATTGCTAACAGAGGCGTTGATGACTAGCTTTTTGGTCTTTCTATTTATAGGATCAAGATTAAACGCTCGTGTCCAGCGATTGGGCGTGGGATAGCGTCTGTGAGAAGAATAACATCGAATCTATTTGTTTTTTATAACTTCTAATATAGAAGAGGTATTTTCTGTAATCCTTGTAGTTGTATGTGTTGTTTGAATTTATTTTTATTAATTATCCCAGTTAGCTTTTAATTCGATTTGTTTAGATCGTCATTTAAAACACCTACGATAAACAGGGGTTTTCACTTTACTGACATTTCTCTGAAAATATTTCGAAGATACTTAAAAGATTCTGCCGTAGCGTGTGGGTGTCTATAGATCGTGTCTTCGAGGATGGAAAGATGCATATTTGTACGGTATTATTTGTACGGTATTATAAATTATTACTTTATTCGGTTACCCAGATGTACTCCACTGCTGTATTATTTAGTTGTAGAGATATTATTTGATTTAAAGGTATCTCTTACGTATATATATGCGGACTCCACCTCCACGGCCTCGCATCACATCTGTAAATATGAGAGTTTGGAATGTTGATGTAAGCCTTGTCCTGTGGCCCGAAAGTGAAAAAGAAACGATGATGTTTATTTATCTATTTACTTATTAATTTATCATTTTGTTATTATTTAAAAATATCGTGTTATTATTATCATTATCATCACTGTTATTATTTTCCTTATCGTTATCATCATTGTTATTTTTATTCTTATCATTATTGCTATCGTCTCATTATTACTATACTTTTTATTGTTATTTTTGTTAATATCATTATTGTAATTATTATTATCACCATCGTTATTTTGGTTATGTTTATCATTATTATCATAATTATCATTACAGATACTCGACTCGTGAAATAGGTATACCACCAACATTTCCTTAAAGTCAAAAGGATCTGTCACACCAAACCCTAAATTGTCATTATTTCAAGCTTATTATAACACTCACACTTAATTACAAAGACGTTGATCAGTCAATTTCAGCTGTTATTACATTACCAAAAATAACGAAATGAATATGTAAAAAACGTATTGAACAGAAGATATCGAAAGTAATGGGTTTCTTGAATAATTTGGACGAGGAACACCGACAAATAAAAGTGTAAGAAGAGGCATAGTCAAGGCTGGGAGACTATTCCCTTAGCCATTGGTAGAGTGAGGCTAGACCCGACCCTTCGCGGGGTGAGTGAGCAAGCGTGAGCCGGAAAAGGAGTTCGCCGGTAAGTGCCCAATCTGCCCAGGTCTACAGACTGTCTCCTGATAATTTGACACTAAATGATATGTTAATGGTATAATTAATATCGCAGCGCCTACGTCCTACATCATTATATTAATGCACCGCTGCATACATTCACTGCATTTCATTCCACATTATTTATTTTCACCAACAGTTTCAGAAACAATTTAATAAATTAAGTTAACGATGCATATACATATTGTGTGCTTTGAGTTAATTTGTATCTCAAACTAAGAACTGATATAATAAACATAAATAATGATATAATAAACATATAACTGATATAATAAACATATACATTCTATAAGTACATATTTGCGAGGAGCGGAACCAAGTGGCCCATCACAACTCACGCTGACCCCAAGCAAACCGTGCTTCGCGATTCATGAACGCGACTGGAGGTCATGGTTCGTCGGAAGGACCTAAAAACAAATAAACAAATGAATAAATAAATGAATAAATAAACAGGAGAATCGATACCAAGGAGATCATGGTTCATAGGAGGCACTTAAAAACAAATAAATAAATGAACGAATAAATAAATAAATAAAACAGGAGAATCGATACCAAAGATTCCTAAAGCTTTACACTCCATTACCCTCGCAGTTTTGTAGCAAAAACCATTTACTAATGTTTCGTAGCCCAAGAGGCGCTATTTGGGACGATACATTATTCACGCTCACAAATATTACACAAATATGTGTGTGTGTGTGTGTGTGTGTGTGTGTGTGTGTGTGCTTTCTCATGCAAGCCCATGCAGGAATATTTCTTTCTACCTTTAATTTGCGTTGTAGAAATTCCCAAATCTTAAGAGAAAGAAAATGACAGACAGACAGACGAACAGAGAGAGAGAGAGAGAGAATGACAGACAGACAGACGAACAGAGAGAGAGAGAGAGAGAGCGAGAGAGAGGAGAGAGAGAGAGAGAGAGAGAGAGAGACAGAGAGACAGAGACAGAGACAGAGACAGAGACAGAGACAGAGACAGACAGAGACAGGAGACAGCAGACAGACAGAGACAGAGACAGAGACAGAGAGAGAGAAGAGAGAAGACAGAGACAGAGACAGAGACAGAGACAGAGACAGAGACAGAGAGAGACAGAGACAGAGACAGAGACAGAGACAGAGACAGAGACAGAGACAGAGACAGAGACAGAGACAAGACAGAGACAGAGACAGAGACAGAGACACAGAGACTGAGACTGGGCCAAGCACGCGATTAAAAAGAAGGTCCCAATGATAATACCTTTCCCGGCTGGAATTCGATAACCACCCATCTTCCCTCCCCTTTTTCGGAAAAAAAAGACCCGAAAAGAACCGGTCCCTCGCCACTTCTCGCTTAACTACCCGCAAAATATGACACCTATGGTCATTACCAATTACCCGGCTGGTCGTTAACGTCCGACGACAATTTACAGCTATTGGATACAATTCAGATATAGAAATCCGATACTTTGCAGCATTAGATAAAATTACTGGCCATTATGATTCCGATGCTGACGAAGGGTGCCTCCTCCCCCCCCCCTGCCCCTACCCTTCCCTCGTCATGTCCTCCACTCCTTCCCCTTCCCCCTTCCCTCTCTCCTCTTTCCTCTTTCCTTCCCTACCCCTCTCCCTCCCGCTCCTCCCTCACTCTTCTTTCATCCCCTTCCCTCTCTCCCTCTTTCCCCTCTCCTCCTCCTCTCTCCTCTACCCCTCTCCCTCCCGCTCCTCCCTCACTCTTCTTTTC
>NW_020870449.1:301117-308617 GCF_003789085.1 Penaeus vannamei | reverse complement strand
TCCAACATCACCCTCAATACCCTCCAACATCACCCTCAATACCCCACCCAACACCAACATCCACCCTCAATACCCACCAACACCAACCATCACCCTCAACACCCACCCACCAACCTCACCCTCATATACCCACCTCCAACATCCCCTCAAAAACACCCACCAACATCACCCTCAATACCCACCCTCAATACCCACCCACCACTCACCCTCAATTTACCTCCAACATCACCCTTAACAGCCCACCATCACCAACATAGGAGATGCGATTGTTCTTCTCTCCCTTCGTCTGTGTTCTCTGCTTCAGGCTGTACAAGTTAACGAGTGGGAGGCTCCCGAGAGCTCCCCTTTAGTTTCAGTTTAATATATACTCTTATTTCAGTTTCTCAAGCCCTGGCTCCTTCTCGCAGGTGGAAAAGAGGTCGAGTGTTATTTATGCTTACTTTTATCTATCTTTTATTTTATTTTATTTTATTTTTTTTATTAATTTATTTTTTTATTTTATTTTATTTGTTTTATTGTTCATATTTTTTTTAATATTTTATTCTTTTTATTATCGTTCATTGATTCTAATATGATTGTTAGTATGTTATTGTTATATGTTATTCTTATCTGTTAATATAACTGATGCTGTTATTTATGACTTGTTTTAATGTTTTAAAATTTCTTTTTGTTGTTATTCGGCTTTCATTAACACATCTTGTTAGCCAATACATCATCATTTCATTATCTGCTTCTTAGTGTTTCATCCTTAATTGCATATAATAATGTCCTATGTTTATCTAATCACTATTTGTTATCATTCATTAATCAATCATCACATCTTATCATTATTGCTATTATTATTCATAATCCATTATTGTTATTTCACCATTATCATTATTATTATTACTGTTATGATTATTCAACACTAATAATTATTATCATAACTGTTATTATCATTTTATTGTTATTTTGTTATTATTACATTTTTCCGACTATTAAATTATTATCATTGATATTTTTCATCATCGATTACTACCATATTACTATTTTTTATTGTTACTATCACTTTTGTTCGTATAACTGTGACTAATGTATCTTACTCATTTATCAGTGTCTTATTTTTACCATGTTATTATTGTTATTGTTATTCTCTCACTTCTTTCTCTTTCTACCCCCCTCTCTGCTCTTTCACCTACTTAACCCCTTTCTCTTTTCCTTCCACCTCTCTCTCTCCTATCCCCCATTTTTCTCCCCCTTCTTCCAACGCTCTTCCCCCACCTTATCTTTCTCTTCTCTTCTACCGCCCCTCTCCCCTCTTTCATCCCTTAACCCCTCCTCTCCCTTCCACCTCCCTCTCTCCCGCGTCCCCAGCAACGCTCTTCTGCTTTCCCTCCCCTTAATCTCTCTTCTCTCTTCTACCTCCCTCTCTCTATTTCACGCCCCTTTCCCCCTCCCTTCTTTCACCCCCTTCCCCCTCCCTCTCTCCCTTCCACCTCCCTCTCTCCCTATCCCCCATTTCTTACCCCCTCTTCCCCAACTCTCTCTCTTCTCCTCTCCCCTCTATCTCTCTTTCTGCTTGGTCTACCTCCTTCGTCTCCTATTTCACCCCCCTATCCGCCCCTCTCTCTTTCCCTCCACCTCCCTCTCTCCCTTCCACCTCCCTCCCTCTCCCCCCTCTCCCCCAACCCTCTCTTCCCTCTCCACGAACTACATATGAGAAAGGCTTCCCTTACTCATATCTCCTCGCCTCGCCTCTCCTCTCGGAATCAACTCTCTCACTTTATAGAGAGTCTTTGATTACCTTCTAATCTCGGAAGGATTGGGATTCCATAGACCTCTATTCTTACTCCTCTGTTATATACTATCCGATTTTTATGTGGAGGAAGGAAGTGTTTCTTAGGGAAGTGGAGGGGATTAAATGGGGATTAAATGGATGGTGATGCTATGAGGAGAGAGGAGGAGAATGAGGAGGAGGATGAGGAAGGAGGAGGAGAAAGCGAGGAGTGAGAAGGATGATGATGCTATGAGGGCCCACCGATTGAGGAAGGAGGAGGAGGGAGGATATGGTGATGATGATGATGATCATTATTGAGAAAGGAGGAAAGATAACCCTAATGATTAAATGATAGATAGAAGGAGGGAGAAAGGAAGAAAAAATGATAATATGACGAGAGGAGAATTGATGGATGAATGATGATGAGAGGAGAGCGGAGGAGGAGGATGAACGACTGATGCATGCATAATCCGATGATGATGCATGATAGATGATGATCCGATGATAAAATGAGTGACCTGATTGCTATGATAAAATGATTGATGCAGTAGAAGGAGAATTGACTGCCATGATTGCATAATGATGATGCGATGAGGAGAATGATTATTAAGGGAGACGACTAGGTGATAGTGATTGGAGAGCGGATGACCGGCTGGTTGAAGCCAAAGGGGACCTGATGATGAGAAGCGACGAATGAGTGAGGATTAAGGTGGGGATTTGTGATTGAGTGATGGGTGAGGTTTTTATCTCATACATTTCATGTTATCGATTAAAAGAATGGAAATGATGATGAAATGAATAAAAATAATGATGATTGATTATATAATAACAATAAAATCAATGTTCCGATAATAATGAAAAATGATGAAAGATAATGATGATAATAAATAAAATAAAATATTTTTGTAATAAATTGATTTAATGATGAATGAATAATGATAAATAATGATAATAAAATATATTAAAATAGATAATGATTAAAACAATTAAATAATACTAATTCATTAATAAAATGAGAATTGAGAACATAGTGATGAATGATTAATACATAATAATGTTATAATAATGATAGAAGATGGAATAGTTGTTTGATGATACTAAGTGTATAATAATAACTAAGTAATATCAAAATAATAAAGTAATAAGAATATATCAATTTATTCTATGGGAAATAACAAAATATTAGTAATAATATTGATAATAATAATACATCAATAATAATAATAATTATATAGTAATAATGATAATAATGATAATAGTAATAAAAAATAACAATAATAAATAATATTAATAAAAACAATACTAACAACGTTGCTATAACAATGATAGATTATAATG
This sequence comes from Penaeus vannamei, assembly GCF_003789085.1. Lineage (NCBI taxonomy): Eukaryota > Metazoa > Arthropoda > Malacostraca > Decapoda > Penaeidae > Penaeus > Penaeus vannamei. Next base: position 305,523 of record NW_020870449.1, on the reverse strand, counting down.
AAGATTAAATAAAATCAAAGGAAGAAAGGTGGAAAGGTGAATTAACAAAAATGTCAGAGCAAAGGGGGAGGGGGGGGTGAAGGAAGATAGAGACAAAATGGGATTGAATTTTGGAGTTAATAGAGAGAGGAAAAACACCAGATGAGACAGTTAAACGTATACATTGGTGGCTATTTTAGGGTTAGGTTGATGAATAGATCAAGTCACAGGGGTTTTTGGAATAGGCAAAAAGAAAAAAAAAAAAAAAAAAAAAAAAAAAAGGAAAAAGAGTAGACTAACAGGGCGTTGGGATGAAAGCAAAAAAAAAAAAAAAAAAAAAAAAAAAAAAAAAAAAAAAAAAAAAAAAAAAAAAGGGAAAAGAGTATGGACTAAGTAAACCACCGGGTTGGAAAAAAGAAAAGAAAAGAAGAAGAGTAAAAGGTGGGAGAAAAAGAGTAGACTACCGAGTAAACAGGGTGTTTCCTGGATACAAAAAGCAATAACATAATAAGGCCAAAAGATTTAAGGAACAAATAGGAAATTTTAGTAGAAAATATTTTTTAGTAAAAGATGGAGAAGAAATATTTGAAACATTAAAATTTCCACTCACGGAGTATTTGCCACGTAATATTACGCTACCCCCTTTCTGAACCAGTACATATATATACACCACGCCGCCTTTGTACAGAAAAGCCGGCTGGTTTGAGGATGAAAGCAACATGCATTTTTGAAAATGGTCGTGACGTAAGAGAGGAGCGAGAGAGAGAGAGAGGAAGAGAGAGAGGAGAGAGAGGAGAGGAGGGAGAGAGAGAGAAGAGAGAGAAGAGAGAGAGGAGAGAGAGAGAGAGGAGAGAGAATGGAGTGGAAAGAGAAGAGAGGAGAGAGAGAGAGGAGAGAGGGAAGGGAGGGAAGAAGAGGAGGAAGAGAGAGAGAGACAGAGAGAGAGAGAGAGAGAGAGAGAGAGAGAGAGAGAGAGAGAGAGAAGAGGAGGGAGGGAGGAGGTGAGAGAGAGGACGAGAAGAGAAGAGAGGAGAGAGAGAGAGAGAATGAGAGAAGAGGGAGAGCGAGAGAGAGAGTAATAGAGATTTGAGAATGGATATAGAAGGTGAGAGGAGGAGAGGAGAGAGAGAGAGAGAGAGAGAGAGAGAGAGAGGGAGGAAGAGAGAGAGAGAGAAGAGAGAGAGAGAGAGAGAGAGAGAGAGAGAGAGAGAGAGAGAGAGAGAAGAGAGAGAGAGAGAGAGAGAGAGAGAAGAGAGACAGCAGACCAGAGAGAGAGACAGACAGATGAACATAAAAAAATAGAAGCGTGGAAGAAAAGAGAGGGAAGGGAGAGGAAGGAGGAAGGGGGAGGGGGGGGTAGGGGATTGGGCGATTAGGAGACCAGATTGGGAGTTGAAAAAGGACGTGGTGTTAGGTTCGTCCTCCAATCCCCTTTCGATTTATCCTTGTGTCCCTCACTACTCCCCCCTCCACAAATAATAATAATAATAAGATAATAAGTAATAATAATAATATGATGAATAATATGATGATGATAATGCATGGGATAATGATAATGATAATGATAATGATAATGATAATAATGATAATGATGATGATAATGATAATGATAATAATAATAATAATAATAATAATAATATAATAATAATAATAATAATATAATAATAATTAATAGATAATAATATATATAAATAATAATAATGATAATAATAATGATGATGATTGATAATAATAATAATAATAAAAGTAATAATAATAATAATATTAAAAAAAAAATAATAATGATATTAAAATAATAATATAATAAAATAATAATAAAATAGATAAATAAAACTAGTAGCTTCAGTTTATCTTTATGGAGAATATAGAAACCCAAACCTCTGAACGAAAATAATTAGATTAATAACGCCAATTACAAATGAAAGACAGAAGAAAAATAAAAGTAAACTTTATCTATCAGTAATTTTTGAATGTCGAGCCGACACGAGAACAAAGAAGTTTTCTACAAAGATAAAATAGTAAATGCTCCTCAAGGATTTGCCTCCATATACTTGAAGAGCTTAGGGACCAATGTTGATTGAAAAATGACGAGACAAAGAAAAGCGAGAGAAGAGGGAGAGGAGAGGAGAGGAGGGGGAGGGAGGAGAGGGGAGGGATCGAGAGAGGAGGAGGGAGAGGGAGGGAGGAGGAAGGAGGGAGGTGAGGAGGGAGAGAGGGAGGAGGGAGGAGAGGGAGGGAGGGCGGAGGGAAAGGAGAGACCAGACGGGATTGTTAGGGTGGGACGGAGAAGGAACTCCTCGGCAGGAGGAAGTGAATGTGAGGTCATGAGAGTAAAGAAGACTGGCACCGAGAGCAGAGGGGGGGGGAGGGGAGAGAGAGAGAGAGAGAAATAAAGGGAAGGAGAGGAGATACATGAATTGACCCCGATAGATAGAGAGATAGATTAGAAGAGAGGACCTAGAGTAGCTTAGACCATTAACGAGATACAGGGATAGAAAAGTAGATAAGAGGAAGTAGTAGAATAGCAGAGGATGAGAAGAGGGGAGGGACCTGAGGAGAGCGGAGGCAGAAAGAGAGAGGCGGAGAAGAGAAGAGGAGGAAGAGAGAGAAGCCATGTGAGCAGAAGAATTAAGGATGAAGCATTGAGGGAAGAGCAGCAGAGAGAGAGAGTGAGAGAGGAGATGAGAGAGAGAGATAACGAGAGCTGAGGAAAAGAGATAAAATAGAGATAGATAGATAATAGAGAGGAAATATATAAAGAGAAAGATATGTATATTATCGTATATATAGATTAGATAGATAGATCAGAATTAGATATATAGACGTAGATAGAGAGAGATAGAAGAAGATAGACAGATAGCAGTAGAAAATATAAGAAATAGAGGAGAGAGCAAATAAAAATCACAAAAATCCAACACAACACAACTCAAGGGACCAGCTCATTGGCTCATAAATTTGTGATGATGTTTCGTTTTATTCGTGTATTGGAAATCAATTAGCAGACTGAGCCGAGAACTTCCATTTCTTGGTTGTTACTTTTATAATGGTTGTTGTTGTCATGTTATTGATGGTGAGGGTATTACTTGTCGAACAAAATTATGATCAAAATCGTTCATTATTGATATCTCTGTTGTTTGTTGTTGTTGTTGTTGTTATCTTTATTGTTATTTTTGTTGTTGTTGTTGTTGAAAGTATTGTTGTTATTACTATTGAATATAGTATTGTTATTATTAGCATTGGTATTAGTTCGGAAGAATTTATCATTATTATTATATTATTATTATTTATTATTATTATCATCATCATCATTGCATTCATCATTCATCATCTATCGATCATCAAGTCATATCGAAGTCATCATCGTGAATGCATCATCATTCATCATATCATCATCAGTCATCATCACCCATCATCATCCATCGTATCACCCATCGATTCCAATATAGTTTTCGTTACTGTACAATAATTGATAATAATATAATTATGATTATGCTATGTGATGCATTTTACTATTTTTGCATAATTTTAAATACTGTTGTAATTGTTAAATATATTTCCTTACTATCCAATCACTTTCCACCATATATTGTCGTTGAGTCATATTAATCATCCTATTACTATTATTGCTGTATTGTTATTATCATTACTATTATTTACTTTTATCATCTTCATTAAGTATATGATTATTTGTCATGTATTATTATTATTGACTATAGTTATGTATTATTATATATTATTATTCATCCCTATCATTATCACTATTAGTATTATCAATTATTATTATCCAGTTCATCTAGGTTTATAACGTGTGTTGGTAGGTATACGCTGCTGTTGATCATTATGACTGTAAAAAAAAATAATGCTATATTATTACAATTATTATTATTAACTATTGATCAGTTATGTCCGACTAATTGATTAATGATGATGATTATCATGACTATTTCCGACCACTGAATTACATTTATATATGAAATTCAATCATTCAGATATCACAATGATCATTGATAATAATGATCATAACTTATTTCTCTAAGCTAATGGAATTGATTATTTATAGATTATTATTATTTTCATCATAATTCCATCATTATCATTAGTAGTTATAGACAGTGAATCACTTCGTCACGTGATACTGTCGTTTGAATATAAACATTAGACGTCATATTGTGAGTAGTGTTGCAAATAACATTAATGATATTCCTTATCCTATTATTACAAGTTCCCAAAATGAGAGATCAGTAATCAAACTGACTTAATAATTGCATCATCCTGCCACTTTCACCTTCTATATATCATTGTAATTATTGTCTTGTTGACAATAATTATCATCAGTAATTATCATCCGGATGATTAAATTATCAAATAATAGAGCAGTATTGTTGTTAGTAGGTCTATTCATCAGTCTATCACTGTAATCAAAAATT
>NW_020870449.1:291117-293617 GCF_003789085.1 Penaeus vannamei | reverse complement strand
AGAAGGGAAAAGGGAAGAAGAAAGAAGAAGAAGAAAAAAATGAAAAAGAGAAAGAAAATAAAACAAGAACAGAAGAAGAAAGAAGAAGAAAAGAAGTAAGAAAAAAAGAAGAAAAAGAAAAAGAAGAAACGAAAAAAAAAAACAAGAAGAAAAGGAAGAGAGAGAAAAAAAGAAGGAACAAAAGGAAAGGAGAAAGAGAAGATGGAAAGACAAAGGAAAGAACAAAGAGGCAAGAGGAGAAGAAACAGACAAAAAAGCGACACAAGAGAGGAAAAAAGAGGAAAGAAGAAGAAGTTAGAAAGAGGAGGGAGAGGAGGAGGAGAAAAAGAGAGAGGGGGAGGACGGAGGAGGAAGAGAGGAGGAAGAAAGGAGGAGGAGGGGGAAAGAAGAAGGAGAGGGAAGAGGACGGAGGAGGAAAAGAAGGAAGACAGAGAGGGAGGGGGGAGGAGGAGAGGAAGAAGAAAGAAGAGGAGGAGGAAAAGAAGTAAAGAGGGAGGAAAGGACGAGGGGTGAAGGAGAGGAAAAGGCCAATGAACATGAGAATACATTACCACATACAGTCAAAGATCATGCATCTCTGCAAACACACAAAAAAATAAATTTGATTTATATAAATCCATCACGTGATTGTACCTTTAATAAAATTAATATTTTTTTTCTACATCTAATCTCTTTCCCACTAAGAGGTAAAACATTCATCAAAGTTGTCTTCATTTTACGTCTAGCCCAAAGTGACTTAAAAGGATGATTTAACTAAATTGACTTAAAAAACTGTAGTACCGGATGAAACGCGAATATCCATGACAAATGGGCAAATTGAATAAAATAAAAGTCACATATTCTTAATATTTCCTCAAATATGGTATGCTTATACTTTTTATTATCACTGAAGATATATCTAGAGGGAGGTGGCATAGCTCAGTGGTAGAGCCGCTTTTGCAACGCCGTGTCCTGAGCTTCCCGCGCCCAGCCTGTGCCCCGCTCAGTCGACTCCGGCTGTGAATGGGCCTACTGGTATGCTCCGACGTCAGCATAACTGGGGTCAAAGTCGGCTTAGTAAGCAGTTCTCTAGCACAAACATGTCCCTTACGTCCAGATGGATATGGGACCAACTTTGATTTTGATATATCTATGACTTTTCTCCTTACCTAGTTCATCCAGTTGCTATCTATGCTTGTCGCTTCTCTCTCTCTCTCCTCGTCTCTCTCAGTCCTCTCTCTGTTCCTCCGCTCTCTTCTCTCGTCTTCACTTTTTCCTTCTCTTCTCTCCGGTCTCGCCTCTCTACATCTCTCTCCTCTCTACTCTCTCTCTCTCTTATATATATATATACCTTAATAGAGGTATATAATATATCAATTATACATATATATATATATGTTGGATCTTTGGCCCGCTATAATCACTCCCTTAAAATCCGTACTTATTGGATGAATCAGCAATGCCATAGAATAGATAGATAGATGGATAGGTAAAAACACAACTAAAGGATACAACTGCCATTAGTATAATTATGAGAAAATGACTTTTATTATATCACCATAAAGTAATGATTATAAACATTACTGTTGTCAAGTGTCGATTATGATAGTGACTATCTATATTATTATCATCATAGAGTAATTATTATAATTACGGTCATTGTTATTATGATTGTTATAATCATTTCTTCATTATTATTATCATTGTATTCTTCCACACCACACAGGCACCCTCCCCACCCCCCGTTTGCACAAAATCCTTCTCTTCGTTACTCTATCCCTTTCCTGCCTCACAGCTTCTTAAAATCTTCTTCATCTTACCACCTCAGGCAGGCGTGGGGAGTCCTATGACAGGATGCTAGCCTCTGATTAAAAAAAAAGAAAAATAAATAAATAAAATAAAAAAAAATAAATAAAATAAAAAAAAAATAACAATAAAAAAAAAATTAAATAAAAAAAAAATAAATAAATTAATTAAAAAAATAAGATTAATAAAAAAATAAAATAAAAAATAAAATAAGATAAAGATTAATAAATAAATAAGGGATATGATGTTGGGTTGAAAGGATAAGAAAATTCCGTTTCTTTCTATTGTCGTGGTATTTTTTGTTTTCGTCTTTTTGTTTGTTGTTGTTAATGTTTTCTTATTGTCAGTGAGTGTTATGATTTTTATATTTATGATTTATTATTTCTATTATCATTAATAACAATTGTACATTATTGTCATCATGTTATAATGATCATCCTTATCATCATCATCAACATCATTATCATCGTCATCACATCACTGTCACGAATGATGATAATGATGATAAAAATAATGATTAGAAAGATAATGAATACTAAGTAATGATAATAATGATATAATGAATAAATAATAATGATAAATGATAATAAAATAATATATTAGTAATAATCAAAAAATATAATAATAATCATCCATCAATCATCATCGACATCAATCATATAAATAATAATAATAATATAATATGATCATAATATCATAATAAATAATAATGAAT
>NW_020870449.1:275244-281223 GCF_003789085.1 Penaeus vannamei | reverse complement strand
GTATGTAGTTCAATAAGTAATTTATTTTTATTAGACATCATTAGTACACGGCGGGCATGCAGGAGGTAGGTATAGCACAGCTAGGGATTTTGACAAGTTGGTAGGACTAGGTATAAGGAAAGACAGGGAGGTTTAAGGACAGAGATAGAGGTGATAGCTAAGATAGGTAAGTTGATAGGTAGGTTTGGCAGTAGAGTAGACTAAGGAAGTAGATAAGTTAGCTAGAATAGTTTTGGGGTCAGTAGTTAGAAATAAGTAAATATAGACTCGAACGAATTGGTAAGGATATCAAGTAGATTAAGTAATAGGATAAAGTTGGCAAGTAGACGTAGATAAGCGATAAGTAAAGTAGATAAGCTGGTAAATAAGGGGGAGTAGAGCAAAGTAATAAGATAAGATTGGTAAGAGTAAGTAGATATGTAGGCTAAGGAGAAGATATACTAAGTTTGGCAAGTAGATTAGTAGGTACGTAGGTCGATCAATAGTGAAGTAGGAAGAGTAAACAGGGAAGAGTAGGTAGAGTAAAGAACAGGGTATTTCGGTGAGGTCGATCTGGCACCTGCCAAACAGTTATCTGCACGAGGGGACATAAAACGGCTCCCTCACCCCCCCACTTCTCGTACTGGCGCACTCATGACGCGAATTAAGACAAATACTATTTACACTGATCTTTGATAAATGGTACTGATGAGGCAAGGCGGGGGAGCGAGTGAAGCGGAGTGGGAGTGGGCGAGAGGGTGGCTTGACCAAATTCAATTCTTCACTCTCTCTCTCTCTCTCTCCTCATCTGTGCCTCAGGCGCTGGCCGTGAAAAGTGAAAAAGGAAATGTGGGTAGCTGGGAGAGAGGGAAGTGGGGTTGGGGGAAGGTTGGAGAGGGAGGGAGGTGGGGAGCCGGGGATAGGGAGGGAGGGGGAACGGTGGAGGGAGGACGAGGGAGGTGGGAGGGGGAAACGAATTAGGGGAGTAGGGAGGGTGGGGGAAGGGAAACGGGGGGAGGCAGGAGGAGGGAGGTGGGGGAGGGGAGAGGGGATAGGGTAGGTGGGCGGGGGAAAAAAAACAGGGTGGGGGGGGGAAAGGGGGGACAAAGGGAGAAGGGGATAAAAAAAAAAAAGGATAGAGGGTGAGGAGGAGGAAGAGGGGAGGAGAGAGAAGTGGGTAGGGAAGGATGGAGGGAGGTTGCGAGGAGAAGGCAAATGGGAGGGATAGAGGAAGGGAACGGAGGCTGACCAAGGGTAATGAGTGAGGGGAATAAAAGAGTTTGGAGGGAAGGAATTTGTAAGAGGGAGGTTTGAGGAAAGGGGAGAGAGGGAGAAGGACGAGGGGCTGGGGTCGGGTGGTGGGGTGTGGGGGATGGGGAGGGTAAGTTATAGCGGCTGGGGAGAAGTGTGGAATGCGTTTAGCAACACGTTAGATCAGCAGTAACAACTATACACTCACGCACTCACGCTGGTATGTGATCAAATAAGTCGATAATAAAAGTAATAATGGATAAGAATCATAGATAGATGCATAATCAAACAGATATGAATGAAATAATAATGAATACTGAGTAATAATAATAGATATAATAATAATAATAATGATAATAATAATAATGAATGATATAATTAATATAATAATATAAATGATAAATAATGAAATAGATATACTAATTCACGAAAACAACAATAATAATGATGATGATAATAATATATTAATCACTATCTATAAATAGATGGATAGACGAATTAAATAAAATAGTAGTTAATGACTAATATCAAGAATGATAAATAATAATCACAATGAGATGATAATGATAATGATAAAATCAATTAATATGATATTTCCTGTTATGCATTGATAATAGTGATGATTCAATAACAATAATTATGGCGATAATTATAAATAATGAAAATAAGAACCAATAATAATAATGATGAATGATGATCACAAAGACAACATAATTTGATAAAAATATGATACTAATAATTATATAAAAAATAATGACAAATAACGTTACCAATAATAGCAATGATAATAAAGATAATGATGATAATAATAACATTAATCTTCATCACATTACAATAATAACAAACAACAACAACAACAACGGCGACACGAGTACAACAAACAAGCATAACAAAGACAGTATTATTCAAAGTAACAACATACAACACGAAAAACAACCTTAATGCTACGGCAGTTAGACGCTGCTTCTACCGCCCACAGCCTTAATTAACAATCACAGCACAAGGAATCGTCTTGATAAAGAAAGAGAGGGATAAAGAGAGAGAGAGAGAGAGAGAGAGAGAGAGAGAGAGAGAGAGAGAGAGAGAGAGAGAGAGAGAGAGAGAGAGAGAGAAGAGAGAGAGAGAGAGAGAGAGAGAGGAGAAAGAGAGAGAGAGAGAGAGAGAGAGAGAGAGAGAGAGAGAGAGAGAGAGAGAGAGAGAGAGAGAGAGAGAGAGAGAGAGAGAGAGGAGAGAGAGGAGAGAGAGAGAGAGAGAGAGAGAGAGAGAGAGAGAGAGACAGAGAGAGAGGAGAGAAGAGAGAGAGAGAGAGAGAGAGAGAGAGAGAGAGAGAGAGAGAGAGAGAGAGAGAGAGAGAGAGAGAGAGAGAGAGAGAGAGAGAGAGAGAGGAGAGGAGAGAGAGAGAGAGAGAAAAGAAAAGAATTAAACTTATATATACAAAAACAGACAACAACGACGATCGTAAACAGCCCAAAACAAGACATTTGCAACGATAACAAGATCCAGGCTAATGACACACAACAATAAAGAACATTAGCAAACACAAGTGATGATGATATCAAAGCTCGTCATGGATATTACAAGTGTAACAGCAGGTTTGTGATAATATTGTTGATAATAATAACAATTACACCAACAATAACGATGAAAATGATTATCTTGTTTGATGTTGATGATTGATGATGATAATGAAATAATAATAATAATAATAAATAATAATAATAATAATAATAATAATAATAATAATAATAATAATAAATATAATAATATAATAATAATAATAATAATAATAATAATAATAATAATAATGATGATATTAATAATATAATAATAATAATAATAATTAGCTAATAATAGATAGTAGCAGTAATAATAATAGTAATCAATAGTAATAATATAACTACAGCACAATAATAATAATAAAACACTATAAATAATTAACGATAATAATAATTCGTATCAATAATATTGAAGTAAGAACAATAACAATAATGATACGAGAATAACAATAATGATCTTAACAACAATATTACGTACTACTATGCTACTGCAACCAATACAAACATGACATGATAATGATAATAACTACCAACAAGAAACAACAGCAGCAACTATAAATAATAATAATCAGCATCATCATAATCAATATGATGATATGCATAATGATAATAATATCAATCAATAATAACAACAAGAAACAACAACCATAAAAACAACATAACAATGATAATGATAATAAATAATAATATGATATATAATAATAATCATAATAATATCAATAATATATAATGAATTAATAATAATAGATAATAATATAATAATATTATTCAATAAAAATCAAGGATATGTAATAATAATTAAAATAATATAATAACACAATAAAACAATTTAAGGAATAACAATAATTACCACCAATTACCATCATTACCTGTTATATTACCTATCATTATTACCTCAATAACATAAAAAAAACTACCACTAATAACTACTACTACCGTTCGTACTGAACGCAGAGCAACTATACGCAACCAATCAACAGCAACAACAACAGCAGCGCTCATAACTCTAGCAATAACACGGTCAACCCTCGGCTGAGGTGCGAGCGCGTGGGCCTGGATTAGGAAATTCTAGTCGTTACTCCGCAGATCGCTATTGTCTGAAGTCAGTCGTGTGAAGATTCTGCCAATGGCGCTGACTTCAAATTCACTTTCGTCTGAACCTCCTTCTCACGGGCTGGGAAACGCTGAACGCTGGAGGGGGGAGAGGAGGAGAAGGAAAGGAGGAAAAGGAGGAGGAAGGAAGGAAAAGGAGGGAGGGAGGGGGTGGAGAGGAGGAGAGGAAGGAGAAGGAAGGAGGAAGGGAGGGGGTGGGAGAGGAGGAGAGGTGGGAGGAAAGGGAGGGAGGAAGGAGGAAAAGGAAGGAGGGAGGGGGTGGGAGAGAAGAAAAGGAGGAAGGGAACGTAGAAGGAGAGAAAGAAGGAGGGAAGGGAGGGAAAGGAGGAAGGAAAGAGGAAAAAATAGGTGGGAAGGGAGGGAGAGGAGAGGAAGGAGGAAAAGGAGGGAGGAAGGAGGAAAAGAAAGAGGGAGGAGGAGGGAGAGGAGGAGAGTAAGGAGGAAAAGGAAGGAGGAGGGGGTGGGAGAGAGGAGAGGAAGGAAGGAGGAAGGGGAGGAAGGAGGAGGAGGAAGGGAGAAGGAAGGAAGAGAAGGGGAGGGAAGGGGAGGGAGGAGAAGGCGAGGGAGGGAGGAGAGAGGAAGGAGGGAAGGAGGGAAAGGAGGAGAGAAGAAGGAGAGAAGGAGAAAGGAGGAGGGTGGGAGGGAGGAGAGGAAGGAAGAAGAAGGAGAATAGGGGGTAGGAGGAGAAGGAAAGGGAGGAGGAGGAAGGAGAAGGAGAGAAGAAGGGAGGAAGGGGGTGGGAGAGGAGGAGAGGAAGAGGAAAAGGGGGAGAGAAGGAGGAGGGAGGGAATGAGAGAAGGAAGGAAGTGGAACGGGCGGGGGGATGGGGGGAGAAGAGAAGGAGGAGAGTAGAGAAGAAGTGGGATGAGATGAGGGAAATGGAGAGAGGAGGAGGTGAGGAAGGAAGAACAGAGGAGGAAGGAGGAAAAAGAGAGAGGAAGGAAGGAGCAAGAAGAGAGAGGAGCAAGAATAGGAGAGGAGAGAGAGGAGGAGATAAAGGAGGGTGAAGCGAGAGAAGGAGAACAAGAAAATGAAAATAAGAGAAAAAAGAAGCAATAGTAACAACCTGGTCAACAAATAAACAGACACATCAAACTACACATCGAACTATATCACACAGACGTATATCGCTTGGCGTATATCACAGCATATCAACACCGCGATATTGCCGCCCAGATTCCCACCGCGCCGTGCATGGTGGGCGTGAATCAGGCGCCCGCGGAGCTTCCGACATGCGACCAGCTGAGCCCTCAATTACCAATCAGAGCCTCACGTGCATGACGGAGTTACAGAATCATGTTACAGAAAGAAAGAAATACATGAACGTAAATGCAAGGGAGGGAATGCACATGAACGTAAATGATAAATAAAAAACAAATACAAAACCACGAACTTAAATGCAAAGAAACACACGGACGTAAAAAAACAAAAAAAAAAAACAAACACACGAACGTAAATATTAAAAAACAAAACATGAACGTAAATGAAAGAAACACACGAACGCAATAATAAAAAACACACGAACGTAACAACAACAAACACGAACGTAAAAGCAAAGAAACACACGAGCGTAAACGTAGAGACGAAAGGAACGGCGAAAGGAAAGGCCCGAGTCACGCCGGTTCGAGACTTCGTGAAGCAATATTTACGAAGATTATTCCCGACTCATGGCCTGTAAACAAACCTCTGAAATACTGAAAGCGAATAAACAAATAATGACACTGACATAACCAATAATTTCAAAGACAATAAAGAAGGAACGACACGATGTAATACCGGCAATCATAAATGCTATTACTGATCCTAAGAAACACACAAAGTATACAGTATTTGGTGAGATTTATGCTTTAATTCCCTGGTGTCGATGAGCACTTTCAATCCGTTACAAAATGAATAATATGAAAACACTAAAAAAAAAGAAAGAAAAGAAGGTCACTTTGTACTCCATCCGCGGTATGTGAGGATGGCATGACCTTAGAGCACAAGAGAAAGGTACATAACATCCTGTTATCCCTACTCCTCCCCCCCCCCTCGACATGTAAAAGATGGAATTTCCGTTTCAAGTGACCTCGTCCCCCCC
>NW_020870449.1:265244-267744 GCF_003789085.1 Penaeus vannamei | reverse complement strand
CAAGTTCATCTAGTTTTGAGAGAACTGGCAAATCATTTATCAAAGAGGATGTTGCACTTTACAGTAATTCCCAATAATCAATCGAAAACACAAAGAAGAGACAGGCAAATTACATTAGCCATATCAAAAATCTATGAGCGAATTAGAACTTAAACGAAAACACAAAAAGTAATAGTCCTCCCCAAACACACGTTTTCTTTGTTGTAAAACTGATACTTTAAGGGGAGGCTAACAAAGATCAGTTTAAACCTAGACCTGTATTTAATGGCTTCATCGCCTCTTTCATAACTTCTATTTGTTAAATCCTTGGGTGTTATTAGAGGTGATTAATAAGATTAAATGTCCAACTACTGCTCTGATTATAGGCAAACAATATGTTTTTTGTTTTTTTTACTAGTTTAAAGTAATAATTGAGTAAAATAACTTCAAAAAATGCCTGAAGGAGGGAGGGAAGGAAGGCAGGAGGGAGGGAAGGAAGGGAGGAGAGAAGAGAGAGGAGAGAGAGAGAGAGAGAGAGAAGAGAGAGAGAGAGAGAGGAGAGAGAGAGAGAGAGAGAGAGAGAGAGAGAGAGAGAGAGAGAGAGAGAAGAGAGAGAGAGAGAGAGAGGGAGACGGGAGAGAGAGAGAGAAGAGGGAGGAAGAGGAGAGAGAGGAGAGGAGAGGAGAAGGAGAGAGAGAGAAGAGAGAGGAGAAGAAGAGAAGAAAGGAGAGAGAGAGAGGGGAGAGAGAGAGAGAGAGAGAGAGAGAGAGAGAGAGAGAGAGAGAGAGAGAGAGAGAGAGAGAGAGAGAGAGAGAGAGAGAAGAGAGAGAGAGAGAGAGTGAGAGAGAGTGAGTGAGAGAGAGTGAGAGAGAGAGAGAGAGAAGAGAAGGAGAAGGAGAAAGAAGAGAGAAGAGAGAGAGAGAGAGATGCCTGCCTTCTATTTACGAAGACCTGCACCACCATTGGGACAGCGAGAGAGAGAGAGATGAAGAGAGGTGAGAGAGGAGAGGAGAGAGAGTAGAGAGACCAAGAGAGAGAGAAGAGAGAGAGTTGAAGATGCCTATTTCTAAGACTATTACCCACCTTGACATTCGGGGTTGAGGAAGCACCGTAGGAAGGGGTGGGCAACGAAGATGAAAATAAGGCACAGGAAGAAAACGGCCACCATTATGACCGATTCTCGGTTATGAAACTGCGAGAGTATCCTCAGTTCACTCAATCGATGTTCACAACGCTTCCATAACTTCTTCCCGAAACGAATACGTCCACAGCACTTGCCCGCGCAGAGATATTTCACATATATGGCTCCAGCGGCTCCAGCGTTTTCGAACTGTTCGAAGTATTACAACTTTGGGTTCGTTCGGAACCAACGGCGGATACTGACTTTGGAAAGCTACATTTGTATGTGTGTTGGTGTGTATACAGCAGCTGTATATACACAAACACACATTGCAGCTTGTGTGTACTACAGCTTGTGTGTATGTGCTTGAAAATCTACATTTCTGCGAATGTAAGTGTATATACAGCTTGTGTTTAAGAGTGTATGTATGTCAGCAAATCTACATTTGTGTTTATGTGTATATGCAACATAAACACACACATATGTGTATGTGTGTGTGCATGTGTGTGTGCATGTGTGTGTTTGTGTGTGTTTCTGTCTGTATGTGTGTGTGTGTGTGTGTGTGTGTGTGTGTGTGTGTGTGTGTGTGTGTGTGTGTGTGTGTGTGTGTTGTTGTGTGTGTGTGTGTGTGTGTGTGTGTGTGTGTGTGTGTGTGTGTGTGTGTGTGTGTGTGTGTGTGTGTGTGTGTGTGTGTGTGTGTGTGTGTGTGTGTGTGTGTGTGTGTGTGTGTGTGTGAACCTGTGCGTGCGACTCGCGCTGCATTGTTCATTACTGTATTCAAGATTATGAAAATCACCTGCTTATCCCAACCACAACAAAATCCTTAGGCAATAAGCTTCCTTCTCAGGACAGTGTCCGTACATCCAGCAGAAATATGATTTGTTACACGAAAACTCGTACACAGTGAGTAAATTCAACAATGCACAATACTTAAACACTTACCCTTCGATAAACTTTCACAAACTTACCTGAAGGGACCTGAACTGCGGGTGGGAAGACCACCAAAAGTCCAACGAAAAGAGACCGTTTTACTCACCAAAGGGATTCGGAATGAAGTCGAAGATGCCTCGGGTCTGCGTGCCGTTGGGGGCGGGCGTCGTGGCGAGCTCAGACCCGTTGCCGCCCCCGCCGCCCGCCAGCGAGGAGCCGGGGGCGCCCAGCCCTGCGTCCCCGCCGGCAATGTGGTTATCAAGGCTCGAGTCTATCGCATTGTCTTGCAAGAGTGCGTTCATGAGGACGACAAGCGCCTCGTGAGAATTATCATTATCGTCCATATCTGTATAGGGAGAAGAAGGATGCAAGATGTGAGCGGAAAGAAACCGGGAAGGGCAGGTCTGACTCCGAGTTCTTCCGCTGGACCAGAATCCCATGCGTGAGGAGGAAAGGTCTTTGGAAGAGGCC
>NW_020870449.1:225244-227744 GCF_003789085.1 Penaeus vannamei | reverse complement strand
AATAAACCATCGCTTCGTAACGTGAGCGCCGACAGCCACTCTTGTTTAAAATGCGGTCTGAGAATTGTGGAGAATTACGGACCAAATGGATCTCCTCAACTAGGAGGCCCAGGACGAGTCCGTGGTCATTTGGTATCGTGTTAGTTGATCTATCTCAAGAGGAATTGGAAATAGATTGCTTCACAATTCTTAGTTCATATGAATGGGCTTTTCTGTACTAGGTGTTTTTATTTCAATTCCTGATTTTGTAGCTGTCGCTTTTTTCTAAGATGGTCTTATCATATAGTCTTCAATTTCTTGAGAGAATGTTATCTTTCTTCGGCCAAAATAATTTCTACACAAAGAACAAATGGAGAAAATCTTTCTAGTTAACTTCTTCTTGCGGCTGCCGTGATTAAGGGCCACGCGTTGAGACGACCGCCGGCGCTGGCGCTTTCGTCCCCGGGGCGCTCGAGCAGGTCCGTGCTGTGAGCAACCTAGCTTCGAACGCCTGGCGATCCGAAGCCCCGAACGGGCGTTATGGTATGGGGACCTGCGTGGAGCGTCAGTATGAGTGTGTCTTTTGTGAAGGCGTTCGACATCTTTTTGTCTATTATTAAACTTTTACTTAACGGTCAGGTTTTGTCATTTAAAGCATGAAGACACGAACATTGTGGTTTTAACAGATATTATTAATTTTTGAGTCTGTGATGAAGATTTCGTCGTTCGTTTCAGACCGTCATATATATATATATATATATATATATATATATATATATATATATATATATATATATTTATATATATATATATATATATATATATATATATATATATATATATATATATATATTTTATTTTTTTTCCTGTGCACCCTATACACACACGTATACATAAAATGTATTATATGCATGCATACAATTATGCAATGAACTCGTGTTAGAAGAAGACCATTTTTACACTAAAGAAATAAATTCACCGGCAGTGATATCAGACGCATCATGCATCCCATCATCCGAATCAAATGAATTGTGCAGCAGCGCCGACTCGCCTTCAGAAAGCTGCAGCAGTTTTTTTTGTCGTGTGGTAGACCTCCACCAATCTTTATTTATTCAGAATAGATCAAATAAACACGATTTTCGATGGAATTTCCAGACCTTTTTGACTTGCACTGGAGTTTTCTGAGAGCCTGCCTTGCCAAAAAATATATTTGCATCCTGACAAAGGCATGGCGTCGTGTATGCGCTCTAGGTTCTCTTTTAAATGTTCACTGAGGCATTCCTGTTCAAAGGCGCCAATGGAGGCTGCTCTTGCCATGTCTCCGCCGAAAGAAGCATCAGTCCAAATTCCCTGTTCGAAAGCCATCTGTGGAGCTCGACCGTCGGCGGCGGCGCTGGGCTCGCTCGCGTCGTCTCGTTTAGAGTAAGGATTCGAAGCGCTGGTGAGCGCCGGAGCGCGATCACCTTTGTTCGACCGCCGCCATTCCAATAAAAGGAAAAGAAAGAAAAAGAAAGAAAGAAAGAAAAAAAATCAGCCCCTAGGTGTGGAATTCACCTGCATTTTTTTTTGGGGGGGGGGGCAATAAGGTCGGGTTATTTATAATCTGGAAAATTACTAGTAGATACACATCTTGAATGATAATTACGTTAAGCCTTTAATACCTACTTAAAGCATGAGATAGAAATATCACAACCAATTGATTTTTCGACGAAAAAAAAAAAAAAAAAATGACAGTTAGAAATCAGATTTCAAAATTCGTCATATTCGTATCTTTAAAAAAATATTTCAATATACAGCGAGGTGATAAAAATCCAATAAATCAGCTTCTCCTTTCACCCATTTATCCTTTAATCTCCTTTCCCTCATCTATGTAATGTACACTACTTTTAGGTGCCTACGTAACTGATTATGATTATGAAGCAAATTGTAATCTAAAAGAAACTTTATTGGCAAAGTCTTCACTTTTGCGGTCATATTTTTTTCGCGGAAAATCCACATCAGTCTTTCCGTCAGTGACTAGAGCTTCTGAACAAGCAAAAGTCCGTCGTTGTGTGGTTAGCCACAGCCCTCTCGAGTCGCTTACTCGGGCTAGAAAGTAGCAGTGACTCATTGTGGCGTAGAGACAACGTGCGTACGGATGGTTCTCTCTCTCCCCCCCCTCTCTCTCTCTCTCTCTCTCTCTCTCTCTCTCTCTCTCTCTCTCTCTCTCTCTCTCTCTCTCTCCCTCATATTCTTCCCACTCTTACGATACATGCTAGCTCCTTGAATATGCCGATATATCCCCGCCAGCGAAACTATAAGATACTGAGGCTGATTTGTCTACCATCATCAGATCAATAACCGTTATCATTGCTTTAACTGCAACAGCAATCTACGTTACTTCTATTACCACTACCATTACTACTGACCTTACAAATACGACAACAGCTACTGGAGATATTGCTGTAGCAACAACCACTCTGCCATTACCACTAAGGCACTAATTTTACTACTACTACTACAGATACCGTTACTACTACTA
>NW_020870449.1:200244-212744 GCF_003789085.1 Penaeus vannamei | reverse complement strand
TATCATTATCTTCATTATTGTTATTATGTTTACCAGTATTATGATTTTTATTTTCATGATCATTATTTTTATCATTCATTATTATGATCATTGTAATTTTTCCTATTATCATTATCATTACTATTACCATAGTAATAATCATAATTGTAGTAATGACAATAATGATAATAAGTATCATTATCATTTTTGTTATAACATTTTTATTATATTATCATCCTTTTCATAATTTCTATTATCATGATTTACTTATCATTATTATTGTTATTGTTATTATACATATCTTTATCACTAATATCATCATTACCATCATTGTTATCATCAATACTATTATCAATTTTGATATCATCATAATTATTATTTTTTTATTATTATTATTATCCATTATGATAATGGTGATATTATCATGAATATTTTTATCTATGTTATCATCATTTTGATTGCCATCATTGTTATCATTGTAATTATCATTACCATCATTATAATTAATACTGCTATTGCTGGTAGTATTATCTTCATTAATAATATTATCATCATTACTTCATAATCACTGTCATTATTAGCGTTATTATAGCCTTTAGAAGTGTTATTGTTATAAATATTACCATTATGATTATCAAAATCATTTTATTGTCATCAGTATCATTAATTATCATTATTATCATCATTACTATTATAATCATCATAATTAATGCTATTGTTATCACTATCATCATCATTAACAATAATGCTATTATCATTATTACGATCACTTCACCCTCAGTATCATTGTCATAATCATTATTATGTTTGTTATTATCATTGTTGTTTTCATCTTTACTCTCATTTTTGTTATCTTTTGCCATCATTATTAAAATGTTGTTCTTAATATGTAAGCATTCCTTCCTTTGCTTTTGGATTCTTTTAAGGTTATAAAAATCCGTTTGATGTTTTGGTGAGACATAATGTGTTTCGTGTCCTAAAAACAATTTACATATCATATTCACAGCTTATGTTACGGTCTACTTATTTCCTATTAAAACAATGGATAATTAAGGGATGTGTTTTAGAATTCCCCGAGAGAAGTATTCGTACACACACAAACGCATGCACTCATATATAGTACAGACACACATGCACTCAAATATAGTACAGACACACATGCGCACATATCCTGTACACATTCACAAGCTCTCTGTCACTCTATCTAATTACATATACATGTACATGTGGGTACCTACACGATTCAGAAGAATCCATCGTAGCAAAGGTCAACATTGTTAAATCTAAGCACAACATTCTTATAGTTGAGCAAAAAAGGCCAACGCATAAGACGACCTCTCCATCTTGACATTGAAATCACTTGCCATTGCCACAGAGCGATTGTTACCTCCCCCAAAGAGGTTGTTTTGGTAGCGCTGGTTAGCTTGTTCGTTGGTTACCAAGATAGGTAAAAAGTTATGGGCAGATTTTTATGAACACTTTGCCTGAGGTGTGTTCTAGCCTAACTTAGATGACATTACATTTTGGTTATCATGATCCGGATCAAGGAATTCATCAGTTACATCAGTTACCCCTGTTGTCAATGTAATGGGAGTAACTATTACTGTTATGTTTACGGACGTCACCATTGCATTTGAGAAAGAGGTGATTTAATGTAATTCTTCAGATGTGAGTATTTCTATTACATCATTGATCCTATTGCGTTGGAGATATTTTTAATGCTAGCTATTATTGTTACCATTTTTATGCTAAAGAACAATGTAAAGTTCATGAACACGGTAATTTTGTTGGAAAAATAAACCATATATAGTAGCCCTCATGAGTGCAGGGGACCTCCTCCGAAGCAAACACAAAAATAACTGCAAAATAAGGAAACAAGGACATCCACGGTCAATCACGGGAAGAGAGGCATTCTTGGTTTGAGAACATCTTCGACATTAGCGGGTTCGTAAGTCCACATCTGGTATTAATTTCTTCCTGCAATCTGTTTCTGTATATCTCTTGTGACTCGTCAATATAAGAATGCCGTAGGACTATGTCTCGCGTTCAGAATAACAAGTTGCAGAGACCTACTCGATATGATTGGCGTATGCGTATAAGCGTCATTCCAGACTGTCGTAACTCAAAGCTCCGATACCGGTATATCTTTACAAAGACTGGTGGTAATCTATCGATGTTGAGGTTGAGTGATTATTTCACGTCGAGTTATTCCTTCATACATCGCGAAAACCTAATTACTGGCTTGACGCGCTCGGGGCGGTCGAGAATCTAGAAGTTTGACACGACCTGGTCAAAACGATGAGGACGATGTTGAATGAGAGAATGGTCGAAGTGAGAGTGCAGTTAGTCAAAGGATATCCTTGCTTCACCCCATCGCAAAAACTGACCTATGCTACTCCATCGAAGAAGAGCATACTCAGTGTTTACCATTATTCAGTTGTAGTGGTTTAAGGAGGTAATATGTTTATTTTAATTCTAAGAGTAAATGGGTGACAACTGATGTTCAATAGTGTATACCTTTATAAGAGCCTTAGCTGCTATTTCATGTCCTGTCGAGTAAATCACTGGGATCCAATGGTTTCTGAACGACTTGACTCCTCATTGTGTCTTCGAGATTGTGCTGGAGTGGCAGATGGAGTCCCATCTTCATTTTAGCAGTTATCCGCTTATCTCTAACTTTAAGAGTAACGTCAGCAGGCTATACGGACTATCTAGGATAACCGAATTCAATAGGAGCAATCGTGATTTTAGACTGACGCATAAGATACAGTATGCTCTGGACTTATGGTCGTCTTTTGTGTTAAGTAATTCACAATGGTATTCATTTCCAGTCTTACTACCACGACGAGACGAGAAGCTGTCCTGAAGAGAAGGACCATATCGTCTTCGGTAATCAGGACTGAGAAGGAATAATGCACTGTTTTGGGTCCGAATAACAAAGAAACAAAGAGGAAGATGCAGGTAAGCCATGCCTAACGGACAGTTCGCCTCCACTCCAACTTCGGACCGCCAAGTTCTTCATTGCATATGGCCCGCCTGTCGTTCATGTCGAGTCCGTCGCAGAAACGCGACTGGGATACATCGCACACGCAACAAAGCTATCCGAGGCGCCGCATCGCACGATCCTGCCTGCCAGAACGCGCACAGCACGCTCAAGCAATGAGGCTCCGCTGCCTCCGTCATACTCTAACCCGAACCTGAAGCGACGCGGCGACCACGACGCACTCGCGCCCGTCTGGCTGTGAGCTAGCGCGGGCTGGGATCTGCCCACGGTCTGGTCGCGGAGAGCTCAGACGTTATTGAATAGTGCGACGGTTCCGGTACTTCATCTACTCGGAGTTCATACTACGCTATGAACATCGAAATACGGCAACGAGGGAGATGTGCATAAAGAACCGACAGTGGGTGATATGATATGAAGCTAGAGAAAGAGTATGACCTATCGTTCAGACTACTAACTAATCAGACGAATAAAAATTCCCCGTAAACTAACTGCCCCACGGAGGATGAGTACCGTTATGCTTTCGCCTGCCGAATTGTCTTCGCGCATGCGCGGCGCAAGTCGGGGAATGCTGCCGGCAGGTGCTGCCTGCCTGCCCGCGGCCGGCGAGCCGGCACGCCGATCGTTTCATTAACTTATTCCATGCGCAGAATATGAGTATTATTCAACTACGCCTGTACAACATAATATTAATCTTGGAGTTCAAAAGTCTTATATCCTATCTGGCTACAACGGTTTAGTTAGTATATGCTATAGTAATCTACTGCAAATGAGAATATACCAATATCTATTTGTGCACACACACTAGATTATCTACCAGTATAAATTTAGTTCATATACACACTACAACACACACGACACATAAATATCGCACACACTACATTAGTGTACACACAGACACACATTCTCCTAACACGGACAACACTGCGACACCATCACAAGCGACACTCACACCACCAAGACACACCTACGACGACTTTATACCGATATCTACGCCTCCATCGATGCTTGTAGTCTCCTGGTAATATCGTTAGTCTACACCTGTCTAGTATAATCCTCTTTATACATATATCTAGGCTCTGTAGATCATTTACATTATTTATATTTTAGATATACAGTGAGTACTATATATATATATATACGTAATATATATGTATAGTAGAGTGCAGTTGTATTCATATGATATAGCAGTGGGAGTTACATAGAAGTACATATATAATTAATTAAAGTTATTTTGCTCCTAGTAATAGTCTGAGCTATATATATATAATTATATATATATATATATACTAGTTGTGAAGGCCGTGAGCAGGTTATATCAAGAATGAGATATGCTCTAAACTGGAAGATAAATTAAAATCATGTTAGCTTAATCTACCGTATCTTCCTCTCTAAAGACACACGATGCATAACCATATTTATATATACGTTACTTTAACCATGCATATGCAGTGGTACTTATATCTGAGCTTCTTAGTACCCCGATCCCGTGAATTGTCTCGTAAGTTAAGAGCATCCTCATAAGCTGTGCATATATGAGGTTAGGTCTTACGAGTTTTATCACCTCTCTTGAGTATACCTTACTATGATATGATTCCAATGTCCATTGAACATCTTAAAAGTACTATAAGTGTGCTAAATTCCTAGTAGAGAGAGATCATAGAACCCCTTACCACTGAAAGAGTACACCACTGCCCAGCAGCCATGTGAATGATTATGTTAAGTCATTGCATAATGTATGACATTAGACATCTGAATCACGTCACAATAAACGCGAGCTTTCTTTCTTCTTATGCTTTAGTAGATCACTACTCATTACTTGGCCTTGCAGTATACATCTCACAATTACTATCTGACATGACACTTACACGCTGTACATGTTCTCCTGTCTGTATCTATACATCTTTTCTGTGAACACATCATACTAAACAGTTTTTATTCCATCGTTCTTTCTTAAATTCGTCGTCTTTCCACGTGTATGAGTTACTTCCTATTGTTTTTTACCTTCTGTATCCTTCTCTTTCTTCCTGGACCTGCTTTCATTTCTATATTACTTCTTATGCTATCTCATCCATACGAATCAGTGTGTTCTCTTCTTAAATATTCAATTAACTTCAAACACTCTAATATCTACAATACATGATACTGTTAGAATCCAGTTTCTCTTTTCAACATACATTCACACATCCTGAAACAGTCTCTTCTTTCTTCTTCTCTACTAACCATTTCTCCATATTACCACTTCAAGTTCTACGTGGTGGTGAAACAGAAAAAGAAAAACAAACTTTCCTTCTCTTCACACCTATGCAAAGTAAATCGTGATCGCTCTCTACTTACTTTACAGATAATACTGACCTACATTCACCGGTAATTATTTGGAATACCTGATTAAAGCGAATTCTCACCCTAAATTGTACATAGTATAATTGACATCTATAAGCAGTATTTACCACTCATAACCGAGATAAGACGAGAATTCTTTAACATCAATGGTTACTCCTACATGATTCTAACCTGATCCTCTATTAAATCAACAGTATTACTGATGAATTTAACTTTCAAGACGCGGAATGGTATACCTCCTGACAACTTATTAACAGACTCATTCAGACGTAATCTGAGTTGTAAATATCATATTATCTCTTAATTGCCCCACATTCTCAATAGAAACTTACCACCTTCCCGATATTATTTAAACTCCAGTACTCATCATATGAGATGTCATATTCTATCCATGCTAGCTTAATCTCTACAGAAGAAGAACCTCCATGCTGCCTTCAGAACTATGTATCGATGTGAAAGCTATAATTAATGTTACAATTATTTCTCTAGATTTAATTAGGAATGCGTAGAGGTACTGTTATTGGTGATCATCCATCCAAGCGATGTTCAAGCAACGAAAATTTGCGTTAGTGTTCTGTTGATAGTTCTTCGTTCATAGTTAGGGTCTGTATACATGAAGATGGTGAGAATTGTCTCTGACTAGACGAGCCTACCCTTTCTTCGTACGCTAGATCCTTCTTCTTCGCTGTGTAATTAATTCGCTTATACTATTCTATCTATACTTCACTTATATGAACCGACCGCGTGTCAGCCTCACAAGATTTCAAATTCTGTCCAAAAACATCTAACGAACGTTGACCGTTCCATTTCTCATAACGAGGCAATGTAGACATCCCACGAGTATTTTTATGTGTTAAGTCGGCAATGTTACTAAAACTTAAATGAGGCACAGTCTGAAGTCATGTTTCTACCTAGAATTTGTTTGAGTTCATCCATCGTATACACGACACTTCCACCATATCTGTCATACACCCTCACCACAACTGGTTTACATGTGTATCAAACAATGTAATTTTATCTGACCTTGCTTAGACTTTTTTTTAACTTGATTAACGCTTCTTTGTATATAGCTTGAGGAATGTTGAAGCATATTATTTTTGTTGTTCGATATGTTGTATCTTCATTATCTATAATTTGTACTTACTTTCGTATTTTATGTCATAAGATAAACTCGAAACTTATACGATTGATCTATTATTCACAGGTCTTTAGTGGTAGTCTTTCTTAGTGGTTTCTATGGAAATTGAGGTTATATATGATTCATTTATGGTTGCAGTTTACTGAGTCTGTTTTATTCATTTGAAATAGCATATTAATTGTAACATCCACAAAGTATCGGTCACTATATTTCTATTATTTTAATAATTTAACGCGATTTAATTTCCTTTTAATATGATTTTTAGAGTATATTATAACGAGTTAAAGGATCATACTAATAAGGATGTTATAAACTATAGTGAAAGACAACGAATTATACATTTTTCTTCTGTATGTAATAATGAAAGATGATGTGATATTAATTAATATGATTAAGTTATATTAATGAACAGTGATAATATTTGATTAAAGTTATGTATATACACACATAGAACTTGATTATCTGATAGACATATTCTTTATCAGTCCATCCGAATTAATCTTCATCGCCATCGTACTCATATCATCATCCGTCTACATACATACATTCGTACATTGTATGTCAGAGTTCATTCGCACCGAGGAGTTAGTTATTTCTAGAGCTCAGTGTGATAAGTATTATATACCTATTAGGAACTTATGGAGTCGGTATGTTTAACATCCACTGTTTTAACCATTTTACAGCGCGTCTTGTTGAGTCAAGGTAGTGGAGAAGAGGATTGTTATTTGTGCTGTTGCGATCCTATATATGCTAGTCGTGTGCTGATTATGGGTGGATCTTGTGGGTGTGGTTTTTGTTTGTTGGAGAGACTTGTGTTATAATTAGTCTGTGGTTATAGAATAGTTTAAATGGGATAAATAAAAACTAAAATATTCTTTTTGACCTAGCAGACGTTGATCCAAAATATAACCAAAATGTTCCAGAACGAGGTCTGGCACAGCAGGGTTGCTGCAGATCTGTTATGGAGACATAGTGACAAAAAGACGATGGTTCATCCGGAATTTAAGCAGTTTTATTTACTGCCGCCAAATAATGCGTGGCATTAGGCACGCAGTCAAGTGCAACACAGGCAATTAAAGTAAATAAAAAGTTTTCCTGTTGATTTTTTTTCACTTCATTTTCCGGTTGATAGTGTATAAGGAACTAGTGAAACATATCCGGTCATATTTGTATGCATTAACATAAATGTCAGCATCTCATTTCGTCTGACACTGCCCCATTATGTCCCTGACAGCCACCCTTTACATGTTAGTTTATTTCCAATTCACGTTGAGCTTGAACTGTTGCGTTACTTCTTGAGTTAGAATTTCAGAAACGGACTCTTGCGTGGACGTAAAATTCTCTGAAATTTCAGACGCAAGAGATTGCTAGAGCTTAACACTATGGCCAGAATTATTATTTCATAATAGCTGTACTATTTTGTTGTTAAAGACAACGTTCAGACAAATCACATTCTCGTATCAAATTACCTTTCAGTTTCATGGTAATAAAATGATTTTTTGTCGAATTATGTCGCTTAATGATGATAATGACAAGAATACTATTAATGGCGATGATGATGATGTGATGATAAAGATATCATAACAACAACAATAACTGCAATAATGATAATGATAAAGAAGATGATAATGATAATGAAGATGATAATGATAATGTTAACGGCAATGATTATACTGAAATAATACAATCACAACAATACTGTAATGAAATGATGACACTAATGCTAATACTATCACTGACGCCAATGTCAGCACTGACACTGCTAATGGAAACTATAAGGAAAACCCAACACCCAAAAGCAGAGAGATCGCCGACCACCGCCATTGGTCTTGGCATCCCGTTCTCTCTCTGCTTATCTGCTTCTCGAACCTTCCTTTCCCTATGTTCATGAACCTCTAACGCATCCTCGCCCTCCCAAATTGCCCCGGCCACCCATAGCCCTCCCCTTCATCTGCCTCGGAATCTGCTCATCTCCCCCAGGTCGTGTTACCTTGTCCCGAGGCCTCAACTAAAACCCGATTTAAATCTGCCTCGTAATTCCTTTATGCTTTCCGCAAAAATATCTCTAATAGTGAAACAAGCAAGAGTCAGTTGATAAATAAGCAAATAATGGCGTTCTCTCCGTTCCCTTTCCTCCTAACGGCGGCTGTGATGTCAAGGACCACAGTCACCACAACAACAAAAAGTGCAAGTAATGTAAGCGAAGTTCGGGAACACACAGGCCTTCGACCCTTGGCAGTGTGTCTGTGTCGAGGGCGTCCTGGGATCTTGGTGAGAGAATACAGCATGTATCATGTGATACATACAAACAAACACACACAAACTCAAACGCACACACACATACACAGACACACAAAAGCACAAGCACACACGCACACACACACACACATGCATGCGTGAACACACAAACTCAAACGCACACACACATACACAGACACACAAAAGCACAAGCACACACGCACAGACACACACATGCATGCGTGTACACACAAACAAACACACACACACATGCGTGTTCACACAAACAAACATGTACATGCGTGTACATACAAACAAACACACACAGACACACATGCATGCGTGTACACACAAACAAACATCCACACACCCACACCCACACATGCGTGTACATACAAACAAACACACAGACACACACATATCTTCTAGTTCTCTGCCCTACGGCAGTTACTTTTTGTCATCCCTTTTACGCGAGACTGAATGCCATTCCCTGTGAAGTCAGCCATAAGATTAAAGGAAAATCAGTCAGGCTGGTTTCCCGTCGCCTCCCCCGAGTGTTTTTATTGAGACTGTCTCTAGAAGGGTTACCAGCCAAGGATAAAGAGCTCCCTTCCCTTGTTTCCATTTACCCGCTGATGGGCCTCCGACAGGCGCTTCCCTCTGAAGTGGACCTGGTGACCAAGGGCTGACTCCCGAGCTTGGAATCTCATCACCGGGTACAGATTATTGTCTAACTCAAGACTAATCATATATATATTATATATATATATATATATATATATATATATATATATATGTATATATATATATATGTGTGTGTGTGTGTGTGTGTGTGTGTGTGTGTGTGTGTGTGTGTGTGTGTGTGTGTGTGTGTGTGTGTGTGCACTTAAGCATATATATTATATGATATACACACACACACACACACACACACACACACACACACACACACACACACACACACACACACACACACACACACACACACACACACATATATATATATATATATATATATATATATATATATATATATATATATATATATACACGCTTGGCTGTGTGTGTCATGAGTGTGTTTATGTGGTTTTGTATATGGGTGTGCGTTTTGCGACTATGTGTGATATCATTTCTATTGATCAGTTATCTGTTTATGAGAGAGAGAGAGAGAGAGAGAGAGAGAGAGAGAGAGAGAGAGAGAGAGAGAGAGAGAGAGAGAGAGAGAGAGAGAGAGAGAGAGAGAGAGAGAGAGAGAGAGAGAGAGAGAGAGAGAGAGAGAGAGAGAGAGAGAGAGAGAGAGAGAGAGAGAGAGAGAGAAGAGAGAGAGAGAGAGAGAGAGAGAGAGAGAGAGAGAGAGAGAGAGAGAGAGAGAGAGAGAGAGAGAGAGAGAGAGAGAGAGAGAGAGAGAGAGAGAGAGAGAGAGAGAGAGAAGAGAGAGAGAGAGAGAGAGAGAGAGAGAGAGAGAGAGAGAGAGAGAGAACCCTACACATCCTGCCAAACTAGCCTTACCTGAAAGCCTTTCCTCACACGTTCACATGAAGCAGATTCGATACTTCCGCTTTCCCTTTTTGTTTCGTGCAAATACATGGGAAAATTCTCTCTAATTGTGGGCATTGTAAAGGGACGGTCATACTAGTCTATTCTATCCAGGGATTCCAAGACAAAACGGGATGCTTCCCAAGCTGTAATGTGATCTAAGAATTGCTGCTGGTAAACTCAGTACTTAAAATCCTTAAAAGTGATAATCATATGTTAAAAACAATTTATTTTCTAAATAGTACGATATATTACACCGAACAGTGATGTCTTTTTTTCTTAGAGAGAGAGAGAAATCAGATGAACATTAATTTGACCAACTAACATAAAAATCAATTCACTCCAACATGCCTAAGATATGGAGGTCACTTCATTAGTTATTTACACACTTTTTGGATAAAGTGAAAGCTAAAACCCCGTTTTGGAATACCATTCATAAGGATTATAAAAATGGGAATTTGAAAAGAAAGTTAATGGATGAAATAAACAAGGAATCTCGTCATGAACTTTGTGATCGTTGGACTGAGATGATGGTTCTTTCCGAGAAGATTACTATATGTAGCGTGACCAATCTCAAGCTGTAGTTGATCCGATTTCGGCTAGGCTGTCTCGGGGTCCCAAGACAAAGTAGACTAGTTTGACCTACACTTTATGCTACCAGTCGCCAAGCCCCGAGATGCAGTATCATGACCCACAGTCAGAGGTACACAGGCTGGTGCTCGAGTTCTCAGCTAGAATCAGCTGCAACAGCCTGCCTCCTGAGTCGAGGGAAAATCAACTCCTAAATCCAGGTAGGCTTGCTGTCAGAGACAAGGCACTCGAACCTGATAACATGGACACCATGTTCTCCCTCAGGGAACTAAGAAAAAACATAAAACCAGTTCTGGATCAATACTAGGCTCTGATAGGTTTTCCTACCCCATCATTTCACATTTGTGTCTTGCAGGCGAGCTTGCATTTCTGCAGCTCAACAGGTCCTGGTAAACTGCCACTACCCCGAAGCTGAAAAGATCTATTACCTGCGTGACCGAATATACACCATGAATTCCACACATACACACACACACACACACACACACACACACACACACACACACACACACACACAACACAATATATATATATATATATATATATATATATATATATATATATATATATATATATATATGTATATGTGTGGAATTCATGGTGAACAGATTGCAACAGGAACAACGAAGGGAAGGGCAAGAAAACACACGAATATGCCGAAGGCCTTTCGCTATTGCTTCGTCAGGGCATATGCTACAAGATAAGGATAAGTCATATGCGAAGCTGAACCTCGCTCGGGCTATGGGGGAGCCCGGCCTGTGCCGACTCAATCACCGTGTATCAGCAAGTGCTGACGCTACAAAGCTTAGTCCTTACCCACCGTGGTGCCAGCTAACCTCCGGGCGGCAATTGCAACTTCTCGCGCCTAGGCGGGGCGCGAACCGCCGACCCCTCGGATGAGAGGCAGACACGTTACCACTGTACTAGCCTGGAGGCTATGCTATAAGAGTCATAAGGATAAGTCCGATGTGCGAAGCTGAGCCTCGCCCGGGCTATGGGGGAGCCCGGCCTGTGCCGACAAATGTCGACTTGATCAACGTGTGTCAGCGAGTGCTGACGCGACAGAACTCAGTCCTTACCCACCGTGGTGCCCAGCCACAGCAGTAACCTCCGAGCGACAATTGCAACTTCTCGCGCCTGGGCGGGGAGCGAACCGCCGACCCTCGGATGAGAAGCCGACACGTTACCACTGTACTAGCCTGCAGGCTTGCTATAAGAGGTACATAGAGATGTATATATACAAATACAGGGTGGTCAGGTCACGTCGATAATCAGGTGAGCGACGACCTTGGCTAGTTCGTGGCTCCCCGTGGCGGCGTTGATGTTGTTAGTTGTATGAACGCCGCTTCTACCATCTTCCTTCGTCGTGGGGCCAGGCCTTGTTTTATGATGGAGGCCTGGGACCTCTTCGGGAGGTGACCATCGGTGTCTGCGTGAACAACGAAGGCGCTTCTCGTGTCATGGCGTCGGAGAGCGCTGCGGTGTTGACTGATACGTTGTTCGTGCAGTCCTCGTGATGTCTCGCCTATGTATATGTGTGTGTGTGTGTGTGTGCGTGTGTATGTGTGTGTGTGTGTACATATATACATATATGTATATATGTATCTATCTATCTATATCTATCTATCTATCTATCTATCTATCTATCTATCTATCTATCTATCTATCTATCTA
>NW_020870449.1:160244-172744 GCF_003789085.1 Penaeus vannamei | reverse complement strand
AAGGTGCAGAAGCTCTGGGCGAAACAAACGTTAAGGCAAGTGGGCATCTTATCCTGGCATAAGGGTGCTGCTCCCGAGATACAAACTCTGGGGGTGACGGTAATGAGGAAGATACGAGCGGCATGGGGCACTTGAGAAACGTAATGTTCTGTCTGAAGGAAGACGAAAACCGTGACACGTTTTTTCGCTCTGTGTGAAATTCATGTGGAGGGATGAGATGAGATATAATCAAAGCAAATTCAGGCGATATTAAGGCAGCTAAACAAGAATCATACATGTATTGAAGCAAGCTGCTTTACAAGTGAGGTAGGCAGGCCGCGCAAAAGGCAAGAAGGAGGCTACAAAGGAAGGTCAAAGAGCCCATGATGCAGGATAATAGCATATGCAGTAGATTAAATGAAGCTCTGAGGGTTAGACTTCAAATGCATTTAGATGATGCTGGGCATTGGATATAAAATTGTAAAAGCCCGGTCGCTATTCAAATGTACAAGTGTGTAAATGAAAGTTATGGATTTATCAATCTTATGGCTGAACAGAGATCAGCATAATTTGACAAACAACAATGAAAATGATTTATGAAAACTGATGAATGGCTAAGATATGCTCGCATTTCCTTTCAGGATAAAAAAGGCATAAAGAGAGAGAGAGAGAGAGAGAGAGAGAGAGAGAGAGAGAGAGAGAGAGAGAGAGAGAGAGAGAGAGAGAGAGAGAGAGAGAG
The DNA here is from genome assembly GCF_003789085.1 of Penaeus vannamei. Taxonomy (NCBI): domain Eukaryota; kingdom Metazoa; phylum Arthropoda; class Malacostraca; order Decapoda; family Penaeidae; genus Penaeus; species Penaeus vannamei. The sequence continues at coordinate 172,026 of NW_020870449.1, read as the reverse complement.
AGAGAGAGAGAGATAACCATGCTCCATGTGGGCATCACGGGAGCATGCATTTGGATACCACGAAATGTGGTAGAAGGCGATGTGCAAGAAGGCTTGATGTAACATATAACTATAAGAGCAGGTTAAGTGTTTGTCAACCCAAATAAATGAAGCCAAATAATTTAAACAGAGAAGCTTACACAATTTTATAGAAGCAGTGAGACGCAGACAAGAGCCACCGAGACTTGATGAGAGAGGCGCCACAGATCGAGACTTTCCCGCTGCTGCGACTCACGTAGACGAGCGCCATCCAAGGGTATTCCCCGACCGAGACGTCCTGCCCGCCAACGATCCGCGCTCCCGAGGCGGAAGGGACCGACCCACAGTTCTCTGCGGGCATCAGGAAATGTCTTGGAGAGACTGTTCGAGTGTGTGGTCATGTGTGTTACGGGGGTATCATGTTGTGCTTATACGTGTGCAAAAGAAAATGTTAGAGATCGAAAATGTTTTTTGGAAATATATGTGGCTTCGAAATAGTTGGCTATGAGATTTGAATCATCATACAAATATTGGTTCATAACAATTTTCATCACCATCTTTCTTTTCTTTTGTTGGAATTTAATCATCTATCACTTTCGGTCACACAGCATCACCGCGCATTGTCAACAGCCCCTCATTCACATCTAAAGTCTTTCACGTGTTTCTCTCGACCATGGCCAGCGGAAGTGACATTCGTGGAAAAATCGACACAGGAGTAGGAAAGGTAAAGGCAGCTCTCAGGTCTTGGAAATCGTGTCAAGTGGGTCATGCAATCTTCCATTAGGTTCTCCGCACGGACCCTGTTAATGGCGCAGCCTACAAATTGCAAAAAATAACCATCGGCTTCTTTTATGACACGCATTTATAAATACGGTGTGACATCTTGTGTTACTGAAGAAAAGAAAGCATGGATTACGACATGTAGACAGGATTCGTGGAGGAGGTACTTTGGCTTTCACCTTGTGCGTTGGCAGGACTATGCCACGGAAAATTGGAGATGGATATCAATTTCAGTCTCAAAATCGTACAATGAGAACAAAGCTAGGCTGAAGTAGACAGCTAGATGACATGTTTAACTGTAAGGGAAAAGGTACTTCAACAGATCCCTATGATAATCCTTAAGGGTACTACAGTTACACTGAGAATATTATACATACATCTTTCATATTACAAGATCTTGATTTTGCAGACTTGACGCAGATCTTAGTCTTAAGTACTGATGGTTAGCTATTAGTAAACAATTTTTTTTTATCTGCCTTTACCTACATAGCCAATGGAGCAGCCATCAGTATCATCCCATTATAATGATAATAACAGTGACAATAAGATAATATTCCCAAGGGTTAAAAAGTTAGAAACAAGAAAAAAATCATGTATTACCACAGAAGAATCTTGGTTGAATTGCAGCTGCAGTAGTGCTGGCTGAGGTCTGCGTCGATGTTGAAGTCTGCGGTGATGTCTGGGATGAGGTTGCAGGTTGCATCGACGTCGACGTCGTGGTTTGCGTGGAGGTCTGTATCGGCGTCGTGGTTTGCGTTGGTGTCTGTGTCGACGTCGTAGTTTGCGTTGGTGTCTGTGTCGACGTCGTGGTTTGCGTTGGTGTCTGTGTCACGTCGTCCTGTGTCAACGTCGTAGTTTGCGTTGGTGTCTGTGTCGACGTCGTGGTTTGCGTTGGTGTCTGTTTCGACGTCGTACTTTGCGTCGACATCGTGGTCTGCATTGGTGGTTTCGTTGAAGTTGCAGACTGCGTTGAGGGCTGTGACGACTTTGATGTCTGCGCCGATGTCTGCGAAGGTTGCACTGATATCTGTGTCGGTGTCAGAGGCTGCACAGATGTCTGTGTCGAAACTGGAGGCCGTGAATTTGTCAGTGTTGATGCTGCTGGTTGTGTTTGTTTCGGTGTAGAAGGTTGTGCTGATGTTCCCTTTGACACTGTAGACTGTATAGACGGTGGTGGCTCTGTTGTCGATGTCGGCCCTGTTGGAGGTTAAAGACGAAGAATTCGGTTTTGAAGTTGATGCATATGAGGACGACGTTGTCTCCGGCGAGGTGGACCGTTGTGTCGGCGATGATGTCTGCACAATCGTAAGTGTAAAATGGTGTATGCCTGTGGTGACGATGGATATTTAGTTGGTGAAAGCGTGCTGTGGGTGAATATAGTGCAAAATTATATTTAGGTTTATAAAGAATGAATTTATTTTCCAAATCATTTTATGTTGCGGATAACACTTAAACTTTAAAATGTATGATTTAAAAAGGGAACCTTAATTAAGCACTTTAAGCTCTAAAACCAATTGGTTGAAAAGTACACATACATAACACGAAAAAAAACTTGGTCGTCAAAAAAAATCAGTTGTTCTGTGGGGAAACAAATAGATATTTAATTGATTGATCGTAAAATAATTTTGCTGCTGTCTATCACTATGCTGAGGTGATTGCCTCTACTGAAATAAGTCCGGACGCAAGGTTGCATCAGCGGCTTACCGTATGCCATTAAAAGCAGTGTAATGTACACATTTTTCATAGCGGACAGAATTCAGGAATTCTATACTTGTATTTGATACTTCGATTAAATTCGTGTCTCTTCTTGAAGAGAGCAATTGGGATATATTGTATAGGTTACAACAATAATAAGGACATAATGTATGAATGCACCTACAACAAAGGAATAACTAAAATGTAAATAATATCTGTTAATCATTCAGTTCAGGGAATTCAACTGGGTTTAAAAGTACAAAGTAGAGTATAAATGTGAATAATTTATAACCAGATTAATATAATATTTAAAGTAGCACGTTCAATAGCTGCAAGATTGTAGCTGTTGGTGATATCGGTGACGTTGAATGTTAATTAAAATGTATAAAAGAGAAGCAAAATAACAAACAAAAAACAACATAGAGACCTATGTTGATTTTAGAGTAAATATGCATCTTCTGCAGCAGTACAACCAAATGGAACCAATCTTTGTTCATAAAATAGGTTGAGGATTATGGGCAGGGTTATGATGCGCATATAATATCGGATACGTTGTTCACTCAGAAAACAGACGGCTTGAAACAAACATTTATGTATTTGATTCACAACATTTTAGAGAGAATCAAGATGTCATTGCTAGGAAAACGCACTCCATTACATGTTCGTCTACTTTAAATTCCATTTGTATTTATAAATCTCAAGTGCTGTGGTTTTGGAACAAACTAAGGTATCAAGAGAGCTGGCTATCAAAAGAGTGGGTCTCACAATTTATGAATAAAGATTAACCAAATTGTCCATTACATATATATGTATATTATGAATGATAAATGTGCGTATGTGTGTTAATGGAAATCAAGGAAATTGTTATGTGCGGGAGATATAACGGGTAAAATCATGAAAGAATATATAAAATGATTCAGTCTGGCTTCTGGAGGCTGCAAGTATGCATAATGTAGGCCTCACTAGCATTAAATTGTTCGCCTGTTATTGTAAGTAGAGTTACTGTGGGATTAAACACAAGTAAAAAATAATAAATGCTGCAATGATTTACTGATTGATTATGCAATAGTTATTATATTCTGCAAGTGAACAAACAAGCATCACTTTTACAGAGATCAACCTCCTTTATTTTCTATTATTTAGGGTTTAGACTATTTTCTATTATTTAGGGTTTAGACTCACGTGCAAGGTGGTTTGTGCTGCAAACACTCGTACATGACTTTTATGATGACAGCCATCATACCTTGCTCATCTGCAACTGATTGTGTCGCATTTGTCGCGCTCGGGGGGTTTGCAGTTGACTCTTGATTCGGTTGAGTTGCCGGTAAGCCTGTGGTTGGCTCATCCATTTGAGTTGGCTTTACCGTCACAGCCTGCTTCGACGACTCCTTGGTGACAGGCTGCTCTGTGGTTGGCTTATCAGTTGCAGGTTGTCCTGCAGTTGGCTTATTTGTCAGATTTTCCTCTATGGTTGATTTAACAGTTATTGGATCACCGCTGGTTGACTTGTCAGTTGTAGGCTGGCCTATGGGTGCCTTATCAGTTACAGGTTGCTCTGTTATTGGCATTTCAGTCAAAGATTGCCCAGTCGTTTGGGTTACAGTAACAGGTTGCTCTGTATTAAGATTTGCCGTCGTAGGTTGTCCTGTGATTGGCTTAATAGTAACCAGTTGGTCTATGGTTGACTTATCTGTCAAAGGTGGCATCATCACTGTGGTTGATGTAGTTGTCAAATTAATTGATTCTGTAACTGGCTTCACTGTTGTAGGCAACTCTCTTATCGTTGCTGATACTGTTCAAAGTAAAAACAAGAAAGAAAGAAAGAAAAAAGTATAACACTGCTTTCTCACGGCAGCATCTACATTTGGAGATATATATCCTGATTAAGAAACTGGAAATAGTGTATAGTTAGTTAATATGACATCTCTGTACCCATATATATTTGTTTAGGTGCAGCGGTTCCCCAACACATCCCTGGAGGCGTGTGAGAGGACTGCTGGAGAAAATATCTATTATAGTGGCAACAAGTCACTTAAGTGCAATTAATATACTGCTATCATGCAAGCAACATCGATGCATGGCCTGGTAAGTCTGAAAGCAGATGCTTCCTGATTGGTCCTTAACAGATAGACCGCTGGAAGGAGAAATCAATGATAAATAATAATTAAGTAAAACATATATTGGTGTGGTTTGAGTTTTGGATTCTGAAAGATATTATTGTGAGTTAATAGCCACACACAAGGTGCTATGTGCTACAGACATTCATTTATGCCTTTTGTTTATTAAAAAAAAACAAAAACAAAAAAAACCGTCACAAGTGAAGAACATGGTATGCTTTGTCTTTTATTAAGACAAATGTCACTGTGCTTTGTAGGCTTCAAATGTTCCCCGTTTTTTCTACTGTAATAATTAAGGCTAATTATTTCAGGGAGTTTAAACTCACGTGCAAGGTGGTTTGTGCTGCACTCATTCATGACAAAGTGACAGTCATCGTACCTTGAGATATTGGGATTGTTGTTGTAACTCCGCGAGTCTGACTAATGGTTGGCTGTGATGCAGTTGCAGTTGATTCCTGTCCTGTTAGTGGCTTATTAGTAATAGGCGGCCCTGTGGTTGACTTCTCAGTCACAGGTTGGTCTACGGTTGGCTCAGCAGTTACAGGTTGCTCTACTGTTGGCTCAGCAGTTACAGGTTGCTCTACTGTTGGCTTAGCAGTTACAGGTTTCCCTGCAGTTGGCTTATTAGTCACAGGTTGCTCATCGGTTGGCTTAGCAGTTACAGGTTGCTCTACGGTTGGCTTAGCAGTTACAGGTTGCTCTACAGCAGTATAGGTTGCTCTACGGTTGGCTTAGCAGTTGCAGGTTGCCCTACAGTTGGCTTATTAGTCACGGGTTGCTCTACGGTTGGCTTAGCAGTTACAGGTTGCTCTACGGTTGGCTTAGCAGTTATAGGTTGCTCTACGGTTGGCTTAGCAGTTACAGGTTGCCCTACAGTTGGCTTATTAGTCACGGGTTGCTCTACGGTTGGCTTAGCAGTTACAGGTTGCTCTATGGTTGGCTTAGCAGTTACAGGTTGCCCTTCAATGGGCTTGGCAGTTGTGGGTTGCCCTGTGGTTGGTTTATTGATAGTCGCTAGTTGCCCTACAGTTGGTATCACAGTTACAAGTTGTTCTGTTGTTGGTTTATCATTTATAGGTGGAACTGCTGTCATACTTAATGTTGTTATCATACTTAAAGACATTGTTTCTGCACCTGGCTCCACTGCAGTAGATGACTCTGTTATTATTGGTGGTACTGCATAGACAAATAAAATCAGGGAGGAAAGAGAAATAACACTATATAGATTTGTTGCAGCATTAGTGGCACAGGGAAGAAAGCATCACTATACGTCTTTCGATGAAACAATGGCGACTCCCTTCTGTGTCAATCTTAAACTCAAGATATATTTGCAGTTGAAAAAACTATCTGAGGATAGATCATCTACAGAGCTTATTCAGCTGAAATGGTAACTTAGACAAATGTTGTATCAGTATTCATTTCAGAATAAAAACTAGAAACACTCTGAGAGCGCATACCTCCGCCAAGGCAATAGGGTCACTGATGCAATAAAAATATTTACACCGGAAGACTTATATAAAAATAATCTCTTTCTCAAGTACACTGTTGATGCCCATAAACATTACATCCATTGCAAAGGCAATAGGGGTCACTATGAAATCATTTGAAAAATTACTGGATCCGGATCATGATCCAGATCACCACCAATCAAAGGCTAAGACACATCTCAGGTAATAATTTCATAAAAATCTATTCATAACATTTTGAGTTATCTTGTTAATCAACGAACAAACTTGCTAACTAACTAACACTGCCAAAAACATAACCACCTTGGCGGAGGTAAATATCTGTCTTACCTTTGACAACTGACACTTGACACCAGAATCCTCTCTCACACTCTTTATCCTTGAGTTTCTTCCTCTTGTGAGTGATCGTGAAATGGTTGGAGGTCGTTTGGCTGCGCTCCTTCGCTGGATTGCTCGTTTTGCAAAATTTCTTTTTATATTTACTGTAGGAGAAAATACTCGTTGGAATAAGGGGCTACTTATGGAGTATCAAAAGATATTTGCCAATGTGTTCAGTTTGTGTTTGACTTTCTTTGATAATGATAAAATGAAAAGCGGGTGTGGGGAAGATATTTTAAAATAGAAGATTGTAAGCACATTTATATAAATCAGTGACAAAGAGTAACTGAATAAAAATCAACTCGAATTCGTGAAAATGTGTCATTTTAAGTAATATGTAAGAGACAAATACAAAGATGTGACATACGCCTTTTTCTCTCTGACGATGACCCGCTCGCGCCCGCAGCCTCGTTCACTGAGGTTGAAGGAAGGGCAGCTGAGGGCGAGGGTCGTACCCTTAGGGCTCTGAGGGAGGGAGGGGGCGCTGTTCAGAGGCACCGCGAAGAAGGTGACAGTGAGAGCCAGTGCATGAAAGGAGCGGCAGTGAGAGGCACAGTGAGAAGGCAAAGAATAGTAAGAGGCTGTGCGAGGAAGGAAGGAACAGGGAGAAAGATACAACACCGAGATACAGTTTGAGAAAGGAAACGCCAGTGGGAGACAACATTAAGGAATAAAGACTTTGAGAATCTATGTGAGGAAATATAGGATAATGAGAGGCAAAGCGAGGTGGAAATCGGGGATAGTGGGTAGTAATACAAGGTGAATTAAAACAATGGGAAACAAAGTATGGAAAGAAAGGACAATGAGAGGCAATATGAGGAAGGGGTGCAGGGAGAAGCAACATGAAAGAGAAAAGAAAAGAGACATAGCGAGGAAAGAAACGACAGTAAAAGCTGTATGACGCAACGGGACATTGAGCGGCTATGTGAAGAAGGAAACAGCAGTAAAAGGGAATCCAAGAAAGTAAACGACTGGGAGAGCCATCGAGAGGAAGAGGCAATGTAAGAACGCGAGGCAGTAAATGAAGGTGAGAGGCATTGTAAGTTTCCAGGAAGAAAGTTGAGAAATAGAATGACAGTGAAAGGCATTGTGAGGATAAAGTGGAAGGCAATTTCAGTAATATATCGTCTGTGCATTCCTCTCCACCATCAAGCTTTTCACAGAGGAGAACCAACCCGCTTGAAGGTTTATTTGCTTATATCAAGTCATTTGAGAAAAAAGGTTGACGCAGCATGAGTTCCTACAATGAATTTTACCCTTATAAACATTAGCATCACAATACTCGTCAAAATCACCCCTTCTCTTCACCATCAAGTTCTTGGCAGATAAGGGACCAACCTACCTTGAAGGTGTATCTGCAAGAAACCTTATCTCTGAACGTCGACGGAGCCACGATCATCGACTCTCCTTCTTGAAGCTTGTATTTCCCTCGACATTCGCTCACTTTGCTAGAAACTGCGGAGGGAAGAGGAGCGGTTCTTAGGGAATCCGTGGCTGTTGTTTTAGTTACATAATGATTTATTTTGGCTGGAATAGAGTTCCTGCATAACTATTATTATTATTTTACGTATTATTACTATCATCATAGGTATTATTGATATCACTATTACAATTGTCGCTGCTGTTAATATTACGACTATCACCGTCCACACTATTATCAGTACTACTGCAACACTAATATCAACTTTGTATGTGTGTGCGTGAGAGTGAGAGAAAGAGGGAGAGAGAGAGAGAGAGAGAGAGAGAGAGAGGAGAGAGAGAGAGAGAGAGAGAGAGAGAGAGAGAGAGAGAGAGAGAGAGAGAGAGAGAGAGAGAATGAGAGGGAGGTTGAGAGAGAGAGAATGAGAGGGAGGGGGAGAGAGAGAGAGGGAGAGAGGAGAGAGAGAGAGAGAAGAGAGAGAGTGAGAGCATGAGCGATATAACCCCTCCTCCTCTGCCCCTCCCTCCCCCTCCTCCCCCTCTTGACGCAGGAAGCCAGACCCTCCTCCAAGTCCGCGCTCACTCTCAGACGTCGAGAACAGGCACAGGAACCCAACGGCGCACTGCTTGCCCTTCAGCTTCGCCCTCCGGTGCAGGAGGGTCACCGCCTCAAGGCCCGCATCGCTCACTTCTTCGCCAGGAATTTTACCCTTACAGTATTTCTTTTTGAAATTGCCTCTGAAATGGAGGATCTGGTTTAGGTTGACAATATTTTATTGGTTGAGACATATACATGTCATATGCATGTGTATATGAATATGAATATGAATATTTATGCATGCATGTATGTATGTATATGTATGTACATATATATATATATATATATATATATATATATATATATATATATATATATATATATATATATATATATATATATATATATACACGCTAAACGTACGCACGTATTCATGCATACACATAGAAAACAACAAACAAACTAGCATGCATACATACGCACACAAAACACATGCATACATTTATATAATATATATATAATATATATATATATATATATATATATATTATATATATATATATATAATATATATATATATATATATATATATAATATAATATATATATATATGCACACACACACACACACACACACACATATATATATATATAATGAACACACATATGTATACACACACACACACACACACACACACACACACACACACACATACATATATATATATATATATATATATATATATATATATATATATATATATATATATATATATATATATATATATATCGTGTTCATTTGTATATGTAATGAGACTGACTTTCCGATCTCCTTGATGACGACCTTCTCCTCTTTGCACCGGCTTGGACTCAGGCTGAATCTCGGGCAAGTCATCTTCAGCGTGGCGCCTTTGCTTGCCTGAGGAAGGGCGAGAGTGAGTCAGTTTATGAGGATGAATTTCGGGGAATTAACATGTCGATTTATTTTTGACATGTTGATTTATTGTTGGTAGTTGCTTGGCTATAAACCAATCAAAATTGATATAAAAAAGCACAATGAACATGGTCGTACAGTTCGTGTTAAATAAAGCTGAGATCAGGTGTAAGTCGAATAAAATAACAGTGACGAACAGGAAAAAGTCCAGAAACAGGAGAACTAATATGGAAACAAGAATATAGATGCAACTTAAACAATAGTAAGACAGAAATTATAAAACAAAAGCTTGCTAATTACATAAACACATGATATGTTTTTTTTCATTTTGCGATAACGAATTACACAGAAGAGACACGTGGAACTTAACTAGAAATACAAATTGAATCAAAACCCTCCGAAAAGAAACCCACACATATACACCCACCTCACCGACACACACGACACACACACACCGACACACACGACACCGACACCACACACACACACACACACACCCACGACACACACACACACACACACGACACACACACTACACCGAGACACACACACACACACACACACTCACACACACAAACAAAAGCAAAACATAAACACAAATCACAAACGACGAAACCAGACGACGGCCAAGCGAACCCACCCGAATCTTGTGTTTGCAATCGACTGCCTCGCTGGTGGCGCGAGACTCGACGGCGACCACCTCTCCCTTTCCGACCTTGGTGCTGACGTCACAGCTTCCGTCTGCGGGGCGATAAGGTCAGCGGGCGGCGGCGATAAGGGTTACGATACCGTTGAGATAAGCAAGGATGATGATAATTACATTAGTAGAGATAATAGTGGATAACGATGAAGCTAATGAAAATAAGATATTGTATTTGACAAAGAGACAAAAAAAAAACAAAAAACTAATAATGGTGAAGATAGTAGATAAGATAATGACAAAATTAATCTACAACAGTGGTGTACATAATAGTAATGATAATGACAATGACAAAAAATAATATACTAATATACTACTATTAAAATTCTAGTAATGACAATGATAGAAATGACAGCAATTATGATAATGGTAATAATGATGATAATAATGATGATAATGAAAATTATAGTGATAACAATGATTATGATGATAAAAACAATTATTATGATGATAATGAAAATAAGAATGATGATGATTATATGACATCAATAATAGTGGCAATAACAACTGTTATTTTCTTGTTCCTGCCGTATGATAATATGAATAATGATGAAAATGAAGATGCTTATAATCAAAACATTAATGAAAATGCTAACAGTTATGAGGATGATAATGATGATAACAGTAATAACAGCAACAATAGGGATAAACAATAATGATTATGATATTATTAATGATAATTACGACACTGAAAAATAGTGACCAAGTAAAAACACTGTGACAGAAATGAAATGATATTATGAAAGATAAAAGTAATAATAATGACGGATATGATGATGTTGAAAATGTTAATAGTAATGATAATAATAGCAAGAACAATGATGATAATGATAATAATAATAATAATAATAATAATAATAATAATAATAATAATAATAATAATAATAATAATAATAATAATAATAATAATAATAATAATAATAATAAATAATAATAATATAATATAATAATATTAATAATGACATTAATGATATTGATGATTATGATAATACTTACAATAATGATTTTAATAATAATAATTATAACAATAATAATAATGATGATGATAATAAATAATAACAACAGCAATAATAATGTATATATATATGCCATGATAATAATGATGATAATGAGGATAATAATGATGATGATGAAGATGATGATAATAATAATAATAATGATAATAACAATAGTAATAATGATAATAGTAATAATAATAATAATAATAATAATAATAATAATAAATAATAATAAATAATAATAATAAATAATAACAATTATCGATATTGATAATGATAGCAATGCTAGTAGTGATAACAATAATAATGATGATAAAAACAACAATGCTAACAATGAAAATGACATAAAAAAAGATAATGATGATAATGATACTAGTAGTGATGACTGTTGTAGTAGTAGGAGTAGTAATGATAGTAATGATAATAATGATGATAATCATAATAATCATAATAGAAATAGTAATACTAATGCTACAACTACTATTACTAATGCTAATAATAATAATAATAATGATAATAATAATGATAATAATGATAATAAAAATAATAATGATAATAATAATAATAATAATAGTAATAATAATAGCAATGATAATAATTATAATAATAATAATGATAGAATAATAATGATAATAATAGTAATAATATAATATAATAATAATAATAATAATAATAATAATAATAATAATAATAATAATAATAATAATAATAATAATAATAATAATAATAATAATGATACA
>NW_020870449.1:152744-155244 GCF_003789085.1 Penaeus vannamei | reverse complement strand
TGGCTGCGAGAAGAGGAAGCGACCGGCTGTGATGCTGTCCGTAAGCCCGCTATCTTTCCTGTCTCCAGAACCAGTGAATGTTAAGAGATGGAAAACATTTAGTCGGGAGGTTGTCACATGCGACAGCTCCTTGAATCCTAGCTTAGTGTTCTGTTTGAATGCGTTTAGTCTATTCCGATGCGACTTGAGAACAGGGACTCTATCTGTTCTGTTTTTTTTTTGTTTTGTTTTTTGTTTCCTCAATGAACCGTTTCTTTCCAAATTAAGCAATCATTTAGAAAGTAACCAATGATATTCTTCTGTTTAGTTCATTTTCAAGAAAGTTAACTAATTAAAATTCATTCACTATACCCCTCTGGCAACGGCCAAGCCAGTATAAAGTAAATAGTATATACCCCTAGGGAAGGTTTGGTATTTATTTGTTATATTAATTTTCTTTATTGGTATATTATTTTTATATATATATTCATATAAACCTAGTGTTCATGAATACCAAATAGAATCTGGCTTTTGTTGGCCATGATCAATCTTTTCTTTGGTACATAAGGAAAAGATAAGCCATCCCATGGCCTGTCTGGACTGCAAGGGTAGGGTGCTACCTAACTGTGAGAAGTATATAATTAAGCTTTGCCTCATATATCATTAGACCCCCCCTCCCCAGAGGCGGGATTTTTTTTTTCTGTCATCAGTACATCCCAGGGGCGCGATTCGTACATTTTACTTAAGAAATTTTCTTGTGGTAAATCTATCCTTTGCAAAGGCTGTGTAAATAGATTTTTAAATTTCCTTTTTTTTTGGGGGGGGGGGGGCTGGAACTGGTTTACGTAGTGACCACTTATCGATGATTTTTTCAGTTTTACATAATCTGTATTAAAAAATGGCTTTAGCACTCCGATCCTCTAGCGAAGCAACACACTGCGTTTAAATAGCACGATAATTACGACTGCTGGGATGTACTGAAGCTTGTGCAAACAAAATTTTGGGAGAAACTGTTGGGAATTTGGACGCTTGACAAAATTCGTTATCTTTTTCGCTAAATCTAATTATATTTCACACACACACACACACACACACACACACACACACACACACACACACACACACACACACACACACACACACACACACACACACACACACACACACAACACACACACACACACATATATATATATATATATTATTTATATAAAGCTTATTTAGTGTTCAAAGCGATGCGATGATTACCGTCAGTCAGTTATTATTTTCAATAGGGACAATATTTTTTTGCGTTCTTTTTCGGATATAAAAGTAAATATTTCTGTCTGAAAAAATTAATAAATGCATCAAATCATAAAGATAACTATTCACTAATGTGATTCTTTTTTCTTGCTTTTTTTTGAAAATCTGATTTTGAAGGAATGGAGAATTGTGGATGGCAAGATCAGTACAAAATCATTTTAATTATATAATCTTAGTATGAAAACAACATAGTTCAATTTTACGAATTATAGAAGCATATATATGAAGAATATGTGATTTGAGAATTAGTTGAATTTGTCACGTGTTCTATACAGATTATAATTTTCGAAGAGGATCGTACGTATGTAAGCACACGCACATAAGGTTAACTATGTTGATCATCCTCATTCAGTAGTCCTACATCGACTTTTTATGTAAAGTAATAAAATATATTAGTTAATTCTATCAAACCGTTTTCTTTAACAAATATCAAAAGTAAGTTTTCAACAGGAAACGAGTGTAGAGTTGGTGTTTAGTCATTTGCACCCCATTATCTTTGCTAAGAAGTGCATATCTGAGTATTTATGGCCTACGGTAACATCTACATGCATTATTCTTTGTCAGAAACACACTAATAGGATGCCATTTCAATTCTAGACGAAAGCTGCACATGAAAACGAGTTCAAACTTCCATATAGTTTTTATTTCAGAACAGGTATTACTGTGTACTATCATCTTCACCATAAAGTAATCAGTATCTCGCTTATATCTCCGAAGTTCAAAGATCTGACTTTTAGCTGCCCTTCGTAATGATGTGCTCTTTACAGCAGAAACGACCAATTTAAAATCAAATCAAATTTGGCGACGTTGGAACGTAGCGACTGTTAGAACCGAAATATTATAATCATCATTTATAAGGCTATTAAAAAAAAAAAAAAAAAATAGTGCTTCATACTCGGTGCACATACGGATCCATTCGTAAGCCACATATTACCAGGGAGTCTCGATGAAAGGCATATTTCATGTGTAAAAGTATACAAAATTTACATTTTAGAAAGATAGTTCGTCATAAATCACTGATATTAGTATTATTTTTTATATTGGTATGAAAGTATCCTTTGAACGTTCACGAACTCATTTCTATGTGCAATGTCATTATCAATTGCTTTAAACAAGTTTGCAACAAGCAAAAGTCCACACAGCCGTACTGGGTGCATATTAGCTGCGTACCTCCTCCACGTGCTGGCAGGTCTCGCGTATGCTATCCAATAAATAAGTG
>NW_020870449.1:137744-145244 GCF_003789085.1 Penaeus vannamei | reverse complement strand
ACATTCATACACACACATATATATATTCATGTATGTGGGTTTGTGTACATGTGTGTGTAAAGACACATGTGCCTATGCAAGAGAATGTTTGTTTTCTGTATGACAATGAGTATATATATGTATATATAGGTAGATAAATAGCATACATATATACATATACCAGGGCTGTATTCTTTCTCCTAGTTTATTCAATATCTACTCGGAGCAAATCATGAGAAATGCACTTGATGGCTTTATGTGAAGTATTAAAGCTGGTGGCAAAATGATAATTAACTTAAGGTATTTGATGATTTAGTCTTAGTAGCAGGAAGCATAAAAGAACACGAATTAGTTGATAGAAATAAAGATAGCAGTATCCAATCTGGACTTTCACTGAATCCAAGTAAAAGCATAGTCATGAAAATATGCAAATCTAACGTTCAGAATAATAACTATCAGTAATAACTATGGCGACACAACAAAAATCATTAGACAATTGTGCATTACAAGAATGGCAGTGGTTGTACTCACTATTACATGGATAGAAGCATCTTTATTACAAAGAAGAAAAGATTGCTCCAGTCACTAGTTTTCAGCATTGCTTTGTTTGCTACCGTCGCTTACTGCGCATTAACTGGACTCAGAATACGAATGAATAGATTTTAGAAAAGATGGACCGCAAAGAAAGATTGTTAAAACCATCAACTGAAGGAAAATGCAAACTATTGGTCACATCCTTAGAACTAAGAACATTAGTTTTGATTTTTTATGGGCTGGTTTGTAGCAAAACCTAGTCCAGACTAAGATGTATTGTATCGGAATAAAGACCAAACTGTACTTAATTAACCTCCCACAAACTGGGAGTGGAATTGAATACCTCGATCAGTCCAAGCATCTACTCTGTTGTCCAAATTTTGAACCTGGTAAAATGCTACTTGCAGAAAGTAACTCCCATAGCTTAGAGCCTAGTATTTGCATTTCAATATACAGTACGTACAGACAAGAGGTAGATGACTTAGCGTGAATGTGCTGCCAGAATAAGGTGCTTGTCAATTTATTCTGCTTGGTTCTCTATGGTACATTCTTAATGTTCGAGGAAATGCTGAGAATGGTAGATGGTCACAATCTCCAGTTGTACTTTTAAGTTACAGTGATGTTATTATAGTGGCGGAGGAGGCCGACAGCACATTAATTCAAAATAAATTGCTTCTTGACATTATGTACCGATTATTTTCAAAATACAAAATACGAAGATTTCTGACAGCATTAAGCTAGATGAGGTAATGCAGCTGCGTGAAAGGTATTTTTCATCTTTATCATTCTACCAGCTCTTAGCTAAATCAGTCAACACTCCTTCCTAATAAGATACTTTTTCTAAATTATCAGTCATTTTCCTTTTTCCTGTAAGTGCATCACCTCCTTAAATAATGTAGTGTATTTTCCTGTAGTCGATGGCATGCAGCAACCCAACAACCGAGCAAAACTAAGCAGACGACTGGCCAATGGCAACAGATAGTGATAAGTCGTGTTGTGAAACTTTGTATCTTGTTTCCCATATCCAGTGGGAAACACAGAAGCACGCAAAATCGTGTTTCGGAACTCTCGAGCAGCAACTGCGAAACAAATTGGATTGTTGTTCAACAGAAGAGTTGCTGGATTGTTGCTCAACAAAGTATCTTAGTTTGGAAGTGGGTATGAAATCATGTCTTGCAACAGTTGCTCCTCATGCTCTGCAGGGTGATAGATAACCCTGCTATCGAGGGACTGGCTGGGAATTAGGTGGGGGTGACTTGGCAGCAGCATGATCAGTAGTGGTGGGTACACCTGTTACCGGTCAGGCTGGGGCGAAGGTCACCATCTCCAGGGAGTAGCCATTGCCATCTCTAGCCGATTTCTACCTTCAGTAGTAGAAGTCTCTGGTTTATGAGCATGTTATGGCGGTGAGACTGAAGTATGTTTTTGTCTTTGCCTTTTATTGCTATGTATTTTCCTACCAATGTATGTAAACTCGATGTGAAAGAGGCGTTCTATGCCAAACTCACATCTGTGGTAGACAAATGTCCCTGGCGAATCATTTGCATTGTACCGGGTGACTTCAGTGCAGATTCCAGCTGTATCAAGCTGGCTACAAGATGTCTGTCAGTTCCCAAGACTTGGGAGCTGATCTCAGTAGTGAGAACAGCCTCCTTCTCCGGGGCTTTACTAGGTCCCAGAGAATAAGGATTTCTGGCTTCTGGTATCAGTGCTCCAACCTACATTGCTGGACTTGGTACAGCAATACAAGTATTTTAGCCAAGGAGATCGACCACATCCTTGTTAGCACTCACTGGAGGATCCTTCAGAACTGCAGGGATTACAGGAGTATTGCATTCTGTGGCACTGACCATAGATTAGTTGTGGCGACACTGGGGGTCCAATTCAAATCCCCTCATCTCTCCAGTGGCCACTCCAAGTTGTTTCATTTGGACAGATTAGGGGAAGAGGAGTGTGTACGTACATTGGCTGCAACAATCTTTGATCAGCTAACAGTGCTCAAGAGTCCCAGTGGGACTCCTTCGAGCATGAAACACAATGCAGCGCAGGAGTCCTTTGATTAGCTTCTGAGGACAAGGCAGAATTTCATCTCGCTGGAGACATTGAAGGCCACAGATGCATGTCACATGGCTCATGTGAACAGCAATCGGGATTTGCACCCTTCCTTGGTGCTCAGGGCTCAGAATCTGGTGAGAAGGGATAAGGAACAGTTCATCAAGAATATTGCAGAGGAGGTAGAAGGCCATTTCCTACCAAATGATCTTCATCCTGCCTACCAAGCCCTGAGAAAACTGAATTCCAATCCCTCCTATCTGCTCAGTGGATGGTCGGATCATCTCAGATCATGTTGGGGTTTGCGAACGTTGGGCTGAGTATTTTGAACAAATTTATCTGGTAGATCCCCCAGCAGTTGGTCTTGGTGCAAGAATTGTTGCAATCCCTGTACCTACCCATCAGTGAAGATCCCCCTCACCCTGACTGAAGTTAGGGTGGTGATCTCTAAGCTGAAGGGCACGAAAGCTGCAGGCATATGCAATATCCCTGCTGAACTGCTAAAGGCTGGGGTTGAGCCTATGGCATGGGGCTTGCATGTTGTCCTGGCTGGCAGTCCGGCTCCATTTCCCTTGACCTGTTGAGGGGCATGGTCACCCCTCTCTGGAAGGGGAAAAGGGATCGTTGGAACTATAGCAACTACAGTGGCATAATATTGCATACCAGGTAAGATTTTTGCCCGCATTCTACTGAAATGGATCCGCATTTACCTAAGGCAACAAAGATCAGAGCAACCGGATTCACTCCTGGCAAGTCTACAATATACCATATCCTGCATGGGTATGCATGGACTGGATAATGGAAAGAGCTACCTTCCAAAGTCATTGTGGGGCAACACTGGGCAATATCAAGGGCATGGACTTCGAATTTGTCGTCGTTGTTGATATCCTTTCTGGGTCTCTGGAATCTCTGGTGGTAGCTCTTGATGCATTCAGTAATGAAGCAAAGCCCCTGGGCTTACTTGTCTTCTGGACCAAGACCAAGATCCAGGAATTTAGGGCCTGCTAGGAGAACCTGTTCAGTTAATAGGTGCTTGTGTCGAGGACGATAAAGTCAAAGAGAGCTTTACTTACCTTGGCAGTACAGACCATGTCTCTTGTCTTTCAGACCAAAAAGTCAGTAGACAGATTGGTTTGACAACAAGAGCCATGAACTCAGTAAGAGCATTTGGAGGTGCCGGTACCAATGCAGAAGGACTAAATTATGTGTCTTTAAGGCCTTGATACTGCCAATTTTGCTCTATGGATGCCTTTTGTAGCAAGTGCCTATGCAGGATTATGCCAACAACTACATTGTGAGACTGGCATACGACCTGTTACTTGTATAATCCGTGACTGCCAACTCAGACTAAATGGACACCTAGCTCGTTTCCCTGAGGATGACACTGCCCACCAGGTTGACTCTATATTATTTTGTACTCTGCGGAGGAGGCTTACGGGAAAACCTGGGAAGTCGTGGCTTGGGTAGCTCGACCAGACCTGTCGTGAAGAACTTGAGATGAGCTGAGGGCCTGCCTGGCGACTCGCCATGAGGGACCCCCATGTTTGGAAGCGAAGGATGGATGTGGTTATGCAACCCGTCGGCATCAGCCCCTTCAGTGATGATATATGTATACATATATATATATATATATACATATATATATATATATATATATATATATATATATATATATATATATATATATATATATGTATGTGTGTGAGTGTGTGTGTGTGTGTGTGTGTGTGTGTGTGTGTGTGTGTGTGTGTGTGTGTGTGTGTGTGTGTGTGTGTGTGTGTGTGTGTTTGTATATGTGTATATATGTATATATATATGTATATATATATATATATATATATATATATATATATATATATATATATATATATATATATATATACATATACACACACACACAACAAACACACACACATATATATATATATCTATATATGTCTATATCTATATGTTTATATCTATATATTTATGTATATATATATATATATATATATATATATATATATATATATATATATATATTGTGTGTGTGTGTGTGTGTGTGTGTGTGTGTGTGTGTGTGTGTGTGTGTGTATGTGTGTTTATGTGTGTGTGCGAAAATACATATATACATATACACATATGTATCTATACATGTGTGTATGTGTGGGTGGCCAGATATCCCATTTTCTATTTTTTTTCCCTTTGGAAAAAAAAGATAGATTGGAGATACATATGCACACACACATATAAACGTACGCACATATACATACATATATATATATATATATATATATATATATATATATATATATATATATTATATATATATATATATATATATATATATATATATATATATATATATATATATATATATATATATACATATACATACATGAATATACATGTTTTTGTGTTCACATATCCCGTTTTCAATTTTTTTCCTCGTTAGTAAAAAATGTTTGCAGGATTTAGCTCTATTCTCAATGCTTTAAGTCTGCCGTTTTCCATTTTAAATATCATGCTGATATTTCATGCGATTTTCAAAATCATCGCAAATGCGTAATGTAACATGGAATCCAGGATTAAATGTATGCGTTTTTGGTGTAATTAAAAGTCATATTTGTTAACATGTAAAAACAATAAGACACACCCTGTACTTATATGTAAAATAAACAAGCAAAAAAATATTGTGGGCAAGATTAACATTACAAAACTTCGAAGAAAACGCAACTTGTGATAAAGAGGATATTGATAGTATATCCAATATAACGTTAAGGTCAAGGAAGGTGAAAATCGTCAATCATGTGGTTTCATAATACCCACACCTGTTTTTATTTTCTTTATTTCTTAATTTCTTATCATATTCTGGGAACTGTAGTTTTGACTCATAGTGTATATCACCACATCTGTCTTTCTCTTCCATTTTGCCTGACTCTTTGCCTACAGTATAATTTTTTGATAATCGAGTGACAATGCGGCTTGTGTCCTAGTCCCGGCCTCAAAACATGGCTTCGTTTGGAATTCCTGAAAAAAAACACTGATGTAGCTACTAAATGCAAATGGCTTCAAGACACAGTAGAAAACAACTGCCAGTGAAGGTGCAAAATGAATAAGTACGAGATTTAAACACAGAATATAGCTGCATCAAACTACGGAATCAACCATTAGCGAGGCTCTAGGAAGATCAGCAGCATCATTTTTGGACTGAACCTTTATCAAAACGTGTCTTGATTTGAGAAACACGAGGCGATTAGCAGACCAAAACGGCGGTACCGTCCACTACAAGCAGCCTATTATCTGCCTCTAGTGAGATGTTATAAATGCCAGATGTAGGGTTACTTGTGAACTGGTGTCGGGGTTTGTATAGGGAGATATTCCATGCATATGTACACCGACAAGAAAGAGGCGTGAGAACCAGGTATAAGGACTGTCCGAAGCTCTTTTTCATTAACATTTCATACCTAAGCAAGAGAAGTTGAAACCCAAGAAACGAGTCAGACGGTTCGCAACGTTTCTTTACCAGAGTGCATGACGCCTTTATGCCAGTGGAAGGCAAAGGCAGAGCAACGCTTTGCAACGAAGGGCCAGGTGGATCAGCCAAGGACGGGAAGTGACCATCACGCCCGACTTGATGGCGATCACACCTCTTACTAACATCAGTGACAGAAAAGAACGATATCAGTGAACTTGTGCACAAAGCAAAAATATGTCTCTCCTAGAAAATATTAGGTGTGCTTAAAAAGTATGTTAAAGAATTTCTGGGAATTAGTTATGACGAAATAATAAATTAAGTAAAGAAAACAATTATAAGAATAGAAATAAAATCATTTAAAAGAAAGAAAGAAAGAAAAAAAAAAGAACAATAACTAGGACGAAAAAGAAAGACTTGAAAAGATTTGTTACTAAATGGTTTAGAGCCAATAATCTTGAAGAAATGGCAACTATTATAGCCATAACACTAAATTGAAGGTTTGTATAATTATAATGCTCAAAATACAATTTAGAGGCACCGCCCCAAAAAGGTGACGCATGTACCTACGCCCGCTATATTTATAGGGAATGCGAGACCTCAAACTGTGCCCAATCGCCTCTACTCTATCATAGCCTTCCATAGCTCCCTCGATCAGCTCCCCAACCCATTCTGTTGTTTAGGGGTGTTTAAGGGGTCTATAAGGGGTATCTGAGTACTCAAACCATATCCATTCTCATTTTCTCTGTGATAGCTTTCCTTAGCACTCTGGATCACCTCCGTAGCCCCTGCCGTTGTTTAGGGGAGTATTTAAGGTGTATAAAAGGGTCTATAAGGGGTATGAAAATTTTCATACTGTACCCAGTCTAATTTAGTAATTTACCTATTTGTGATAGGTTTCCATAGCACCCTAAATAAACCTGCAACCAGGTACAGTTGCTTCAATATTTGAGTGATAATTTAGTGGGGTTTTGCATCTTGACCCCTTATATGGACCCCTTATTGGAAAGCCACACAGGACCTCAAGACCTTTCTAACGTGCCCAAGAACTCCCCTCGACTCTTTGTGGTTACTGAGAAAAAGTGAACTTAAGTAGGTCTCTGGTTATGGTTTATGGCTTTACGGTATGAAAGTTGTTAATATATAGCCTTGTGGCCGGCCCCCTTGTTTTCGGTTCAGTTGGATGGGGATTGATTGTGTGTGTGTGTGTGTGTGTGTGTGTGTGTGTGTGTGTGTGTGTGTGTGTGTGTGTGTGTGTGCGGGCGGGGCCCTGGCCATTTAGAAAAAGAGACATCAAAACTCTGAGTTGGAACATTGCTTCACTGCAGCATACAGTCTTCCGTACATAACTATGATATAATGTTCTTATATCATGGTTATGTACGTAATTTACAAGACATTCACTGTGTAAGACAATCGGGTATAATCCCAATGCCTTTTTCAAACAAGTGCATATTATATAATATTGAATATGAAATTCT
>NW_020870449.1:99304-101804 GCF_003789085.1 Penaeus vannamei | reverse complement strand
ATGCATATATATGTTAGTTTTGTGATTTAAGTTTCTGCCGCCAACATTAACAATACAAAATAAAGCGTGAAATTAGAATTTAATATTACCACCTTTTAATCTGATTAATCCTCTATCCTGATTAATTAATTAGCAGCACTGACACCATCCGGGTTTTGTTTCAAATGAGGAGGCATCCACCCAAAAAAAAAAAACCTATTATGGTATTAATTTGGTAGCTTAGCACAGCAGTCTAGGCAGACGTGGGGTGGCTGGGTCTTCTCAGTGCTTGGGCAATGTTATTTAAATATGGTCTATAATAAGATTATTACAGTTTGAGATATTTATTACTGCGACAAAAAAAAAAAGGGTTGTTACATGGATGGTATTTCTGTCATAATATGCCAAGGAAACAAAAATGTATATTTTCTCTCTCTAGAGTAAACAAAAAGAAACTCAAGGATTATCATAACAACTCCCTCCCCGAGTACCGTACTCTGAACATAATCTCCCCTTCAAGGAACAACAAGTATTAACTGGACTAGACCTACTGATAATAAGATAATGGTGACTAAGTGGAGTATTAATTTCCTGGACTGGGGGTGGGGTAGGCACTCTACTGACATAGTATAACTCGCGAAATAAACGTCTTCATTCCCACCTTACACTTATTAGTCCTGTAACAGGCATTGCGGGATCTATGCTCGTCGACGAGATCCCCACCCCGATGGTCCTAGCGCCAAGCTGTGAAGTTTTCTCCAGGCATCGTCTGGGGCTCCCGAGATGGCCGTTTGGGTCGCGTCCCTAACCGGTGAGCTCCAGCGTCGTCTTCAGCTCGTTCTCTGTCAGTGCGGCGACCCCGAGCAAAATGAGCCGCCCACTGTCAATTGCCCAGAGGCTTTTCTAACTTACTCCGCGCCTCACTACTTTAACCCTTGGAGTTCCCAATCCAGCACTCATGAGATCGAAAATAGAATTCCCCCCATAATTGACTACACTTTACTGAACACGAAATTCTACGCTTCTAGAAGCCCATAGAAATTATTCAAATTTTTAATGTCAGATCAACGGTTTTGACATACACGCACACACACACTATATATATATATATATATATATATATATATATATATATACATACATATATATATATATATATATAATATATATATATATATATATATATATATATATATATATATATATATATATATATATATATATATATATATATATACATATATATATATATATATATATAATATATATATATATATATATATATATATATATATATATATATATATATATACATATATATATATATATATATATATATATATATATATATATATATATATATATATATATATATATATATATATGCATATATATAATATATATATATATATATATATATACATATATATATATATATATATATATATATATATATATATATATATATATATATATATATATATATATATATTATATATATATATATATATATATATTATATATATATATATATATATATATATATATATATATATATATATATATATAATATATATATATATATTATATATTATATATATATATATATATATATATATATATATATATATATATATATATATATATATATATATATATATATATATATATATATATATATATTATATATATATATATATATATATATATATATATATATATATATATATATATATATATATATATATATATATATATATATATATATATATATATATATATATATATATATATATATATATATATATATATATATATATATATAATATATATATATATATATATATATATATATATATATATATATATAATATATATTATATATATATATATATATATATATATATATATATATATATATATATATATATATATATATATATATATATATATATATATATATATATATATATATATATATATATATATATATATATATATATATATATATATATATATATATATATATATATATATATATATATATATATATATATATATATATATATATATATATATATATATATATATATATATATATATATATATATATATATATATATATATATATATATATATATATATATATATATATATATATATATATATATATATATATATATATATATATATATATATATATATATACTATATATATATATATATATATATATATATATATATATATATATATATATATATATATATATATATATATATATATATATATATATATATATATATATATATATATATATATATATATGCATATGTATATATATATATATATATTATATATATATATATATATATATATATATATATATATATATATAATATATATATATATATATATATATATATATTATATATATATATATATATATATATATATGCATATATATACACACATATATATATATATATATATATATATATATATATATATATATATATATAT
>NW_020870449.1:66804-79304 GCF_003789085.1 Penaeus vannamei | reverse complement strand
TGGGGGAAGAGGAATGTGCTCGTAGGTTTGTAGCAATATCTGATTGGTTGACAGTGCTTGGAAACCCAGTAGCCCTTTTGGATTCCTTTAAGCGTGAAACATTCAATGTAGCCCACTGCTGAACGCCCAAGGCCAAGGCTGAATTTCATCTCGCTACAGGCGTTGGAGGCTACAGATGTGTGTCGCATGGCTCATCTGAATGGCAATCGGGATTTGTACCATTCGTTGGTGTGCAGGGCTCAGACTGCTGGGAAGGAATAAGGAACGGTTCATCAGGAATCTTGCTGAGGAGGTAGAAAGCCATTTCCTAGTAAATGACCTCTTTCCAGCCTACCAACCCCTGAGAAAACTGAATTCCAATCCCTCCTCACGGGTGTCTTTGGTTCACTCAGTGGATGGATGGATCATCTCAAATCATATTAAAGTTCGTGAACGTTGGTCTGAGAATTTTGAGAAGTTGTGTCTGACAAGGGAAGGGATGTCACAATCCCTTTGCCTGACCCACCCATCAATGACGATCCCATTACCCTGAATGTGGTGTGGATGGCAATCTGTAAGCTGAAAGGTGGGAAAGCTGCAGGCATATGTGATATCCCTGCTGAACTGCTAAAGGGTGGGCTTAAGGCACAGGGCTTGCATGCTGTCTTAGCTGCCATCTGGCAATCCGGTTCCATCCCCCCTTGTTGAGGGGCATGGTCATCCCTCTCTGGAAGGGGAAAGGGCATCATTGGCACTGTAGCAACTACCGTAGCATCACATTGCTCAGTACACCATGCTAGGTTTTTGCCCACATTCTTCTGAAACGGATCTGCTAAGGCACCAAAGATCAGAGCAATCTGGATTCACTCCTGGCACGTCCACAATAGACCGTATCGTAGTGCTTCGAGTCACTGTAGAACGTCGTCGTGAGTTTGGTTGTGGGCTACTCACAGCCTATACTGACTTCAAGAAAGCGATTGATTCGACGCATTGTGAATCTTTATGGGAGATTCTGAGACGTAGGAAAATTCTGACACGGATTATTGCATTAATAGCATGCCTATATACTGGCAATGCTAGTGCTGCAGTGTGGTGGGGGCCTATCGAGCAGATTTGGAGTGAAGCACGAATACTGTTCAACACACATGGACTAGATAATGGTCAGAACTACTTTCCAAAGTTATTGTGGAGCGCCTAGGCTTGCAAGTCTCCCGGACTAAGACCAAGTTTCAGGATTTTGGGGGCCTGTTAGGAGAACCTGTTCAGTCGATATGTGCTTGTGGCGAGAACGTTGAAGTCACAGAGCTTTCCATACCTTGGTAGTACAGTTCATGTCTCTGGGCTGTCTAACCAGGAAATCAGTAGATGGATTGGTTTTGCAGCAGGAACCATGAACTCAGCCAATATGAGAATTCAGAGGTACCTATGCAGGACTAACTTATGTGTCTCTGAAACCTTGATATTGCCAGTTTTGCTCTATGGAAGTGAAACCTGGACGCTATCTAGTGCCTTGGAGTCACGTCTCAGTGCCTTTTGTAACATGTCCCTAAGCCAGATCATGGGGTACTGTTAGCAGGACCATATGTTCAACCGACGACTTCACCATGAGGCTGGTATGGGACCTGTTATTTGCGGAATCTGTGACTGCCAACTCAGGCTATATGGGCACCTTGATTGTTTCCCTGTGGACAACCCTGCCATCGAGGAATGGTAGGGAAAGGATGGGAAGGGATGGATGCGGCTTTGTGCCCCTGTCGACGTCAGCCTCCGTCTCTACCTCTAGTCTCAGGTGTGCACGGGAACCAAGCGGACGACCTGCGGTAGAGGTGACACCAGTTACAGAGTTGCTTTTAGTTAGATAGGTTTTCCCCTGCGACTTACGCACCTCAGCTGCCACTACCCACTTATTTGCTTGTGGGGACACGTATATGGACGTGTGAACGTGTATGTAAAATGCGAGTACAAGAATGTGTCCAGAAACAATATAAAAAGAACAGAGCCCACTGGAATTCCCTAAAAAATATGTCAGCATACTCACTACGACTATTAACCTTGACCTGAAGTTCCCGGTCCGGCGAATCCCGGTCTCCCAGACCTCCTTCACCTAGGGTCGCCATATAAACTTTAAACTCCGCCTATTAATTTGTTCGTCGGTTCCTCCCTGGGTTTTAAAATATAAAAGATAAAACTACTTGGAAAAAACAGCCATTATCTTATCAACACAAAACAAAGTAACAAAGTAGAAATTAAATTAATAAAAAGAGATAACAGAAAACTAAGAAACGAATGGTAGAACTGAAATAAAAACGAGTAAATTAAAAGTAATTATATAAAATGTAAACTGAATAAAATTGAAATATAAGATTACCAAAATAGCAAAGGGATCGATAAAAGACTGCTGAAAGCAAATACCACTAAATTAAAAGAGTCTCCCATAAGTTTAATTTTCTTTCAGAGAATACCCCATACTCTAAATTTTAGGGGTAGCTTCTATTATCCCGGTCCTTTGACGATATTAGTAAAAAAATAAATATTTAAACAGTTTTGCCGCGACAAGAGGTTGTAGTGGGATCGGCTACGTGTTGATTGATGAGGCGATGGCGATAATCAGAGGGAGCTGCTCCGTGTGACAGGGAGACGGAGCCTGGCCACGAACAACACACACGCCACGCCACACACACACACACAAACACACACAACACAGCACACTTCCAGCACCGCAGCATACACAGTGCACGCATGACACATACACATACACATACACATATCACTAAGTACAACCAACATAAAGAAGCCCACACCAACACAATTGAAAGGTGTGCAACACACAACACACAACCACACACACAACACACAGACAGTGTCAAATAGGGAATCACACAAAGCACACGACACACATATACTAACTACAAGCATCACGGATTAAGATACACAGACGACATGTAATCCAGAAATAAAAACAATTAATTCAATATTAAAATAATATAACAGTGACATAAATATGTATATTTTAATAATATAAATATTAGAGTAAGTATATATACTATATATATATGAATATATTATGTATACATACTCATATTAATATATATATATATATATAATTATATATAATTATTATTAATATATAAATAAGTTAATAATTATATATATGCATAAATATGAAAGGTAGGTAGTAATATAAGTATAATATAAGTAATAAAGATAGATAGGTATAATATGTAAGTGAGTAGAGGTATATATAAGAGCGTATATAATATAAATATAAATATTTACTAGTATATAGTATATATAGAGTAGTATATATATATATGACACTAAAGGGGGGGACATATTCCATATACACAACACACATATACAATATGATAATACAATAAATGGTATATATATAAGGAAAAGTGTGAGCAGGGTAAATATAATATATAATAAATAAATAGTATTACGAGCCCAGTAATATATATACTATATATAAATATAGTATATAATTATATATATTAATATAAACAGACACAACACACGAATACACAACAAGCACAAGGAGGCCAACAGAACACGACAACCACCACAACACAACACCAACACACAACACAAGCGGTACGAAGCTACACCAACAAAGCACGCAGGTAAAACACAATAGATAATATATCTATAGTAGTGAGCACTATATGTATATTATACATAACACATGGGGATATGATGAGTATGTATATAATTAATATATAAAAAATATAGAAGATATATACATATAATATACATACACAGTCACATAAGTATAACACACACACAACACAAGCACACGATGCAAACACACAAAATATATATGGAAAGTATATATATATATATAATGATATAAATAGGAGCTCTCCACATATAATAAGTAGTATAAATATATATTATAAATAACATTAATTATAATATAAAGTGATGGTATATGTATAAAGGGTAGATGACATATATAATATATATATATATAGTAAGTAGTGTGCGGAGGTAACTAATAATAATATATTTACTAATATATATGATAGATAAGGGGTATAAGTATATAGTATAAAATACTATAATAAAAGTATGAGGAGCAGACAACACACCCAATCTCACATTGATCTAATAAGATATAGCTCTGGGATATTTAGTTAATTGGGAATGCACTCTAAAGGATGTTTGACAAACATCAGTGTGGAATGAACCTGTTATCGCACAGGCCACTTGCGAACTCTATGACTTAGCAGGCGGAGCAGGAAAATCATGGAAATTGTGAAATTAGAAATTTCGCAGACCATGCGGGATATCAATGGAATTTTTTGTTTTTTTTTCAAGTAAAGGAGAAAATCATAGGTCTTTTCACCAAGAATAAAAGATCTGAATTACACTTCCGAAAGAAATCAATAATAGAACGGAAAGAATGAGGTAGCTAGATTGAAAACTGAAAATATTGCATAGCACCTATTGCATAGCTGGAAATCTGACACATACTACCATTAATGTGTCTTAGTCTACTAAGAGTGTAAATTAAAGGCGCACACAAGGCATTGAGCTTAAAATCTTTCAATATTTGACAACATCAGTTTTTGAATTATAGTCATGTTGTACACGTTGGTTATAAGATATATATATATCGTGAATACCCAGTAAAAGATTCAAGGATGAAAAGTCATAAAATGATGCCAAAACTTCTCTGGAAAAAGCGAAGAAAATCATGGAATTTTGAGTACCAATAAGGTGTACAAAAAACCCTAAAATTGGCCTTTTGGCCTTTGTGGCTCATGAAGAGATTGAGGCCAAAACTGGAGTGTCTCCTGTAGGATAATTTTAATGGCTAATAAAATCCCATAAATCAAGGAACAGGTTGGAAAGGTCAACGAATAGATTAGTTTGTTACCTGAAAGAGCACAACCATTTTAGAAAGCCCATCAGTTGTACATGACATCACTTAGAGCATCGGTAATGCTGAGAGTTTTGAGCAAGCCATTAACATATGATTGCTGGTGAAAAGGAAAAGGGTGTTCAAGTGGTAAACATCCTGGTGGCTAGCAATGCGGGTGAAGAGTACACCTTCGTCATTGTTCCTGACCTGACAACATTCGAAGAAGAGTATCATAAGACAGCCCAAGTTCCTGTTGACATTGAAAAGCCAGAGCGCTAGAAAGAAAAATTTACAAAATGAAACAAGGCTCAGACGCTCAGTCATCAACCGCAGCAGAGGAAATACCAGAAGGGTTTGGTTGCAGAAAGACAAGCTGGTCTGGTAGAACAACGATGCTTGGAAGAGGAGCTGGAATAGCGTGAAATACATTCCAAATCCAAAAGCATGGATATCGCGCTGTATTTACCTTTTACATGTGGGACATGCTGTGATTTTAAATGTAGACGCATCTTTGATCTTGACGCAAATACCACAGAACAATATTCCCCTTATACTGCGGACGTAATATTATGTATCGTATTTGTACGTGTGCCTCACCTAACTCTGCCGTACATGAGCGGACATAGGACATCTGTGAGCATATGTGTGACTATATATATCTATCTATTTATCTATCTCTACACGTGCACGCGCGCTAAGCGCTAATGTGTGTCGTATTTAGTCAGAATCGTCAAGTCTGGGGATAGATTACGGCGTCTGGATTCGTTCATTCTTGTCTTCGTATTGCTCAAAAGACAACTACATGTCAGGTTGAGGATCCTACAGAATCTGCTTCTAGAATGTTAAGCCACGAAGGAGTCAGATGGAATGTCAGCACGAAATGCTTTCTTTCTTAAGTAATACTTGGGACCCTAGATCCACTCTTGACCCTAGTCCATGAAGATCAGCGCCCGCACTAATACTAACATTAATAATAATAACTGACATAAATGAATAATGAAACAAACACATTACATAGAGTTGAGAGGTATTACAACATATTATATTAAGTTTTATATATCCCATGATCATTAATAACTTAGTAGCAGTTTTATCACCATCATCATTATTACAATCATTATTGTTATTTAGAGAGTAACTGATAAAAAGATTTTAAGAAGAAACAACAAAAAAAGCAATTGGAAGACCAGCGTCTAACCCACCTTGCAAATAGGAGTGACTGAGCAAGCCCTACATTGGCTTGTATATGGTTGATGGCTAAATGTAATGCCTCTTTTTTAGAAGGGAGAAGCTAAAAACTCTGTTAGGCGCCCTTGTTGTAGGTAAAGGCGCACGAGTTCCGACGTTTCCTCCATAAAATAGCACATTAAAATGCTGAAAAAGTCTAACTATTGGAGCCACGCACAGGTGGTGCTTGCCTTGTGGATGATAAGTATAGAAAGCACGCACAGGATAATTAAGTCGTTTGATCATTTCCTCTTATCAATTCTAGTTTTGGGTTTTTTTAACTCTTGTCATTATAACTATTATATAATTATATATCATACACAGTTTTGACGCGAATAGAATTAAAGTGAAGGTAATGTGTCATGTATAGGCATGTACATAGATATTATATGACGGGTTTCAGATATAGAAGCTGTGTCTTTCAGACATAGTTCATGGCTTTTAGACTCTCTCTTCTGTAATTGAGTGTTATGCTACTGAACAATTTCAACATGAGCGTGTAACGTTCTCACTGCATTCGTAGATCCTTGAGTTTAAGCATCGTATGCGTGGGACACATTTAATTAATGTGTGCTAATACTGATTCTCAGATGGATGATACCAGGACAGAGTATATCAATTCCAAAAGGAATATTAATTTAAGACTCAAAGTATGATTTTGTCAGGAGACTCATGATAAGGGGCATGGCTGTCTTTTATATATAACCGGGCGGGAGGCCGGGCGGCCGCTGAGTGCATCTAATGACAGTTGAAGCAGTGGAGGCAGCATGTCACGGTCTGTGAGGTGAATTTTTTGCTCTCTCGTTATTCAGAGTCTTTTTTGTGTTCAGCTCTTTTTTTGTGGGGGCGAGAAAGTCTGACAGATAATTATATGTTTAAGATATGTTTTGAGTTTTTTTACATATATTCAGATTATTTAATTGCGCTCTTCTTTATTAATTAATGCGCGTGCGTTGTTTTTTTTCGAAGAACACGATATACCATGGAATAGATACATTCATACAGAAAGTGTTGCACGTGAGAATTGTTATATGTATACTTTATCTGACCGCATATAAAATCACTGCTTGTCTTTCTATTTTGATTGCTGAGAGTGGTTTAGATGTAAATAATATTGTGTCTGGGCTGACGAGGGTGGTGGTGTCGAGGCCCTTCAATTCGCAGACAAGTGGGACCGTGCACTAGGAATAGTTGACGAGTTCTGTTAACTACCTAGCCATGAGTGTTACCGGTTTCATATGGTTCTAGTCAATGATATCAGACCAGGCAAACTAGCACATTCATGGATATGGTTCAATCTTACTTGTTTAAAAGTTTCAGGAATGAAATCAGTGTGACTTCAGGTACAATTCGGTCTGTGCATCACACATAGAGTGTGTGGAGAGTGAGAAGAGTTCGACGCGCTGTTTGATTTTTATGCCTTGTACTGTGATTCCTGGGGAAACGTGCATGCATAGGCACAAATGAATATTGAATATCCTCTGCAAAAGTAGATAGAACAGAGTGGTTTTTTGCTTTTTTTTTTCCAACATTAGGCTTGCGCGAAATTCCTGACATTGACGAGTTCTCGATTTCTCTCTGAAGGAAAGCAAATGTCTTTTGAGGTATCACTTTCAGAATGTGCTAATTGAGTTGAGATGAGTCTATTAGAGGATGTGGGATAGAGACTCGGAGCGAGGTTCCAGTGTGTTGCGCAGCAAAAATGAATTTATGGAGATTACTGGTGACTTTGGCGGTATACCACTTCAATGATGGCAGGGCGGTAAACGGTGTATATGCTCATATTTTTCTGAGGAGGTCGCATACGTCATAGTCTCAAGCGCATTTTCACGGCATCATCTGAACACAAAACAGGTCACCTACCGGAGGGTTAATAATATGTTCTTTCTTTTTCACTCTCTAAAATTACAAAGTGTGATATATATAGAACACCAGTATCACTGTGAAGAGGATTCACACTTTGTCTATGAGAAGCATCTAGTCAACCACAGATATATTGGGATTGAAGAATTATCATACAGATGAGGACTTTTCATTTTATAATATACATGCGAGATATCTCTTTATTTTTGTTATTAATTTTGTATAGTATTTTTTAGAGTTATTTTGTGTGTGAGTAATGATATTCCTTGGAGAGTAGTGTTTCGAGGTGAAATATTGATAAAAATCAATCATCGCACCTGCACACAGGAGCCTATGCAAGATGAAAGACACTTATGAGGTTCAATCATGGTATGCAAACATTGAATTTTTATTAAGTCGTGAACAGATTGAGTTTAACCACTCAGAAAGAATAGATGGCTATAGTAATATCTCTGCGCTAGTGAGTGTGTGCTCAGCAGCTAAGATCTTTGATCCTTCTCGCTGCATCGACTCGGCGTGTGTTTTTTAGAGGCAGACTTTCTAAAACACCTCCACGTAAATATGTTAGCTCGCATCGGGCGCCACTTTTAACAGTGTATCTGTGAGCTTCACATTCTTCTTGAATTTATTTATTAGTTTTAATCTAGCAGGATATTTTGTCAATATCTCCGTTAGTAAGATTTAGCTGAGCTTAGACGAACGAAATGCTCGCAACAGTACGCGTTTCTGAATATGTGTATTTATAAATGGTGGATTTGGTTAACCAACGCGGGCTTTGAGCTTCTTTATGGTCTGTTATGGGTGTGTGCCGGCAATTGTCACTTGGACTATCTATCAGGTAAAATGATGATTTTAGAGTTGGGTCCTCAATGCTGTCTCCAAAACACTCAGAATGGTACCACAATATAGTTTTGTTATGGAAGCATAATTTTTTGTTATTGATTTTATTGTCGTCCTCTAACGCCGGCTAAGGTCATATCTCTCTGAGGTTGCTGGCGCAGGGCGCTATCGAAATTTCTGTGATAGAGTTTGACACTCAGGCTTAGAATAACCATTTACTGATGTTGAAAGACATAGTTTTTTAAAGGAAGAGATAATTTCTGTTTCACACATTATAAATGGTTCACATACCGCCATTGTTCCATTTGATATATTCTCACCTGAGTAAATATGTGCAAAAGTAACAGGGTGTAATCCTCAACATAACAAGATAAACACACAAAATATATGCATTCTCTTCGATTTAAAGCTTAAATGATTGAGGAATACTCTCGTATCGCAATATTCGCATTCGAAAGCCTATCAAGGGAGCTTAATGTATTTTTTGAAGCTCTTCTCACGGGAGAATAGAGATAGAATTCATTGGGGGAAGAGAGACACATGACGGAAGAAAAGATAGTGGATTTTTTACGTACATTGGTGTGAATTAGATCTGAAGATGGTATTAATATCTTTTATTGTATATAGGTTACATCTTTAAATAACATGTTAAGGTAATTACATGATGACAAAGTTTGGTGATTAGACCAGTCGTTGTAAACAATAATAAGAGCGACATAGCTGTTTTTAAATTTCAGACTGTTGCTCTTCATCGACATTACGCTCTGAAAAGATATATGAGTTATACTGGCTTGTATCTTTCATTTCTTTTGCAGATTTTCATTAACTTTATTATGCAAATCTGCCATTGTGTTTTTATTCTTTATTTTTCTTATGATTTTTTCCAATTTGTTTTCATTACTATAGTTTATCTAATCTTTTGAAATTTTGTTCCCTCTGTCGCCATAATATATCGTATATATGCACATTTTTTTGGGGGCCCTCTTTTTTTTCTTTTAGTAACAAGTCAAAGGTGGCTCTAAGTCCTTTTACTTATGCTGCCTATTAAACCATAAATTATATTTTAGCATTATAAATATTGGCAGCTTATTCTATGACAAATTAATGACATAACAATGTTATTGAGTCTTTGAGGCTTCTTAAATTACTAAAGGAAAAGACTTAATTCGATACTTTTGGTGAGAGTTGTACATTTTCTATATTCTCTATTTATCATATAATGAGGTAGCACTTTTCTAGAAACTTTTATTATTTCGTATCCCATACAGAATGACATTTAGCTTATACACTCACACTATAATGCTTGTGTAACAATAATACTCGTTTCTGTTGAATCGATTATATTGTGTCAAGCGCACATTATATATGAAGAATGTGTTCAGAACTAGTAGAACAAGTGCTTTATATAGAAACAATGTTGTGTATAAGTGTTTATTCTGAGCGTGATACAGGTCGAGGAGATATCGATTATATATATGAGGTTAGTAAATGAAGTTTGAATTCCATAGAATACCATGATACATATTCTGTATCACATGTGATGGATTCAGATTTGATATGATGATTGATATGATAGATTGATGATTGATAGATGCTGCAATGGTAGTTAGTAATATTTCAGCATTGTGTTACTTAACGGATAGTGCTGAATTCGTAGATTCAAAGAACATTATTAATAATAAATTGGATACTTATTGGAAATTTTTGATCAAATTTGTGAGACGCTAATTGAATTAACAAATGACATATATGAAGTTTACGACTCATCCTTCATTCATGAGTGCCATAATTGAGTGTTATTTAAGAGCACTGTAAGCATTAGTTTGTCAAATTGTAAACTTCTTTCCTCTTACATCTCTCGTTTAACAACAGTTTAAGATGATACTGATCTTTATTCCGTCATTGCATATACTATGTATCTATTGGAGGAAAGCATAACGTGTCTATATGTATAGTCTTATAGTACCAGTGTCGAAGTAGTTGTGTATATGCTACTTTTTACGTGAGACTCATTTATGTCTCACCATAGTCGAATTCACCATATCCTTCTGCTGATTTTACGTTCAAATGCATATAGATATTACTCTTGTTGCCTCACTTCTCTGGTACACTTACAGTTCTACTGTTAAATAAGTGAGAACATTTTCGGTGTAAGTTTTATCATGTCCCTTGTGTATCGCACAGGTGTTGGGTCTGTAAGTTTAGCATATTTAACTGTGAGTCAGGTGTGCGCGACTTGTAATCAAAAGAATTACAAGTAAAGAGAAGCATTGGAGATTAAGTATTTTAAAAATACATCATCTTCCCAAGTGGTACAAGCGATTACCAGGTGAAGCTCTAGTACGCACTCCCGTAGAGTGGTGACTATCTTTAAAATATAATATCCGGGGTAAATTTTGGCCACACATTTGGGTAGATTCTTTAGTTGGTTATAATGCCTTTCAGTGTACTTGGAGTGAAATACTACTCGCGGGTAATCACCAAACTTCCTATTTTCCCAAGATTTGTTTCGTAAATGGTAAAAGTATTGGAGAAACGACGCAAGAAAAAATTGTGATTCCCTTTCCGTTATGTTTGGGGAGAATAAATCAGATCTAAACCAAAGGGGAAGCTATATTATGTAAAAGGTGAAAAACCTTTGATTTTGTCACTAACAATGATATTAACAGCACTCAGTCTCTCGTGGGTTTCAAATGTTATGCTTGGAAGAAAGGTTTGTATCTCTTCGTCACTCTGGTCGGCTCATGCCCCATTATTTTTTTGTGCCACCGCTGTTTGTTGTGGTGACAACTCTGGACATTGTTCACAGTTATATATATATTATACTGCATCGCGGAAGAGGTTTTTACTCATGTCTTTAGTAATGTGTAACTCTCACGATTTTTTATTGCTCAGTGCAGGAAAGTCAGACGACCTAGTTATTTTTACAGATTTTTTTTTTTTTCTTTTTTTTTTTTTGACTGTTATCCTCTTAAAACTCGCTAGTAGTTAGGCATCGGCCGGCTCGGGAGTTTATTTGCTTCCTGTCTGCCGAGTGTGGTATTTTTGTTGTAACGGGAGTGAGAGCGGACGAAATTTCCACTTCGGGTTATGAATTTCATTTAAGTCTGTTGGAGTGTTTCTTTCTTTTACTCGGGACGCTCTGATCTTTTCTTTATTCTCGAGTTATATTAGAGCTATAGACAAGTGGAAAAGGGGAAAGAGATACATCAGGATTTTTTGTGGCAAGTTAAGGAAATGGGTCGAGGATTTTTTTTATTAAATTATATTTATATATAGATTATAGTTATGATATGTTTGGTAATGAATATAAAATGTAATAAAATATAATGGTAGAAGAGAATTGATAATTTAACATTTTTAATAGGACAATTTATAATTGTCTCTCTGATTATATTATGATTCCTAAATTATCTAGTTCCTAGAATAATATACCTTGTATCTGTTTCTTCATTTTGTCCATCCCTCATAGAATTGGAAGTTTTTGTCTGTGATATTGCTTCGCCCACTTGTCTTGCACTGACTGATAAATAAATGCATTTATTTCTTTTTTATTTGTTGTATGTGCAAGTATACGAATATTTTTTTGGGTCAGGCCTCGCACGCCGAATTAATAACAAACCGAAACCAAATTGACTTGTGATGAAGAAAAAAATAAATGGGAAGAGATGATGAATAACCAAATGACTTGATCAAGAGAAAGTGAAGAAATTCTTTTGAAAAA
>NW_020870449.1:51804-56804 GCF_003789085.1 Penaeus vannamei | reverse complement strand
TATCATTACCTTCATTATAATTGTTATTGTTTTTTATTATTATTTATATTATTAATGTTATTATTTTTTTTTATTATCTTTAATGTAATTGTTAGCATTAACTCTATCATTATCATTATCATTATTGCCATTATTATTATCACTATTTTCATCATTATAATTTTCATTATCTTTATTATCATTATTGTTATCATCAGTATTATCATTATATTTTTATCCTTAGCATTATCATTGTTATCATTATTATCATTATCATTTTAATCATTATCATCAAAATTATTAATATTAACTTTATTATTAGTAGTACAACTACTTCTATTGCCATCGCCACCACTACTATTATCAACATTATGACAACGATGACAATTTTCGTTATTGTCATACTTCACGGTCATTTCTATTATCCTCATAATCATTATCCTCAAATTGGAATTTTTGTAATTTTATACCATTATAACTACCACTACTGATATTTGTAACTGCTGTATCTGCATCCCCGTTCCCTTAACAACTGCTACAACTATTACCGATGCTATTTATACTTCCACTATCATTACCACTGATGGCTTCATTGATATCTTATAATACACTCCTATTATCATTATATTTTCGCTCCTACCTTGTCAAACCCAACATACACCTATGCGTAATTTGTCCAATTAATCTTTTAATGAGGTCGGCTGTATTGGCTTATGATACATAGGCCTGTAATCTAGAAACTAGCCAGTCTGAAATATGAGGATCAATTCTCTATTAAGGTAATTACTGTTTAAGGTTTTGGTCAATGACCAGGTTGCAACAAAGGATATCACTGGGCGTTGTAAAGAAGCTACATACACACATGGTCGTACGCGCGCACGCACACACACATATACATATATATATATATACATATACATATACACATACATACATACATATATATATATATATATATATATATATATATATATATATACGCATATATAATCTATCTATCTATCTATCTATCTATCTATCTATATATGTATATATACGCACACGCACACATACATACACACACACACACACACACACACACACACACACACACACACACACACACACACACACACACACACACACATATATATATATATATAATATATACATATGTATGTATATATATTTGATATCTGCTTCATCTGATGAGGAACTCTTGACGAGATTGAGACGTGATACTTTATTCCAGTGTGCGATGTTTCTTTTCATCTTTGAATGTACGTTACTGTTTGTATTCTTATCTGTACGTTTGTATACATGTGCAGAGCGCCGTTAGAAAGACTAGCCAGGTACAATCACAGTTTTCTAATCTTTGCGCTTTTTCTTGGCTATGGATTACTGCAAGAAAATCGCCTAAATATAATTCAGATGATACGGACTTTTCCCTCCCGCGAACACCATTTCAAAGCGCCCTTAAGGCCATCAGTCCAGACAAAAGAGACAATCAAGAGCTCTGGCTCCGCCTCCGGGCAACAACGGCGCGCGACCAGACCTTCCTCGGGATCCGCAGTGCGGAGCAGGAGCCGATTTATGGGCCGAGCTAGGTGAATATTTTCAGAGACATTCATGCATACATATAGAGTCTGTCTATCTGTCTATATCAATCACACACACACACACACACACACACACACACACACACACACACACACACACACACACACACACACACACACCACACGCACACACACACACACACACACACACACACACACACACACACACACACACACACACACACACACACACACACCTGCATAACTAAACATGACGGAAGCCTAAGGAGTAATATTAGAAACGATACCATACGTTTGGTGGTCTAACACATGATTCAGCACGATGGCGTTTCTGCATAGCAATTTGGTAAACATCAGTAATGACCAAAGATTAGTCAGTAGTTCAGCACGATCTTACTTTAGTCATAACAGGAATAAGGTCATGCTAAACTGACCAGTCAACTTCAATGCAGGTAAAGATACTGTTTCGTATTTCATATACATCTATAACAAAACCCAACCATTAAAAAAATAATAAATAAAAGAAAAGCATAAAGATAAATGAATTCAGATTAAAACAAGAAATGAATAAAATTCTTCTGTTTTGCAAACTATGTCATTTAGCAAATCTAATGCCTTGCTTCTACTAATGACTCTCAAGGGGGCAGGACTGTCAGCTGAAAATGCTAAACTTGCTCTCATTCTATGAGCCCCGCCCCCAACACACACACACACACACACACACACACACACACACACACACACACACACACACACACACTCTCTCTCTCTCTCTCTCTCTCTCTCTCTCTCTCTCTCTCTCTCTCTCTCTCTCTCTCTCTCTCTCTCTCTTCTCTCTCTCTCTCTCTCTGTGTGTATGCGTCTCTCTCTCTCTCTTTTGAGCCACTTTTCCCATTTCCTTCGCATATTATGTGGTCTCTCCATAGAGAACAGGCTCTGACGTCACCTCCCACATGACCTTGACTCATTTCTTTTCCTCCTTCAAACGCTTTCATATTTTCCCTCTCATTCCTCGACCTTTTTGCCTGTATTTGAATAAAATACATATACATATACAGACACATCTACGTACCTACGGGCACACGCAAACTAACGCGCGCACACACACACACACACACACACACACACACACACACACACACACACACACACACACACACACACACACACACACACACACACATGCTCAGTGATAAAATGTTTCACCCCACTTTCTACTTTTGACTCATATTACCTTCAGTGTCGCATATTCTACATCCGCTCCACCGCTTACACTACCTCTCCCTGTAAATATCTTCTCTGCAACAGTGTTTCTCAATCATTATGAATCTTGCCCAGCGACCGTTCTTAGGTCCATAATTCTTGCGTGCCACGTCTTATCCTTCAGGAAATTCAATGTGTGTCCATTTCACTTTCTATTATATAATAGATACTGTTTAAATGTGCAAAACGAGTTTCATGAAAAAAAATATGAACATTCTGCCTGTGTCGTAGCATTTTCCGCCATTAGTACTCATTTCCTCTTTTGAAATACTTTCGCACATGAACTGCTAAGACGTTATATATTCTCATAATGCAGTTACGTTTAATGCTTCTAGCTGGCTCCCGGGTTGTCTTTCGTTCTTCATGTGAGCTCGTTGACACATAATGTTCATAAATAATTGTGAAATATCAACTTTTGTATTAAATGGGCGCAAAAATATAATGAATCGAGAAGCTAATAAACCAAGGGGACACCCAAACCCTTGCTTGGCTCGTGACAGTTTGGGATTAAATACTTCATTACCTCCGCTAAGGTGGTTATGTCTTTAGTAACGTTGGTTAGTTAGTTTGTTCGTTAGCAAGATAACTCAAAAAGTTAGGATCAGATTTTTTTTTTTTTTCCAGAGGTGTTCCTTAGCCAAACTTAAAATGAAACGAATTTATTT
Source organism: Penaeus vannamei (assembly GCF_003789085.1). Classification (NCBI taxonomy): domain Eukaryota; kingdom Metazoa; phylum Arthropoda; class Malacostraca; order Decapoda; family Penaeidae; genus Penaeus; species Penaeus vannamei. The sequence continues at coordinate 53,338 of NW_020870449.1, read as the reverse complement.
TCACATTGTTATTGCTCTTTTTCTGCCTATCTATCGCTCTCCCTGTCTCCCCTTTTCCTCTAAGTCAGTCTCTCCTTCTCTCTCTCTTACTTGTGCCATATTTTGTTGCAGAGGAAGCATTGTCATCGTTACTACATCAGAGGCTAATGTGAATTAAAGAGTAGGAGTGGGTCACGTGTTACTGTGTCATTAGTCACTAGGGAGTGACCACTAAATAAGACAGCTCAGAATTCAGAGCAAATGCGCCTTGGGTACTCGTGTCCTCAATGGATTCACAGTTCAACAGTTCAACGTCATACAGTAACACAGCATTTTTTATTTCATTTTCCGAGTCACGTGGCTACAGCACCTGCACAGGACGAAAGATTGCTTTGACAAAGTGCGCACCAACCCGATGTTGCCCTGTGTTGCCTCGCTCTGCCCTGCCTCTCAATGTGTGAACGACTCTACTGGTGTATCAAAAAGTAAAATTGATCCCGTATCCACGTGGATGCAAATGGGACATGCGGATTAAGCCGAGGCGTAATGCTATAGGATGGCCTGTTCATTCACACACACACACACACACACACACAACACACACACACATATATATATATATATATATGCACACACAAAGATATGTATATTTACATATATGTATATTTTAACATTTATATATACATATATATGTATTATATATATATATATATATATATATATATATATATATTATATATATATATATATATATATATACATCTTCTATATTACGTTCGCCAAGCGACATCGAGGATTTTGGTATCGTTGGATTCCTCTCACTGCCTTCAATACGAATATGTAGGTTCTACTGCGCGGAAGGGTTCCAGGGAAATTGGGGGATTAAATAGCACTAATAATACACTAAATCGAGTATACAATTACAAATCAATAAATAAGTCCTTGCAATGTATAATGCAGGTGGCTGCGCCCCTTGCGACCCCCCCTGGGGGTAGGCTGCCGCCCCCCAACCCCCGCCCTGAAAGACAAAGACTCCACCACATATAACGGCAGGATAGAGCGTTGCACCGTTATAGAGGCATTGGAACATTCCCACAGAAGCAGCATACTAACATATGACATAGTCAGCTTTGTATGCTGAGAAGAATGTTTTATAATCCAGATAAATACTAGAGCGCAGCTCCCGAGGGGACGCCGCTATTAAGACGCATAGCAGGGTTAGCCACGAGATAGCAGCAATCATCCCATTTAGTTACTAAAATGACTATGTCTTCATGTGTTGCCTAAAAACATAGACTTTCGGTCGAGTTTCCTGTCTACTGGAATCCACGAGATACGTGTTCACAACGGGAAAAATACGGTCGAATTTCCCTTGTGGAATCCACGAGATAAGGGTTCATAACAGGTATAGTAAGGACCTGCCTCCATAGACGCCGCGATGGCCGAATGTTGAGGGTGTGCTTACTACGAGACGAACTCATCACCTCAGCAGCATCAGCTGAGAACCCTCCCAGCCCTCAGCAGCGATCACTGAGAAAAACCCTCCCAGCCCTCA
>NW_020870449.1:35000-40000 GCF_003789085.1 Penaeus vannamei | reverse complement strand
GACCAGTGCAAATCCCGATCCCCTGTCAGATGAGCCACATGACAAGCATCTTTAGCTTCAAGTGTCTTTCAAGATAAAATTCTGTCTTGCTATTGGGCATTCACCAATTGATTCTCGAGTTGCTACAAGTATTTCGCACTTGAAGGTGTCCCAGAGAAGTGCAGGGTCCGTCAGATTATCAAGCGCTGTGAAACGACTAGAAATCGCCTCTGCAAATCTGAAGCTGCATCAAGTTTTTCGTGCTTGAAGGTATCTCACAGAATTACAGGGTCCGTCAGATTGTCGAACACCGTGAAACGACCAGAAATTGCTTCCGCAAACCCCTGGGCACACTCCCTCTCCTTCAGCCTGTCCAAATGGAACTGGGAAATTTGAAGTTGACCAGGAGAGTAGCCACAACTAATCTATGGCTAGTACCATAGAACTCGGAACTCATATACACCCTGCAGTTCTGGAGGATCCTCTAACGAGTGCTAACAAGGATGTATTCGAGCTCCTAGTTGCATTATTCACATCGTTGTACCATATCCAACGATGTGAGTCAGAGCGGTGTTACCAGGAGCCAGAAATCCTCAATTTTTAGGGCCATGCAAAATCCCAGAAGACTATTTTCGCTACTGGCATCAGCTCCCGAACCATGGGGGCAAACAGACATCCCTTATCCAGCTTGATCACAGCCAGATACCGCATTGAAGTCACCCAGAACAATATGAATATCTCACCATCTGATGCAGATACAACGTTGGCACAGAACAGATATCTCTTTCACGTCGAGTTTACAAACATCGGTAGGAGCGTACACAGCAATAAGGGACATGAAGTCAAATGCTAGCTTCAGTCTCAATACCATTAGACGCTCAATAACTGGAGTCACCTGTACTATCAAGGGCTGGAACCTGCTGGAGATGGCTATGGCTACTCCCTGAAGATGGTGACCATTGCTGCGGCCTGACCAGTTATAATTGTAGCCACCTACACTTATATATATGCCAGGTCTTCTCACCTCCAAGAGAGCAGCAACTTCAAATCTTAGCCTCCCCAGTTCTCTCGACAGTAGTGGCAACTGATTATCTTGAAACAAAGAATAGATGTTCCAAGCCCCCACCCTGACGTCCCGCCTGGGGTTTAACCTTGGGCAGTCACTCCACATGGATTGCCACCTCTGCCACCCCCACCACTGTTGCCCCATATAAAGGAGGGCAGCAGGCTTCAGGACCCAACATCCATCTGTAGGGTTCCCTTGGACTTTTCCCCATAAGCTTCATTCTGGGTTGGTGACTGCCAGAACACAGGCAGAATGAGTAGCTCAGCAGTCACCTTCTCAATGGGGCCCACAGACTGCCTCACTTGCTGGGTGGGAGGGGCATTTCCCCTCCCCCCAGCATTTCAATTTATGAAGGGCGTTGCCGAACAGTTTTCTATATACATAAAAAAGGAGCTGACGCCAGTGAGGGCTTATAGCCGCCTCCACCCGCAGGATCATACACAGGAAACGAGATGGCAGTCATGACTAATGCGAGTAATAGGCCCTATGCTGGTCTCACGGTGTAGTCGTCTAATGGACACATGGTCCTGCTGTAGCCAACCTCCGCAACCTGCAGCGGAGCATACCTACCCCAGGTTGGGTCCAGGTCCACAGCCTGTCCTCTCGCCCTCACCATCAGCAGCTTCTCGACGACGCATACCGAGACCAGATTGGTTGACCACGGACACCTCACGATTCGCCCATTGTACCGCAGGCTCCCCCTCGTTCCCGGGTAGCTGGCACAGCTCAGACCCACTTAAACTCCCGCACCCGAGCCGAGTCCAGCACTCACGATCCTCCAGCCGAGCAAGACACAGCAAGCAGCAACAAGGCCTAATCAGGCCTTAGCCGACGGCCGAGCCGCCCCGGCTCTCCCCGGCGATCTCCAGCACACCAGCCATACCTGTGGGCACTCACACCCACACACAAAAGCTCCTTAAAGAGATGATTGACACCAGTCTATGGCGGATACCAATCCATTGCCATACTGCCGACTGTACCCCATGATCCAGTGTAGATCAAAAGGCACTGAGAGGTGTCTCCAAGGCACCAGATAGGGTCCAGGTTTCGCTTCCATAGAGCAGTACTGGCAATATCAAGGCCTTGGAGACAAATAACAGTCCTGCATAGGTACCAGCACCCCCAAATACTCTTGTTGACTGAAGTTATGGCTCCTGCTGCCAGACCAGTCCGTCTACTGACTGCATGGTCAGATAGCATACAACCATGGACTGCACTATTAAGGTATGTAAAGCTCTTTGTGACTTCATGAGCCTCACTGTATCGACTGATAAAGTTCTGCAAGGCCCCCAAAATCCTGGATCTTGGTCTTGGTCAAGGAGACTTCTAAGCCCAGGGGCTTTGCCTCATTGCTAAATGCATCAAGAGCCGCCTCCAGAGATTCCAGAAACTCATATAGGATAGCAACATCGTCGGCAAAGTCGAAGTCCGTGACCTTGATATTGCCCAGTGTTCACAGCGATTTTGAATTGTAGCTCTGTCCATTATCCAGTCCATGCAAGTGTTGAAAAGAATTGGTGTAAGGACACAGCCTTTCCTCACCCCTGAGTTAACAGGAAAAAAGCTCGACAGGCCCCCACCACACTTTACAGCATTTCCATTACCAGTATATAGGCTTGCTATTAAGCCAATATTCTGTGTTGGAATTCCCCCATAGCAATTCACAATGATCTGAGTCTAACGCCTTCTTGAAGTCGATGCAGGCTGCAATCAGCCCACAGTCGAACCTTTGGTGCCTTAGTAAATGGTTGCAGATCCCTTTCAAAAGAATGTGGGCAAAAACTTTACTAAATCTAAAAAGCAATGTGATGCCATGGTAGTTGCTACAGCCCCAACGATCCGCTTTCCCCTTCCAGGCAGGGATGAACACGCGCCTCAACAGGTCAGGGGAAATAGAACCAGACTGCCAGATAGCAACCAGTATGCCCCACGGCATTGGTTCGCTCCTAGGCTTTAGCAGTTCAGCAAGGACATCACATATGTCTACAACTTTCCCACCATTCAGCTTTGAGATTGCCTCCCTAATCTTAATCAGAGTAAGAGGATTCACACTGATGGATGGGTCTGGCACAGGGACTGTTACATCGTTTTCATCCAGACTAACTGCTGGATACAGTTGCTCAAAATACTCGGGTAAGTGTTCACGAAACCCAACTGGACTGGACTGCAGTCATCTGTAAGGAGTTCAGTTTTCATGTAATAGGAAGTGGCCTTTTACCGTCTCAACAAGATTCTTGCTGAAGTATTCCTTGTCCCTCAACGGAGTCCGAGCCCTGCACTGCATTAAGCGTTTCATGCTTAAAGGAATTCCCTTGAGCTACAGGGCCCATCAGGATTCTAAAAACTTTTAACCGATCAGAGATCGTTGCAGCGAATCTACGTGTACACTCCTCTTCCCCCAATCTGTCCAGGTGAAGCACCTTAGAGTGGCCACTGTAGAGACGGGGGGATTTGAAGTGGACCCGCAGGGTTATTACAACCAATCTATGGTGAATTCCACAGAACTCGGCACTCCTGTAAACCGTGCACTCGCTGGGGGATCCTCCAGCGAGTCCTAAAAAGAATATAGTCAATCTCCTTGGCCACAGTATCGATATTCCTACACCAAAACCTGCAATGCGGTTTGGAGCGCTGATACCAGGAGACAGAATTCATCAATCTCTGGGACTTGGCAAAGTGTGTGTGTGTGTGTATGTGTGTGTAAGGCTATTGGGGGTGGCCAACCTTTTGTGAGATACGATCTACTTTTCTAAAGTTACCCTGATGCGATCTACCAGCTTAAGATTCAAATATATTGTATTGTATGTTGTTCAGACATATCCATCATTGTAAATAAAGATATAACTTATTACCAGAAGAAAGAGAAGTATAATAATCCAAGTATCATTACTTGGATATGCTTTTGCAGCTATTTGCATGACAACTTCTGAAGGACGAATTATTAACGGGCACAGTACGGTGATCGACTTGATAAAACAGGCTTGTGATCGACCAGTCGATCGCGATCGACTGGTTGGCCACCCCTGGTATATATGTATGTACATATACATACATACATACATAGAGCCATACATACACACACACACACACACACACACACACACACACACACACACACACACACACACACACACACACACACATATATATATATATATATATATATATATATATATATATATATATATATATATATATATATATATATATATATATATATATATATATATATTATATATATATATATACACACACACACACACACACACACACACACACACACACACACACACACACACACATATACATACACATATACATATATATATATATATATATATATATATATATATATATTATATATATATATTTATATATATATATATATATATATATATATATATATATATATATATATATATATTAATATATATATATATATATATATTACACACACACACACACACACACACACACACACACACACACACCACACAATACACACACACACACACACACACATACACACCCACCCACATACACACACACCCACTATACACACATAGTACACACACACACACATAACGTACACACACACACACACACACACACACACACACACACACACACACACACACACACACACACACATATATATATATATATATATATATATATATATATATATATATTTACATTTATGTACATACATACGTCTATATTACATACATACATACATACATACATATGTATATATATATATATATATATATATATATATATATATATATATTATATATATATACACACACACACACACACACACACACACACACACACACACACACACACACACACACACACACACACACATATATATATATATATATATATATATATATATATATATATATATATATTATATATATATATACATATACATACATACATACAT
>NW_020870448.1:89003-92732 GCF_003789085.1 Penaeus vannamei | reverse complement strand
TAGGAGAGAGAGAGAGAGAAGAGGAGAGAGAGAGAGGGAGTAGGAGAGAGAGAGAAGATGTGAGTTATTCTTCCTTGAGATATTTTCCATTTATTATTATTATTTTTGTTTTGTGTCCTCTAATATTTTTCTTTTCTTTTTAGTCCAGTTGTTTGTGGAGCTGGGGGTGAGCATCAACCAGGGTGACTCTCAGGGACTGACTGCACTCCACATAGCCTGCTCTCACACCTACATCCATCTGGCCGGCCTGCTGATTAAAGCCAGAGCTAATGTCAATGCCCGCACACACCAGAACCACACGCCCCTCCATCTGGCCGCTATGAGAGGAAACAGTGGTAAGAGGCAGTCCCATTCACAGCATTTCAGGCCTTTGTGTTAAAGCTAGAACTTGATGTATTTCTCTCTTCAGAGGAGATGTATTGGCTTGCAGTACCCCTCATTCATTGATATAATCATGGGGAAATATTTTGTGATAAGAGCGAGATTTTGTGGATTAGGTCAGAACCCTTGGGAATCAGAGACCAGTAGCCTTGTGTAAGGTTGCATGTTTTACAATAAGAAGTAATAAGAAGAATCATAGGGAAAATGTTAAGTGTTTATTATCCACCTATATGTATGAAACCTTTATAACCATGAGCTTTGTCAAGGGGCAATATCCAAGGAAAAATTTATTGATTTATTGAAAATCTAAAAATTATTGCCATGTTCTCTGACTTCATAGGTGCAGTGCTTTCATGAAGAATCTTCTAGAATTGCCAAGTGTCAAGTATGTGAATTTTAACCTCTGATGCTGAATGGCGATGTCATGAATATGAAAGCTCAGTCTTCAATAGTTATTGAAATGAATTAATTGTCACTCCTTGCAGAAGTGACTAAATTCATGGAAAAGCAACTGCATCAAGCATTGTAAATATTTGTCATTAAGATAACATCAGTATAAGTAATCATATATTTATAATTATATTATTACCCAGTGCATAAGAGAAGGTGAAAGCTCAGGTGATAAAGGGTGAAGGACAGCAGCAGTGACCATCCCACATCTGTTGAGATTTCATTTATGCACTGACCACCTGGAACATTTATGCATGACTTGTTTCCTTTGATATGATTTGTTTCTTTATTGCTTTCTTATTAGAATACTTTTAGGTAGTGCTCAAGGCACCTCTATTCCACCTTTTGAATTTTTCTCATGATAAGGATAAAAAAGGATTTTTAAAATGAAAATGCACAATTTTTGAGGGTTATGAATAGGATGCAAGACTTTAATTGGCAAAATTTCATCTCAGTCTTCTATCTCTCAGAAGAAAAAGAGATCAGTCTCATATTCACCTGCCCTTCAGCAAGGGCAGGACGATACGCTTCTTTTCACCTTGAAATTCACGTCTTTTTCCTTCCTGCCCTTTTTAGGTCACAATCCCTGACTGACTCAGGTGGGGTTGGTCTCATTTTATTAAAAAAAAAATTAAGGATCATGACATTCATTCCAGGGTTTTAGGTATTTGCTTTTTTTTAATGAAAATTAGGTATATGGCAAGAAACGCATGTTACATATAGATATATTTCCAATAGAGAAGTGTAGAAATTCAATCTAGATGACAAATGTGAGAAATGTGGGATTTTTTATTTTTAAAGGTTGATATATTGTGTTGTTTTTTCCCTCCCTAGCATGCAGTTTTGACAAAGAAAGACATTGCCTAACTTTTCATCCACATGAAATGATCATACCAACCACTAACTGGAGTTAGTGGACACGAGTTGGTGATTCTGCAAATAGTGCAAATAATAGTTCCTATGCTAATCTCACAGTTCAACATGCAGTCTTGACATTGACCCCATGATTCAACACAAGAAGGCAACAAAGTAAGATTCCCAAAGTGGATGATGGGATTCAGGTTTCACTACCCTACAGCAGAACCAGCAGTGTCAGGGCCTTGAATATACATTGCTTGGTCCTGTACAGGTACTGACATTTGCAGTTGCTCTTATTGAGGAAGTTCTTGGCTCTTGTCATATGACCAGACTTCTTTGTCTGACAGCCCAGGGTATACAACCAATATATGTAAAGTTCTTTGTGACTTTGATGTCTCTACAAGTACACATCAAATAGGCAAGTTCTTGCAGACCTCCAAAGTCCTGGACCTTGGTCTTGGTCCAAGAGTCCTCCCAACTCAAGAACTTCAGTTCATTGTGAATACATCAAGAGCCACCAAAAGGAGACTTGAATTAGTTGATAATATTGTCAGCAAACTCAGTGTTCATGACTTTATTACCCAGTGTTGGATGACAGCTCCACTCATCCAGTTCATGCGTGTTGAAAGGCAATAACATAGCTCTGTCTCACTCCTGTATTCACAAGAAAGAAGTTAGACAAGTCCCTCTACATTTTACAGCACTTTCAGTGCCAGTAGGCTATATAAGCCTACTTTGCAGGAATTTCTCTAAATCTCAAGATCTCCAAAGTGATTCACAGTGTACCAAATTGAATGCCTTCTTGCAGTCAGTTTAGGCTTCAAGCAAACCATGTCCAAACTCATGGTAGTGTTCTACAATGTCTCAAAGCTGTCAGTAGCAAAGCCTTGTAACAGTGCTCAGAATAAGTAAGCCTCATACTCCAACATGAACTGAGATGATCTCTATCCCCTGAATGAACTGCTGCCATCTGTAGGGTGGGCTTTGAATGCAGCTTTCTCTGGGCTTGGTAGGCATGACAGTCTTTTACAAAGGAATGGCACTTGACCTCTGCAAGACTTTTTATGTGCTATTCTTTGTCCCTCCTTACCAGAATCTAAGCCCAGGGCACCAGGGATTGATGCATATCCCAATCTCCCACCAATTAGGCCATATGATACACATCTATAGCCTCTAGCTTATCAATAGACTCTTCTGCTGCATTGTGTGCTGTGTTTGAAGGTGTCCCGTAGTGCTGGAGATTCTAGAAGGTTGTTAAGCATTGTGAAACAACCAGATATAGCCATGACAAATGCTCGGTGAACATTTCAGTATCATCAGGATATATCAGTTTTAGCCTAGGAATATGGGTGGATGAAATCAGTGTTATTAATGACTTAATAAATAATACCTCATTCTCTCATTTGTATATGCTGATTCATACTACATCTATATATGGAATTCTTTGGATTGCAAAAAGTTCATTGATATTATGTTTTTGATATAATAATTATTCTTGACTCAGTTCTTGCATACTTACTGACTTCCCTGCAATTTCAGTGGTGAATCTAATAGCCAAGTTTTGGACACACTTTTAAGTGATGAAAAGCTGTTTTAGGATGTGCTAGATTTGAACATCAGCTAGAAACAAAAGAAGAAATTAATGTAAATTTTTTTCCTTTTATTAACAGAGTTGGTGGAATTGCTCCTGTCCCATCGTGCATGTGTAGACACCTTGGATGATGACAATCGCACAGCTCTCCACTATGCTGCTGCCTCAGGCAATGCTGATTTGGTGGAGTTGCTGCTGTCTGCTGGTGCTGACCCTTCATTACTTGACAATATGGGCAACACACCCTTGCATTATGCTGTGGACGTAAGTGGAATGCCAGCTCATGTTGTGCGGCAGCTGGCTTCAGCCCATCCACCTGCTGTGGGAATAACTAACCGCAGCACAGAGACGCCCCTTCACATTGCTGTCCGTAATGGCAGATGTGATGCAGAGAGTGTTCTTCAAGCAGCATTAGAGTATGGAACAAAGGGGCAATACGACTTCCTTGG
>NW_020870448.1:61503-69003 GCF_003789085.1 Penaeus vannamei | reverse complement strand
TTTTCTGTGCCTTATAAGTTACCTTCGATTTTGATTTCAGGTTCTTTTCTATAGAATTCTCCTAAAAGATGGACATTGATTTTAGGGTGATAATCTCTATACCAGTTATCCATGTTTTGTATGAATGTTTCAGTATCGTTTTTTTAAGAACTATCTCCTCTAACCTGCTGTGCTGAATAGAGATGAAGTCCCCTGTATCCATTAAGTTTGAAAGTATTCCCATCTCTGTCCCTCGTTTCTTGAAGAGCGATAGTGTCAATACTATTCTTCAAAACAAAATGTTTGTCGCTATCCTTAAATTATAGTGATCCATTATCTTCACCTACGGTCGTATCATCCTTTTCTATGACAATCCTATTGCAGACAATTTTTTTTTCTTTCTAGCTATCCTTCCATTTTAGCATCTTTGAATTTCACTAGAATATTTAAAAAAGCTCATTTGCTATTCCTTTCAGTGTGTTCTCTATTTTTCTCCCCCTACATTTTATTAACATTTTAGTGTCTACTTTTACCTGAAAGTGAACCTTCTTCTCTACCTGTTTTTTTCTTCTGCTTCACCGTCTACTACAAGTTCATTTCGCTGACTGACTGCCATATCAAGCCTTTTATATCACTTCTAATGTCTTTCCTAAGTTCTCCAAGAGCTAAAACATTTTTGTCCCTCCTGACTTAAATCATTAATTTGTCCACTAACCACATAACTGGCGTAATCCGACGTTTGGTTGTTTCTCACCTTCTGCTGCCAGCATCCTCTGTGGGCTTCCTGCTTCCTCCCATTTGCTCACTGTTGGCTCTGCCTCCCCTCATGGCTTCCCTCGCATCCCGCTTGTATAGATAGCGTGTCCTTCCATCCTGACCCGCGTTCGTCCCCTGGGATAGGATGCCGATGAGCCACTAGAATAGCAACAACCTTTGAATAAACAACGTATAGTCATGTATGACCACTCATTTTGTAGCTTGGGAAGTAAGCTACAAGATGTAGGTAAGCATGACTACTCAAACCAAAGGTCAAGGTCACCAGAGGTCAAACAATGGTGAAAGTTAACACCAGTCTCAAATATAGGGCCTTTAGACTTGGGCATCATACCTGAAATGGAAAATCTTTGTGTATTCTTAAATATTTTGTGTATCAATACAGGGCAAAAAACTAGTATGAACCTGTACTGAAATATCTCTTGATATTTGTCCTTCATGTCATAAAAAAAATATTGTTTATTCAAAAGTTATTGCTATTCTAGTTTCCCATACTCCCAATGTTTTATGCATCCGAGGGTGCATAAAACATTGCTGACTTTTCAGACAAAAACTGAATAGCTCCATTACTGCCGGGTTTCAGCATGTACACCCTCACTAAAAAGGTGTCCCAGGAGACCCCTAAGAAAATCATGTGAGTGATTTAGGGGCCCCCTCGACCCCCAAAATACCCCTTGGCTGCTGTACTAATAACCCGCTTCCGTGTTGAACTCTTTTTGTGACGTGGAGTTGAGTTCGTACTGTACAGAATCAACCTCTTTGTTCATCTTGCACTTCATTTGCACACGATAGATCCGTAAGTGATAGGCCTATTTCATTTCCATTTGAGTATTCCATCCAAATGATTAACTGTATATCAATGTTTGTAACTGGCCTCTACAGAGCTTTACTTCAGAGAAAACACGACTGCCAACTACCTGTGACGAAGCTAGAACGTAAGGATTCCCTACTTGCCCTGAGCACCGCCGAATAGGTAGCTTGCTATCCGCCTTATTTCCACCGCTATAACACGTCTGGTCACAAATATCGTAATGTTTTGATTGCGCGTATGCAATCCTGGCCTTATGCACATTCACTGATTCACTCAAATCCGACATATTCGTCGATAACCTTCAAAATGTCCAAAATACGGGAGCCATCACACGGTGTTTACAGTACTGATGGCGCCGCCTCATATGAGAGAGAGAGAGAGAGAGAGAGAGAGAGAGAGAGAGAGAGAGAGAGAGAGAGAGAGAGAGAGAGAGGGGGGGGGGGGAATTAGAGAAAGAAAGTTTACACGGTCCCAGGTAACCCCCTGTCCCTCCCCAGAGCCGGCCTCGGCCCTGCAGAGCGGCTTCATTCTGTCGCGCAGGTTCAGCGCCCACCTGCTCAACGCCTACGTTCCTTCGGGTCTGTTCGTGGTCGTGGCCTGGGCGTCGTTCTTCTGGCCGCCCGAGGTCGTTCCGGGTCGCACGGTGCTGGTCGTCACGTCGCTGCTCACCGTCGTGTCCATGTACACCGGCGTCAGGTAACGGAAGCCCAGCACAGGGCGCGGGTTCAGTCTGGCGGAGAAGGCATGCCGCGTTGGCCACTGAGACTGATCGCCTTTGAGAATGGCGTGTGACATCTCATGCTGTGGCTGTGATTCGTTTCCTTTTTCTCTTAAGAATGTAATGTAATCAATGGTTGTAGCTGGAAGAGAGAGAAGGGGTGAGCGAGAGCGCCCGATTCTATCCCAGCCTCTTATCCCCAGGGCCACCAGCCCACACACGGACTACTTGAAGGCGATCGACATCTGGTTCTTCATGTGCATCCTCTTCAACGTGCTCGTCTTGCTTCAGTTCGGAACGGTGATCACGTAAGCTTATGGCGATATTACGCTCACTGGGTGGTCAGCCGGTCCCAAGCCTGGGTGAATGGGGAGGGTTGGCAGCAGGAAGGGCATCCGACCATCAGGAAGTCTTGACAGATAGGTCATGAGGTGGAAAAAGGAGACCTTTACTGACGTCCATACTTGGTAGAAAAAAAGGACAAGTACAGAACCGTTTGCATATAGATTAGATATATAATATGTTACAGAGATATAGTATTCGTATAACAGTAGGGGAAATATCATAGTATTCATATAACAAAAGGGGAAATATCAAAGAAAATAGTGTTTCCTGTGCTATTGCAATTATGATTCGTTTCTAGAGGTGCGTCGTCTCTCCATAACCATGTTGTTTGACCTTCCAGCGAAGAATAACTCACTTGAGAAGTCCCACGACTGCAAATGCCTTTGTTTCTCCCTCTCCAGCCTCAGGCGGTGCCAGGAGAAGGCGAAGAGCGCCGTCGTCGCGCCTGCTCCCAAGGTAATGGCTTTGCTGTCCGACGTCGCTCCGGTAAGTAGGGCGAGGGCACGCCCAATGCATTCCCCATGAGTGCTGCCTGCAAAGCACGGAAGTGAGGGCGTAGTCCAGCTCATGGGCACGGTCACGAAAATATGAGGGTATACACAAACATCGACTCATCCATTAATTTTGACTGTGAAAGTTCAGAAATGGTTAAGTTAAAACGTACTTTTGTATGGTGCACGCGTCCACACCCTTGTTGGTAAAGGGCGTGCTCAGTCTTTGCATGTATGTATGTATATATATATATATATATATATATAATATATATATATATATATGTGTGTGTGTGTGTGTGTGTGTGTGTGTGTGTGTGTGTGTGTGTGTGTGTGTGTGTGTGTGTGTGTGTGTGTGTGTGTGTGTGTGTGTGTGTGTGTGTGTGTGTGTGTGTGTGTGTGAGAGAGAGAGAGAGAGAGAGAGAGAAAGAGAGAAATGAATAGACAGGTGGTTATAGTAGCACCTAACCCGGGTTCCTCCCCAGGGCGGCGCCCCTCACCGCCTGACGCCCGACCTGACGCAAGTGAAGAAGCTGCAGCGCTGGGAGTACCACTTCGAGCTCGCCTCCAAGGTCCTCTTCCCCGTCGCCTTCGTCGTGTTCAACCTGGTGTACTGGGGGCGCTTCCTCTCGCACAGGGAGTGGCACTGAGGCCCTGGCCAGGCTGGCTCGCAGATGCGCGCACGCACGCGGAGGCGGGCGGGTCGCGCGCAACCTATTTGCTCAAGTACCTGCACGTTTTCAAAATGCTAACACTTTTCCTGCTTCATGAATATATATATATATATATATATATATATATATATATATATATATATATATTATATATATATTATACATACATGTATGTATGTATGTACACTCGCACGCATATATGTTTGGACGCATTGATCCTTCGCAAATAGCAGTTGAAAAGTAATAATGAACAGGTCCTGTGGTATTTATCATTACCTGTGCATAGACAGGTATCTTTTCAGCTAGTTTTACGTGTGAGCAATATGAATTGAGAACACTGATATAGGTATAGGACATTCCTAGGGTTGGATCTGGCCTTAGCGAAGTTTGGAAGCACTCTGTAAAGTGAAAATAAAGGTCTTATGAATCTTGAAACCATTATCCTTTAAAAAATTTCATGGCGGTGAAGTACATTCCAATCAACGTAGATCACAGCGCAACATGCACAACATAGAAACTACACTACACAAGGCTTATAGAATATGATATTGTTCCCTGCAGAATGATGGAAACAACATTGAGAATATTGCCAACGGCTTGAAGCGCGAACTTTCCTTGGATTCATATTTCAACTTGGGCGGACATTCCCTTCCTCTGGAATTTCTGGAAACGTGGGCGAGTGTACAATTTAATATACTAAACCTTCCCGTAAAAATGAATAACTCACAGTAACGCAATGCACAATGCCTTCTAAAGGGTCGCCAGAGTCCGGCGGCCCGACACGCGGGACGGCGCACTACGTTATTCCTCCCTCGCGGAATCGACTTGGGCCTTTCCCCAAGATGCCGTCGCACTGCAGCCAAACAGGTGCCTGCTTTTGCCATTTGAAAAAATAAGTTAAAAAAGTCCAAGCCTTTAATGAACACGTAGTTCCATCTGAAATGTCCTGAGTTTAACCTCGAGAATTAAATGTCAAAAATCTGTTGAATGGCCAGAGTCTTGCTTAAAGTTTCCAACGGTTTTTATTTTGCTCAGCTATCATCATTTGATCGACTGTGATGTTTGTGTAATAATAAAGAAAAGTGAGATACGATTATGATACTAAACCACTAATATCATCGTGTTCATTTATAAATGGTAGTTATGTATTGCTTTCTGGTAACCTACCGGTATTCGCAACATTGGAACTTTATGTAAAAAAAAAACACATTTTTAATGTTTTGCAAATGGGATCCTTGAATAAAATTGAGAATCACTGGTGTAAGCTCATTTTCATTCTGCTATTCATGATATATTTTTACACTTTACTTTGCACTGAATTCAGTACAGCGATTAGTGTTGCAGTTAATTAAATGTGTGCTGTTCGGATCAGTTTTGAGCTGTCCAGATCGCCACTTCGGTGTTGAAATGGCTAAAACGCACAGGACAACGAAACCAACCGTTTAACAGGGCACTGAAGGGTGTGACCGCCGTCCCTTATTTTCAGGTTATGTCACGTGTGTGTGTGTGTGTGTGTGTGTGTGTGTGTGTGTGTGTGTGTGTGTGTGTGTGTGTGTGTGTGTGTGTGTGTGTGTGTGTGTGTGTGTGTGTGTGTGTGTGTGTGTGTGTGTGTGTGTGTGTGTGTGTGTGTGTGTGTGTGTGTGTGTTCTTACCTAGTTGTTTGAATACGGGAAAAGAGCTATGCTCAGGTGGTTCCGTCTGCTATATTTAAATTATCGTATAACTTTTTAAATTGATGCACAGTTTTGGCGCACACTACTTGATTGGGAAGACTGTTCCACGATTCAATAATTCTGTTTGGGAAACTATATTTTTTTGGACATTTTTATCACCTCTTTTTACTGTCAACTTTTTGTTGTGTCCTCTCGTTCTTCTTGTGTTCAAGATCAAAAAGTCATCCTTATCTATCTTCACTCTTCCTGTAATGCAGTTGAAAAGCATGATCATGTCCCCCTTTTTCCTTCTTTCTTCTAAGGTAGTAAGTCCTAATTTCTGTTGTCTGTCTTCGTAACTCAGATCTCTTAGGGTAGGTGTCCATCTTGTCCCGCTCTTTGGACTCTTTCCAGTTTGTCAATATCTTTTTTTAAGTGTGGACTCCATACCACTGCACCGTACTCAAGACTTGGTATTATGATTGCTTTAATAATCTTCTTTACCATATCTTCGTCCACATACACGAATGCCCTCTTCATGTTGGCAATCAGTCCTAACATTTTGTGGGCCTTTTCATTTATATGGTCATTTGGATTTAGGTTTCTATTTATGATTATCCCAAGATTTTTTCCCCTGTCAGCTATGTCTAATACTGCGTCCCCTAATTTGTATTGGAATAGTGGGCGATTTCTATTTTCTCCAAACCTGACTACGTGACATTTATTGGTATTGAATTCCATTTTCCATGTACAACTCCACGTGAATAAGTTCTCGATGTCACTTTGGAGGCATTGGCATGAGACGTTGTGTGTGTGTGTGTGTGTGTGTGGTGTGTGTGTGTGTGTGTGTGTGTGTGTGTGTGTGTGTGTGTGTGTGTGTGTGTGTGTGTGTGTGTGTGTGTGTGTGTGTGTGTTGTGTGTGTGTGTGTGTGTGTGTGTGTGTGTGTGTGTATTTTCGGAAAGGGACGTTCAACTTGGTCCTTTACATCTGATATTTCATTGAAATGTGATTACTTATAGGTTGTCAAATTTAAAGAAATTATACAGAATCGATTTATTCAGGCTACTGTAGATTATCTCCTCCCGAGTGAAGGGAAAGCGGGCGCGCTCTGTTCTCGTTATTTAAGCGACATCAATAAAACGTTCACGAGGCGGAACTCGATTTGAGGTGAGCAACTGCCTTTCTTATTAAATTGAATAAACTGTCTTTTATCTTCTTAATTTAAAAGGATAGTAACTTGCTACTTCTGTTAATCACTCTTCCTTCAGCTTCTTTTTTTTGATAGACTGACACAGCAGATTTACACGAAAGTAGAAATGTCGAAATGCAGAAGTTATATTTAGTGATGTAATTTTTATATGTATGTATTTTGACTCTCTCTCATAATATTTTCAATGCTATATAAGTATCTATGTATTCTGTTACTCTGTGCTATCCATGTGCATATGATATATACCGTGTAACCCTCCCAAACACCAACATTCTTGGCTCCGATAGCATGGGAGATATAAAAGGTACCAGGGAAATTGCAGCGTAGAATAGGAATTACATACACGAAATATGTCACTTTGATAATGATATACACAGAAGAAGTCTCTATATTCCTCTGTAATCTCTTCGTAAGAGGCTGGCACCCCATAAACTTCAGCAAATCCCCCACGTATTCCCAGTAAGCCAGAGCGTATGACTGACGTGGGACCACCCACGAATCTGTCATAAACTCTGTCCTGCCATACATATGTGGAGGATTCTTTGTTTTCCAGGGTGAGGACTTGGGGGTTGTGCATATGACAATATAGACAAGAAAATAGAGTGGAGGAGCTGGGGGTGATGAGAGCAAACGCAGGTATGCGTGTATAAGTTTATTTAGAGAAATAACTGGTGCGACTTCGTCACCAACCAGAGGTAGCATTCGAGTGTGCTGGTAAACACTCATACATAGGGAATCTTAGTGTCCTCATTAACAATGTTATTATTGAATGATCTTGGATTTCAGGTATTGCCTGGCTTGGTGCTACAGAAATGGAGCAACCTCAGGAAGCCAAAACAAAGAAG
>NW_020870448.1:54003-56503 GCF_003789085.1 Penaeus vannamei | reverse complement strand
TTCTGGGATAGTTTTGCTGTGACTTATAATGGTCCCTTTTAATGGACAAGAAAGTTGAAATGTCATCTAAACTAAAAAAAAAAATGGAAACTTGCATGTGTGTTCATACCTAGAAATAATATTGATTTTAAGAATCTTGATTTTATAAAAATAGGAGAGAATCATCTTCCAACAGCAAAAAACTTTGGTAGTACATTACATTTTTGGAGTAGAGTATTCTTAAAATCCTGTTCATCGAATGTCTTACAATATACCAGTAGAGTATGCCATCCTGGAAACTGAATTTTTGTGCTATAAAAAGACAAAATTTTTGAGAATTAAATTTTTATATTCTTTTTACTGTCCCCTGTCTTCGTAGTATCGCAGCAGACGCGCAGCAAAGTATATGCCCACATACTTTCAAGAACAAGAAGTGCCCATCAGACCCCAAGATCCGTCCAACAGGCTGAGCAACCTGCAGTTTCAACACATGGGTCATTTACTGAGTCTGGTAAGGTCAGACAGGAGAGCTGAGGGACAGATTGATATGAAAGATTAAGATTAAAGATTTAGTTTTAATTCCAGTTGTTACAATGGATATTTTTTGCTGTGACATACTGTCTGTTTTATTTTGCCTAAATCTACTCCTGTGTGCAAGGAATGGCCGGGGTTACCACTCACTGGCCAGGCGTGGGATTGAACGCAGGTCCACAAGATTGTTAGACCAGCACCTTACCACTGCGCCAGCAGTGGTAAGGTGCTGGTCTAGCAATCTAGGAGGGAGTGAAGGAAAGAGGGGGAGGGAGAGGGAGAAGGAGAAGGAGAGGAAGAGAGGGAGAAAGGGAGGGAGGAGGAGAGGGGAGGAGATGGGGAATGGGAGGGGGAGAGGGAGGGGTGAGGGGATGAGAGAGGGGGGGAGGGAGAAGGGGAGAGGAAGAGGGAGGGAGTCTGTCTATTTGTTTGCATATATGTATATGTTTTTGACTGTGCTTCTGTGGATCAAATGGTGCATCTGACATTCCTAAGTGGATCTCTAATTAAATTTTTGTATTTTACAGGGCTCTGTACCGTGGCTTAAACTGCCAAATGTTCACAAATTGAACAAGCTCTGTTTGGATGATTCTGTCCTGAAAACCCAGCCTCCAGTACCAAAGGAGAAAGAGGTTAAAAAGAACACGCTTTCAGAGACAGGTCTGAGGGTTAAATTTTTTGTTTAGAGAAATTTTTATGATTAGTTATGAACATTTTACATTTAAATAGTGTTGTGCATTCTCATTTGAAAATGTATTTAATTTTTTCATATTAATACTGTATCATGGTTTCAGTGAGTGAGGACCCCAATGCAATATATTTAGCACAGAAGCATCGAGCAAATATAGTGATTTGCACAAGTGCTTTGAAGACACTAGCAGACAATCATGGCCCAAACTTTGACAATGAATGGGACATTCCTGTGAGAGTGCAGAGCTATGGCATTGATGGTGAGTGAATGAGGGACAACCTTCATGATGCCTTATTTAAACATTGATTTGGATTTAGAGATTTGGTTTACTTTTTAGTTTATTATTCCATTTCCCTTGTTGACTTGTAAAGTATGATGAAAGTTTAGAGTCTGTGCATAAAGATCTGAATAGGTACAGAGTCATGGTATCCTTAATTATTTTAAGAAGGACAATACTTGATGGGAACAAAAAACATGTAAATATGTAAAGGAAAAAGGGTTCAGAGATTATTTGTTCATTTAAGTGTTTTTTACCAACCAGATGGCAGTGGTGAGGAGAAAAGCCACCGTGTTGTTTTCATAGACAAGCCAATGCCAAAGAAGACATGGATGCCCCTGGAAAAAAAACAGCTGTTTTATAAGAAATCGGCTCTAGCTACACTGACAGAAATTAAGCGGCTGAATGCATTCAGGTTAGGATGAATTTGCTGGTGTATGTTAGTGTGATGTTTTCATGTAATCATTTGATTGTATGATTTAATCTCTCTCTTTGTGTCTGTTTACATCTTCATCTCCCTCCCACCTTCCTCCTCTTTCCTCTCCCTCTTTCCGCTCTCCTCTCCCTCCGCCTCTCTCCTCTCCCCGTCTCGCCATCATCCACCTCGCCCTCTCCCTCTCCCTCTCCCTCTCGCCTCTCCACTCTCTCCGCTCCTCTTCTCCCCTCTCTCCTCCCTCTTCCCTCTCCCTCTCCCCTCTCCCTCTCCCTCTCCCTCTCCCTCTATGTAAGAGGTGTTGCCCTCCTATATTGGGTGAATTGAATACTGGTGGGCAGTAGTGATACACTGATGTGGCTTTCTCTTAATTGGTTAGAGTAACACACTTGATAATAATAACACGATATGAAGAATATGTTATTCTGACGGTCAGTGCAGAGTGAAGCCCGGCCTACCCACCGGAGAGGCAGGGTTACAGCTGGTGACGTGAGGTTGCTCTTGGAGGGAGCGTAGTGAGAATGAGAGTGATTGTTGGGTCAAGCTCTGCTGACCTCTTATTATGGCCTGATGGGTGCCCGAAGCCAAG
>NW_020870448.1:20370-30370 GCF_003789085.1 Penaeus vannamei | reverse complement strand
TTGTTGCGGGGAGTAAGGAGGGAGGGAGGGAGGGAGGGAGGTTTTGGTGGAGGGGGGGTGATAGGGAGGAGGAGGGAGGGAGGGGGTTGGTGTTTGTCGCGGGGAGTAAGGGAGGAGGGAGAAGGAGGAGGTTTGGTGGAGGCGGGGTGTAAGGGAGGAGGGAGGGAGGGAGGAGGTTTGGTGGAGGGGGTGTAGGAGGAGGGAGGGAGGGAGGTTTGTGTTTGTCGCGGGGGTAAAGGGAGGAGGAGGAGGGAGGAGGTTTTGTGTGAGGGGGGGGGTGAATAAGGAGGGAGGGAGCGGCAGGGAGGGAGGTTGGTGTTTGGTGAGGGGGGGGGAGTAACGGTGGAGGGGGAGGAGGGAGGGGGAGGGAGGGAGGGAGGGTTGGTGGAGGGGTGGGTGATAGGGAGGAGGGAGGAGGGAGGTTTGGTCGCGAGGGGGGGGGTGATAGGAGGAGGAGGGAGGGAGGTTTGGTTGTTTGCGCGGGGTGTAAGGGAGGGAGGAGGAGGGAGGGATTTGGTGGGGGGGGGCGGGATGGGAGTGGGGAGGGAGGAGTTTGGGGGGTGCATAGGGAGGGAGGAGGAGAGGGGGGGGGGGATAGGGAGGGAGGAGGTTTGTGGAGGGGGGGGTAGGAAGGGAGGAGGGAGGTTGGTGTTTGTGCGGGGAGGGGGGTGGTAGGAGGGAGGTTTGGTGGAGGGGGGGTGATAGGGAGGAGGGAGGGAGGAGTTTTGGTTGAGAGGGGGGGGGGGAGGGTGTGATATTGTGCTTTGTTTTGGTTATGTAAGGGGTCTGGCTTGTTGTTTGTTTGTGTCTGTGTATGTCTATGGGGATGTATTTCTGATTGTATTTTTTTTTTACTTTTTATTTTATCCTCCCTCTCTCTTCTCCTCTCTCTCTCTCTCTCCTCCTCTTTCTCTCTCTCTCTCTCTTACTTCTTACTTACTTATTTATGAATAATCCCTCCTCCTTCACAACTTTATCCCCTATCTTTCTCCGCTTGTTTCCTCCCCTCCCACCTCCCTCCTTTTCCATCTCTCCCTCCCACTTCCCTTTCTCTGCCACTCCCTCCCCTTCTCGTTTCCTCCCTTCGCCCTTCCTTCTCCCTCTTCCCCCATCCTCCATCCCTCCACCTCTCCCCCCCTCCCCCTTTCCCCACCTCTCTTCCTACTTCTACTCCCTCTCCTCCCCTCTCCCCTTTTTCCCCTCCCCCACCTCTATCCCTTCTTCCTATCCCTCTCCCGCTTTTCCTCTTTACTCCTTCCGCCACCTCTCTCCCACCCTCCCCTATCCCCCTCCTTTCTCCACCTCCTTTCCCCCCTTCCTCTTCCCTCTTTCCCCCTCTCCTCTCTCCTCGTCTCCCTTCCTTCCTCCACCTCCCTCCTTCCCCCTCTTCCTCATTCCTCCACCTCCTCCACCTCCTCCTCTTCCTTTCTTCCCCCTCCCTTCCTCTCTCCTCGTCCCTCTTTCCCCTCTCTTCTCTTCCTCACATCTCCTTCCTTCCTCCACCTCTTTCCCCACCTCCACCTCCTTCCCCTCTTCCCTCATTCCTCCACCTCCTTCCCTCTTCCCCCATTCCTCCACTCTCCCCCATTCTCCACCTCCTTCCGCCCTTCATCTCCCCCATCCCTCTCTCCTCGTCCCTCCCTCCTCCCTTCTATCACCGCCGCCACCAAGCCACACCTCCGGGCGCCTGGCCACGCCCCTCCGAGCATGCCGTGGCGCCGGTCCGCCCATCCCGCCGATAGTGAGGCTGAGTGACGGCCCGCCCGCCCATTACTCGATAAAGCGGCCACCTGCGCTCGGCTATCACGGTTGGCAACACCCCCTGCTGTTCCATTTTTTTTCTTTTTTCTTTCTTTTTTTCTTTTTTTTTTCTTTTTTTGGGGGGCTTTTCTTTTTGTTCTGTTTTTGTTTGGTTTTTGTTTTGTTTTTGTTTCTTTTTCTTTTCTCTTTTTGAGGGGCTTTTCTTTTTGTCTCTGTTTTGTTAGTTTTTGTTTCTTTCTTCTTCTTTTTTGAGGGGGCTTTTCTTGTGTTTTTGTTCTGTTTTTGTTTTTTTTGTTTCTTTTTCTTCTTCTTTTTTTGAGGGGGCTTTTTTTTGTTCTGTTTTTGTTTTCTTTTTGTTTCTTTTTTTCTGTTTTGTTTTGTTTTTGTTTCTTTCTTTTTTTTGAGGGGACTTTTCTTTTGTTCTGTTTTTGTTTTGTTTTTGTTTCTTTGTTTTTTTGAGGGGGCTTTTCTTTTTGTTCTGTTTGTTTTGTTTGTTTCTTTTTTTGAGGGCTTTTCTTTTTGTTTTTGTTTTTGTTTTGTTTTTGTTGGTTTGTGCTTTTGTTAAGATACATTGATATTCGTAGGTTTTGTTTTATCTTTTTTGTTTAAATATTTCTGTTTTTTTTTTCTTTTTCTTTCTTTCCGTTTTTCCAACATACTAAGATGGTTCAATGTCTTTGTTTATTCTTGTGTTTATTTTTTTATTCCTTTTCTTTTTTTTTCATTTTTTCTTTTAAGATCTCACTGTATTTTTCTGTTTCCCTTTCGTTAAGTTTTCTCTATTGGTTGGTTTGGTGTTTTTTTTTTTTTTTTTTTTTTTTTACTTCTTTCTCGCGCTCTCTTCTTCTTATCGTTCTCTTCCTTTCTCTCCCTTCTATCTCTCTCTATGACTGTCTGAACAATCTCTTCATCCTTCTCTCTTTCCAAACGCATTTTCTTCCTAATCGACATTACCTTAACACCAACTACACAATAAACGTCAATGATTTCAATTCACAACTCATCCAATCACCTCTCCATCGCATTTGTCTATTTTTCAAATCGGGTCGAAAATCTAGTCATGTCTCCATCTTCTATAATCCAATCACCATACTCTAACACCTACACAATACCAATTGAATAAAAGTCTTAATCTCTAATCAATATCTTATCTATCATATCTATCTCTTTTAACTCTCTACTCTTTTCATCTCATCTCTCTCTCTCCTCTCTCTCTTTACTCTCTCTCTTTCATCTTCTTTCTCTCTCATATTATCTCTTTCTTTATCTCATTTCTTCATCTCACTTTCTCTCCTCTCTAATATATCTATGCATTCTCTATCTACTCTCTCTCTCTCTCTTACATCCTCTCTCTCTCTTACTCTCTCTCTCTCCCTCTCTCTCTCTCTCTCTCTCTCTCTTCTCTCTTCTCTTTATCATCTCGTCTCTCTCTCTCCTCTCTCTCTCTCTATCTTCTACTTCTCTCTCTCTCTCTCTCTCTCTTACTTTCTATATATTGCCTACCTATCTCATCTTTTTAACGCATTTTCTTTTGTCTACTCTTCCCCAACTCACCGATACGCCTCCATATCTCTAATGCTCTCCATCTAATTGCTAATTTCATCGGTCTGTACATGTCTGTCTCTTTCTTCTTTCCCATCATCCTTCATCTCATCTTCGCTCTCTGCTCTCTTACTCATCCTCTCTCCCTTCTCTATTCATAAATCTTATCTAATTCTAGTCCTAACGTATTACTAATTCTTATCACTATCTCTTTACTCATCTCTCTCTCTCTCTTCTCTCGCTTCTTGTATACTTGTCTATTTATCATCTCATCTGTTCCTACTTACTCCTCTCTCTCATACTTCTTTCTTTACTACTTCATTCTTATCTCTTCTGTCTCTTTACATCTCTATCTCTCTCTCTCTTCTCTCATACAATGCATCTACTCTCTACCTACCCCCTCCCTCCCCTCTCTCTCTCTCCTTCGTCTCTCTCTACTAACTACTACTAAACATTACAAATAAAACAAAAAAATTCTAAAATACAATAATAACAATATCTATTACAAATCAAATAGTCAAAAAATCATATTCAAAATCAAATTACTAATCAATAATAAACTATCTCTTTCTCTCTCTTCTCTCTAAAAAAAACAACAACATATCATCTCATACATTATCAATACTATTAAACATTATATAAATTAAATCTCAAATACAAATCAATGAATACTGTACATCAATATACAATACTACATACAAAACTACTATAAAACTACAAAAATCAAACAAAAAAAAGAAAATACATACAAAAATCAAATCAATCATCTCTCTCAATAACATAACATACTACTAACATCTACTACAACTAAACAATACATCATACTACTACATACATACTCCTCATCTCTCATCTCTCTCAATACTACATGGGCAATACAAATAATTTATAACTAATTATATTTAATAGTAAAAAAACCGAAATAACTCATACTACTCATACTCAAATCTACAAAAAACTACATCAATACTCATAAACAACTCTCTCTCTCTACATACTCTCATACAAATCATTACAATCTAACTCATCTATCCCCCCCCCCCTCTTACATACAATCAAATCAAATCTACACTCATCATCCTACCATACTAACATCAAACTCACCAACTCCACTCATCAATCTCTCATCTACATAACTCCTCATCATACATCTCATACATCTCACTCAATCTCTCTCTCACTGGAAACTCCATTAAAATAATTATCTTTATTTCAACATCCATACACTACTAACTTCAAATAAAGGAGCAAACATAACATAAGAGAAGAGGGAAAATACACACGGCGAAAACAAATAATAACAACTATCGATTAGTTACAAGCATAATTACATATTAAAGACCGAAAATCAAAAAGCAGAGGAGGCCGGAGGAAGGAGGAGACGAAAACAGTACCGAGAGAAGCCCGAAGGAAGAGAAAAGAGAGGTGAGAAGAAGGAAAAAGAAGAGGGAAGGGAAAGTAGGATAGAAAGAAGGGGGAAATAAAGAAAAAAGGTAGAGAGAAGAAGAAGGAGAAAAGTGAAAGAGAAGGAGAGAAAAAAAGAAAGTGAAAAGAGAAGCGTAATTGAGATGAGAAGACGAGAGTAAGACAAAAGGAGTGAGATGGAGAGAGGAGAAGGAGGAGAAGGAGAAGAGAAAGGAAAGAATGAGAGAATGGAGGAAAATGGAGTGAGAATGCAAACCAGGAGAAGAGGAAGAAGGAATGGAGAAGAGGGAGAGATAGAGAGAGAGAGAACAGGAGAAGGGAAGAGAGAGAAGAGGAGGATAGAGAAAAAGGAGGAGGAGAGAAGAGAGAAGAGAGGGAAGAAGAAATTGATGAGAGAGGGGTTGAGAGAGAAGCGAGGAGGAGGAGAAGAGAAGAGAGAAGGAGAGAGAATGAGGAGGGAGTTGAGAGGAGAGGAAGGAGGAGGAGAAAAGGAGGAGGAGAAGAGAAGAATAGAATAGAGGAGGGTTGAGAGGAGGAGGAAGGGTGGGTGACGTTGGGAAAGAGAAGGAGGGGAGGAGAGAAGGAGGGAGAGGGAGAGGGGTGAATGAGACAGAATGTGCGTAGCAAGTGTCGCTATAGATAAATTACTTGATCTTTTATTCA
The DNA here is from genome assembly GCF_003789085.1 of Penaeus vannamei. Taxonomy (NCBI): domain Eukaryota; kingdom Metazoa; phylum Arthropoda; class Malacostraca; order Decapoda; family Penaeidae; genus Penaeus; species Penaeus vannamei. The sequence goes on along the minus strand of NW_020870448.1, from coordinate 24,979 downwards.
CTTCAATGCATCTAGTTATCTGAATGTTCATTACTATGATTATAAATATCGTTGTTATTATCGCCTTTGTAGATATTATCCATTATGATTATTATTAACACTTATTAATTATATTATCGTCGTTATCAATTATTATCATCGCTATCCATGCCCTTCTCATGAACATCATTGTCATTTCAATTTTTGTGATAATCATTACTTTATTTTTATTGCTATTGGCGTTATTACTTTTCGTTGTCACTTTATTACTGTCATTATTGTATTTGTAATTAATTTTTATTTTATTTTTCGTTTCAGTCTATAATCATTACTGTTCTTCTTCTTATTATTATTATTATCATTATCGATATCATCATTTTTATCATTAATATTATCATTGTTGCTATCATTATTATTGTTATTACTATCAATATCATTGATATCATTATTACTATTACCATTATTATTATCATTATTATAAGTTTTGTTATTGTTATCATTATTGTTATTACTATTCTTATTATTGCTATTATTGTCATCATTATTATCATTATTTTCATTATGATCGTCATCATCATTATCACTATCATCATGATCATCATTGCTCTTACTATTATCATCACTATCATAACTATTATTATGTTTACTAATATTGTCATCAGTCATTATCATCGCTATTATCACATTATTCATTACTATCCATTACTAGAAGTAGTAGTAGACAGTATTTCTAATTTACTTTCACTATCATTATTGGTGTTATTTTGTTATCATTGATTTATTTTATCATTTATTATTACTGTTATTATTATCATTATCGTTATTATCTATTTAATGCATTATTATTTTGTAATTATTGTTGTTATCTCTATCATTACCATTATCATTATCAATATTATTTTTGTTTTTATTATTACTATTCCTATCGTCATTATTGTAATTAATATGATAACGAATATTTTTATCATTATAAAAATTATTATCCTTATTGTTGTTATTGTAATTATTATTATCATTATTATAACTATTATTATCATCGTCATTATCATTATTATCATTGTAATTTGTATCATTGCTATTATCATTGTTGTGCTGTTGTTTTATTTGTATCAATTTATCATTTGTTACTATTATTATTACCGTTACCATTATCATCATTATTATTGTAATTATTATCATTACTATTACTTATTATATTATTTATTTATCATTTTACATTTATTGATGTGTTAATTATTACTATCATTTTTTTATACATGTTATAACTAATATTTCTATCTTGATTATCATCAATATTACTATTTTAATTGTCATCTTTTTGATTGTCATTATAATCTTCATATCATTATTATCATAATATTCACCATCACTCTTACTATCATCATTATCATTATCATCATTACTTCTATTATTGTTACCATTATCATAACCTTCACCATTATCGTTATATTTCAATATTTTTCTCTTTCGTTTCTTTTCTTCTTCTTTTTTCCTTCTTCCTTTTTTTTAATATTTTTCTTTCCTCTTTCTTCTTTTCTTCTTTTTCTTTTTTCTTTTTCTTTTCTCTTTCCTTTTTTTCTCTTTTCTTTTTTCCTTCTTTTTTTAATTATTTTTTTTTTCGTTCTTTTCTTTTTTTTTTCTATTTTTCCTTCTTCTTTTTAATATTTTTTTTTTTCGTTTTTTTTCTTTTTTTTTCTTTTTTTTCCTTCTTCCTTTTTCAATTATTAACGAAGGCGAAGTGCTGGCATCATTTTCTTTATACATGTTATAACTAATATTTCTATCTTGTCATCTATTTGATTGTCATTATAATCTTTCATACCTCATTATCATTCTTATCATTTATCTATTATTGTTACCATATCATAACCTTCACCATTATCGTTATTACTTTCATTTTTTTTTCCTCTTTCGTTTCTTTTCTTGTCTATTTTTCCTTCTTCCTTTTTTTAATATTCTTTTTTTCCTCTTCCGTTTCTTTTCTTTTTTTTCCTTCTTCTTTTTTTAATATTTTTTTTCCTCTTTCGTTTCTTTCTTTTTTCTTTTTCTTTTTTTTTTTTCTTCTTCTTTTTTCAATTATTAACGAAGGCGAAGTGCTGGCAACAATCCCAGGATATCTGTTCAATGTTGCAATTCCGACGCCAGGCAGCCGACGTGGAGAGAGGGGGGGCGGGGGGAAGGGGGGGGAAGGGGGGGCTGGGGTATTGGAGAGAAGTGGTAGGGGGGAAGGAGGAGGGAAGGAGGGAGGGGGAAGGAGGGGGGGCTGGGTATTGGAGGGAGGGAGGTAGGGGGGAAAGGGGGGGGTATTGGAGGGTAGTGGTAGGGGGAAGGGGGAAGGAGGGGGGGGAATGAGGGGGGAAGGAAGGGAGAGGGGGCAGGGTATTGGAGGGAGAGTAGGGGAAGGAGGGGAGAAGGAGGCGGGGCTGGGTATTGGAGGGGAGGAGGTAGGGGGGAAGAAGGGAGAAGGGGGGCGGGGGAAGGAGGGGGGAAGGAGGGGGGGGAAGGGGGGCAGGGTATTGGAGAGAAGTGGTAGGGGGAAGGAGGGGAGGGACAGGGTATTGGAGGGAAGTGGTAGGGGGAAAGGAGGGGGAAGGAGGGGAGGGGCAGGGTATTTGGAGGGAAAGTGGTAGGGGAAAGGAGGGGGGGGAAGGAGGGGGGACAGGGTATTTGAGGGAGGAGGTAGGTGGGGAGGGGGGAAGGGGGGGGGGGCTGGTATTGGAGGGAGGAGGTAGGGAAGGGCGGAGGGGGGTATTGGAGGGAGGGGAGGTAGGGAGGAGGAGGAAGGTGGATAAAGGAGGGAACAAGGAGGAGGTAGGGAGGAGGAAGGCGGATAAAGGAGGGAACAAGGGTAGAAGGAGGAGGGAGGGAGGGAAGAATCTCTCTCTCTTATTCTGTTCTCATTTTTTTTTTTTTTTTTTATTGTTAACGTAATTTATTGTTAACGTAATCCCCCGTTCTGAATTTTACTCCTGGTCTCCCTCCCACTCCCTTCTACCCCTCTCATCCCTCTCCCCCATCTCCATCCCCATCCTCTCTCATTCTCACCCCCCTCTCATCCCTCCTTCCCCTCCGAATTCCCGCTCTCATTCCCTTTCCCCTCTATCCTCTCTCCTTCCCTCCCCCATTCCCACCCCTCTCATCCCTCTCCCTCATCCCTTTCCTCCCCTTCCTCCCTTCCTCTCACCCCCACCCCCACCCCATCCTCCCTTCCTCTCACCCCCCCACCCCACCTACCACCCCACCCCTTACCATATATTGGACCAGAATTTCTGGCACGTGACCGGCCCCCCCCTCCCCCCTCCCCCCTCCCCATCCCCCTTCCCTTTCCCCACTTCTGTGATTCGGATGTTTATCCGAATTAAGGAGAGAAAAAAAAGAAAAAAAAAAAAAACTAGAAGAAAAAGGAAAATAGAAATAAAAATCTTAATAAAAGAGAGAGAGATTATAAGGGGAATTTCATCTAATTGAATTTAAGGAGACTCAGAGGTGTATCTTTGAGTTTAAAGTGTTTTGATTGCTGGGGAGCAGATGGTGAAGGCAGGGAGGAAGGGAAGAAAAGGGGGGAGAATGAGAGGGAGGGAGGAGGAGAAAAGAGAGGGAGAGTGAAGGAGAGGAGGAGAAAGAGAGAGAGAGGGAGTGAAGAGAGGAGGGGGATGAAGAGGAGGGGAGGTTAAGAGGGAGAGAGAGGAGAAGAGAAAGGGAGAAAGAGAAGGGGGTTGAAGCGAGAGGGGGTTAAGAGGGAGGGAGGAGAGAGAGAGATAGGGAATAGGAGAGATGGAAAGTAGATGGTGAAGGAAGGAATGAGGGAGGAGAAGAGGAGGGGAAGGGAGAAGGAGAAGAGAGAGAGAGATCGAGAGAGAGAGAAGAGAGAGCAGAGGAGGAGAGAAGAGAGAGAGATAGAGAGAGAAGAGAGGAGAGAAAGATGAGAGAGAGACAGGAGACAGAGAATGCGGACAAAAAATGCAGAAAAGCACACCAAAGGAGGGTTTAGGGGGGGGGGGGAGAGGGATTCTTGCGGCATATGAAGGGAAAATGTCAAAAAAGGGTTCATAAGATTGTAAAGGGGGGGGAGGAGGAAGGGAGTTCAAAAGAGGGGAGAAGGGGAAGGGAGTTTCAAATGAGGGAGAAGGGGGGGAAGGGAGTTCCAAAAAAGGGGAAAGGGGGGACAGGGAAGGAGTTTCAAAGGAGGGGGAGAAAGGGGGAAGGGAGTTTTCCAAAAGAGGGAGGAAGGGGGGGGAAGGAGTATTCAAAGGAGGGGAGAACGGGGGGCAAGCGGAGTTCAAAGGAGGGGAAGGAAGGGGGGAGGGAGTTTTCAAAGGAGGGGAGAAGGGGGAACGGATTCGAAAGAGGGGGAAAGGGGGGAAGGGAGTTTTTCAAAAGAGAGGGGGGGAAGGAGTTTTCAAAAAAGAGGGGGAGAAGGGTGGGAAGGAGTTTCAAAAAAGAGGGGGAGAAGGGGGGAAGGAGTTTCAAAGGAGGAGGAAGGGGAGGAAGGGAGTTTCAAGAAGAGGGGGAGAAGGGGGGAAGGGAGTTTTTCAAAAGAGGGGGATAAGGCGGGGGAAGGAGTTTTCAAAAGAGGGGGAGAGGGAAGGGAGATTTCAAAAGAGGGGGAAGGGGGGAAGGGAGTTTCAAA
>NW_020870448.1:0-5000 GCF_003789085.1 Penaeus vannamei | reverse complement strand
AGAGAGAGAGAGAGGAGAGAGAGAGAGAGAGAGAGAGAGAGAGGAGAGAAGAGAGAGGAGGAGGGGGGAGGGAGGGAGGGAGAGAGAGGGGGGGAGGAAACAGGGAGGGAGGGAAGGAAAGAGGGAGATAGAGAGAGAGAGAGAGAGAGAGGAGGGAGAGGGTGGAGAGAGGAAACGAGAGAGAGAGAGAGAGAGAGAGAGAGAGAGAGAGAGAGACGAACAGACAGGAAGACAGAAACACATAGGGATAGACACATATGAGCACAAGGAGAAAGGGCCAGAAAGAGGGACAGAGAGAATAAAATGTGCGAACGAGAGACATTGAGAGGGCGAGGGGAGAATGAACACGGAAAGAAATGAAGAGGAAAAGAAGAAGATTTGAGTAGGGGAAGAAGGGACATTGTGCAAACGAGAAAAAAATGTCAGAGGAAGAAGGATAGAAGGGGAGAGAATAAGGGATGAAGGGCGAGAGGAGAGAGAAAGAGCGTGAATGAGAGAGTAAGATAACGAATGAGTAAGAGAGTGAGATGAGAGAGAAATAGACATGGAGAGAGAGAGAGAGAGAGAGAGAGAGAGAGAGAGAGAGAGAGAGAGAGAGAGAGAGAGAGAGAGAGAGAGAGAGAGAGAGAGAGAGAGAGAGAGAGAGTGAGAGAGAGAGGCAGATAGACAGAGAAACAGACAGACAGATGACAAAGAGAGATGGAAAGAGAAAGAAAATGCAAGAAACAGTCAGAGCGAAAGAGAGAAAGAGGAAGAGATAGAGAGAGAGAGAGAAGAGAGAGAGAGAGATGAGAGGAGAGAGAGAGAGAGAGAGAGAGAGAGAGAGAGAGAGAGAGAGAGAGAGAGAGAGAGAGAGAGAGAGGAGAGAGAGAGAAGAGAGAGAGAGAGAGAGAGAGCGAGAGAGAGAGAGAGAGAGAGAGAGAGAGAGAGAGAGAGAGAGAGAGAGAGAGAGAGAGAGAGAGAGAGAGAGAGATAGAGCGAGCGAGCGAGAGAGAGAGAGAGAGAGAGAGAGAGAGAGAGAGAGAGAGAGAGAGCGAGAGCGAATGAGTCACAAACACACCCTCACAAACACCGCTTCTTGCTCTCCCAATTCTTCACCATCGCCAAGATCTGTTCGCCATTAGTATTCATCGATTCATTTGCAAAGACCCGAATTTTATGGGGGTTATCCGACAAACAGGATGAAGGCATACGGAAGACAAGGGACCGCGAGTTTTTTTTTTTTTTTTTTTTTTTTTGTCTCTGAACTCTCTCTCGTCTCTCTCTCTCTCTCTCTCTCTCTCTCTCTCTCTCTCTCTCTCTCTCTCTCTCTCTCTCTCTCTCTCTCTCTCTCTCTCTCCTCTCTCTCTCTCCCTCTCTCTCTCTTCTCTCTCTCTCCTCTCTCTCTCTCTCTCTCTCTCTCTCTCTCTCTCTCTCTCTCTCTCTCTCTCTCTCTCTCTCTCTCTGTCAAACTCTCTCGCACTCTCTCTGTGTTTGTCTGTTTACCTGCCTTGTCTGTTGTCTCTCTCTCTCTCTCTCTTTCTCTCCCTGTCTTTCTTTGAATTAGTATCCTCTGGTATCCTCCTTTCCCTTTATGTCAATAATATCATCTATTTTTTGAAAAATAAAGGGGGGAGTGGTGTACACACACACATACACACACAAACAGAGAGGGGAGGACACACACACACACACACACACACACACACAGAGGGGGGGGGGCAGACGCACACACACACACACACTAAAGAGAGAGAGAGAGAGAGGGGGGGGGGACACACAACACACAACACACACACACACACACACACACACACACACACACACACACACACACACACACACACACACACACACACACACACACGCCCTGTAGGAGCCCGAGAGATGAATATTGAACTGAAGTTGTAAACCATAATGACAAGATATCTTGACTCCTTTATAAAGGGGTAAAGGTATTAGGGTGAGGCTGCTTCTCCATTGGACGAAGTGTTGCTCTTTGGCTCCGCGCGGGGAGTCTGTCTGCCATCTCGGACAGGGGTCTAAGGAGAGATTTTTATCACGTATTGAAGCATTTAAGTTTAAGCTTTATATCACGTAAGTCCAAGCTTTATATCACGAATTTAAGTCTAAGCTTTATATCACGATTTTAAGTCTAAGCTTTATATCACGTATTTAAGTCTATTATATCACGTATTTAAGTCTAAGCTTTATATCAGTCTAGCTTTATCACGTTTAAGTCTAAGCTTTATATCACGATTTTAAAGCTTTATATCATGTACTTAAGTCTAAGCTTTATATCACGTATTTAAGTCTAAGCTTTATATCACGATTTTAAGTCTAAGCTTTATATCACGTATTTATGTCTAAGCTTTATATCACGTATTTAAGTCTAAGCTTTATATCACGTATTTGTGTCTAAGCTTTATATCACGTATTTAAGTCTAAGCTTTATATCACGACTTTAAGTCTAAGCTTTATATCACGATTTTAAGTCTAAGCTTTATTCACGTATTTACTATGTAACAACCGGTCAAAGTCTAAGCTTTTATCATGTATTTAAGGTCTAAGCTTTATATCACGTATTTAAGTATCTAAGTCTAAGCTTTATATCACGTATTTAAGTATCTAAGTCTAAGCTTTATATCACGTATTTAATTTTTTATGTCTAAGCTTTATATCACGTATTTAAGTATCTAAGTCTAAGCTTTATATCACGTATTTAAGTATTTAAGTCTAAGCTTTTATATCACGTATTTAAGTATCTAAGTCTAAGCTTTATATCACGTATTTAAGTATTTAAGTCTAAGCTTTATATCACGTATTTACTTTGTATCCGAAAGCACTGGTCGCAGTAGAGCTAGACAGTAGGCGAAAAAATTAGACTAGTTTGGGCTTTCCTGGATAGAATATACAGCTTACTTATCAATAATAATGATAATCATAATCAGAGTGATGATAATGATAATAGAAATAACAGTAATAGTAAGCGTAATAATCATGATAATGATAATAACAATTACAATTATAGTAATAGTAATGATGATTATAATCGTAATAGCGATAATAAGGACAATAATATTAGTAAAATATTGATAATATAATGATAATGGTGATAATATAATAACAATAATAATAGAAATCCACAAAACTGCCGTGAAAACTTCCTATAGTATTACAGACTTCATAATAATAATAATAATGATAATAATAATAAAATAATATAGAAATCACACAAAACTGCCATGAAAACTTCCTATAGTATTACAGACTTCATAAGATAATAATAATAAAGATAATAATAATAACAATAATAATAGAAATCAGCACAAAACTGCCATGAAAACTTCCTATAGTATTGCAGACTTCATAAGATAATAATAATGATAATAATAATAATAATAATAATAATAATAATAATAATAGAAATCAGCACAAAACTGCCGTGAAAACTTCCTATAGTATTGCAGACTTCATAAGATAATAATAATAATGATAATAATAATAATAATAATAATAATAGAAATCAGCACAAAACTGCCGTGAAAACTTCCTATGGTATTGCAGACTTCATAAGATAATAATAATAATGATAATAATAATAATAATAATAGAAATCAGCACAAAACTGCCATGAAAACTTCCTACGGTATTACAGACTTCAATAGAATGGTTTCTGGCGTCATCCAAGGACGCACTCTACCCCCACACTTTTTCTAAAACGCCGCAGAACATATAATGGGAACAGCGCTTGGTGCCTTTGAAGTTTCATCACCAAAGTAAATCTGAAACGTATCTATGATATGCAGATATCTTCAAAACAGGAACAATAAATAAATAAGTCACTGAATTCAAACAGCCGGTATAAAATTGTTTACTAAAATGAATGAATAACAGGATTGGGATAATCACCAAAAAACGTAATATAAAATGGGGGGAAGTAGAAACTGTTGATGAATTTTGTTATCTAGAAGCAATTGTAATAAATACCTATAAAGAAGAAATGATACAGTGAAAATAAAGAAGAAATGATACAGTAAAAAATACAGAAATCCAGCTGATGTCGGGTATGAAAACAAAGACATAAAGGTAAAAAATAGATATAATTCCCGTCTAAATTAGAATGAGAAGGCTCTCCATTGAGAACTAATTAAACAGGTTAATGACCAAACATGCATTTGTATAAAAGGTTACCTGTATTTGCTCAACGTCAACGTTAGTTTTGGGGAACTATTTGGGATTTGGAAGTAAAAACAAATCATGGAAGTATGGGCAGAACGTTAAACAAGTCTCCAGCATATTCCACGTGAGAGGAAGAGAGAGAGAGAGAGAGAGAGAGAAGAAGAGATAGAGGGGAGAGGAGAAAGAGAGAGACGGAGGGTGTATGAGAGAAAGAAAGGGAAGGAAAGTAAGTTACAAAGAGGAATAGAGAGCGGGGAAGAGAGGGAATGAAAGGAAAAAGAGAAAGAAAGCGCGGAAAGAATGGGAGTAAGAGAAAAAAAGAAGGAATAGAAGTAAATCATAGAGAGGGAGAGGGGAGCACAAGAGAAAGAAAGGGAATGAAATTGATTTTTTTCAAAAGTAGCGAGAGAAAGAAAGAGGAGAAGAGAGACTATGAGAAGAAAAAGGACAAAAAGAAAAAAAAAAACACGGTTTGAATACTCAAACCATGCAACTGAGAAATAATAATCTAATAAAGAAGAAGAAGAAAGGTGACGATAAAAGATCTTCAAAGGAAAAAGCTTCAAGAGTGTATCATATATACCTCAGGGTCGCTGCAGGAGACAATTGTGCCAATTTGATGTTTGGATTCTTCTCTGTGCAAGTTAGTATTCAAGAAATAGTATTTCCTCTTCTTGAAGCTGTCTGTCTTTTTTCTCTGTCTTCTCTCTTCTTTTCTCTTCTCTCTTCTCTTTTCTCTCTCTTCTCTCTTCTCTTTTCTCTCTTCTCTCTTCTTCCTCTCTTCCTCTCTTCTTCTCTTCTTCTTCTCTCTCTCTCTTCTCTCTTCTCTCTTTCTCCTC
>NW_020870447.1:441475-443975 GCF_003789085.1 Penaeus vannamei | reverse complement strand
GTACCAACAGACCCACGCAAATCAAATCCTTGTGATTGTGTCAAAAGCTGCACTAAAACCTAGAGAGACAAGCCTTGATTCATGACTTATCTTAAACAGACTGCATTTCATGCACCAACATAAGCAATGCATCATAACAGTCTCCGGAAGGAACGGTCTCAAATATACAGATAGAAGTTTGATTAGCTATGGTTGAAAAAAATGAAATGGGTATATATTAGGTGAAGTCTAGTGAGCCCTTGGGAATAGGGGTAACATTACCAAAGCATGAGCACTCAGAAAATGACCATTTACATATGTGTGTGTGTGTGTGTGTGTGTGTGTGTGTGTGTGTGTGTGTGTGTGTGTGTGTGTGTGTGTGTGTGTGTGTGTGTGTGTGTGCACAAATATATAAACATGTATACGCACTACCATTTGTATAGATATATGCATGGGTGTGTATGGTTTATAGATCCCTACCGGGAAATCAGGCAATGGCTTTAAAAGCCCTAAAAGCAGCAAAATATGGAAGACACGAAAGAAGGAATTCTGAGAATACGCGCGAGGATCGAGCAGCCCCAGAGAGGATCTCGGAGCAAACACAGATAGAACACATAATAATTATACTTTGAGATAAAATGGAGGGCAATGGGCTGGACATATATATCGAAGGGAAGATAACAAACGGAGGAAAAAAGGCGAGGAGAGAGGCAGTCGAGGGAGGGGGACAAGACGGTTTCGGAGAGGAGATGGACGGACGAAGGAGAGCGGGTCCGGGGCGGAGGACAAAGGCGGCTGAAAGAGGCGTGCGGAGGAAATTAGCAGGGGCGCTGGAGGGGCGGAGGACGGGTCTGGCGGCGGGCGGGGGGGGGGGGCAGGGCGGGTGCAGGCGCTCGCTCGCTCTGCTTGACTCTCATGCGTGCACATTCAGGTATTGATACATTTTGCTTAGTGTGTTTACTTTAGTGCACATATATACATGAGTGTGTGTGTGTGTGTGTGTGTGTGTGTGTGTGTGTGTGTGTGTGTGTGTGTGTGTGTGTGTGTGTGTGTGTGTGTGTGTGTGTGTGTGCATGCTGATTGGTACAGAAATTGATAGATATGGATATAAATGTATAGATAAGCATACGTGTATATGATTAGCCATCTCCTATAAAAATAAATACATATTTACGTATATACAAATTATGCACATACACACTTAAATATATATTATATATCTTTATGTCATATTTAAATACATATGTCAATACACACACGCACACACACACACACACACACACACACACACACACACACACACACACACACACACACACACACACACACCACACACACACACAAACATACACACACACATATACACATAATATATATTATAATATATATATATATATATATATATATATATATATATATATATATATATATATATATATTCTAGGGAATGAAAGAAATTAACTGTTGAAAGTCTGTGAAATAGTGTTAAACGTTTAGGTTAGAAATTACGTGTTGTAATTGTTCCTTCACACAAATTCGTCTTGCTTACCATCTTGACACATATTTCGCGCTACATGTACCATGCACTGCATATACAAAATCTACTACTTCAAGTTACAAGAAGATCTATAGTTTCATGGAATCAATGATGGAATGAGGATGCTTAAGATTACTTAACATTCCTTTATGGAAAATATTATAGCCTCACTCTTGCACTTGAATGAAAGACGGAAAAAAGCTTCTGAAGATTAGGCAAATATGTGAAGGCTGATATCAAAATAATGTATTTCTAATGAGGATCAAAGTAGATTCATAAAGCAGTATAATTATGATTAAAACATGGTATTAAAAATATTTAAAAAGCCATTGTTGACTAGACAAATCTTTTGAATTGAAACCGATCTGGCAATAAAAGTAAATAACACAGTATTACAAATATATAACTGAATTTACCTAGTGACTGGCTATGGTGGCATAATACAAAGATGAACAGATATTTTGAATAGGTTGTAACTACAACAAAAAGAAAGGGAGAGGAAGAAAAAAATAAGGTTTTAAGAAATATATACACAGCTTCAAATAAAAAATAAGGCTATACAAAGTTGATCCCTGTTTTTTTCATGGACGCACATGGTGTACAAGCAATAATACAAGTCAATAATTGATTGATGGTTCAAAATAAGATTTCAATATCATAACCAGGATCAATAATAAATTTCATAATAAATTCTAATACTCACGATTCCCAATATTTTATTATGGTTTTATTATTCTTTCATTTCCCAAATTTTCTCTTTGACTATTCATACAGTAAGTGTACACTCAGAATTGTTTATCTAGATGCGGAAATAAATGGATTGATAAATGAATGATTGAATTAAAGGATTAATTGAAAAAAATATAAATATTGAATATGTGAATGATGATAATTATAGAGAAAGAAAGAGAGAGAGAGAGAGAGAGAGAAAGAAAGAGAAAGAGAAAGAGAGAAAGAAAGAGAGAGAGACAGAAGGAAATATAG
>NW_020870447.1:428975-431475 GCF_003789085.1 Penaeus vannamei | reverse complement strand
GTAATGGATACCTATATGTAAGTTGCCATATAAAGCAGTTATGAAAAAGGGGTATGATAATATCGATGCTCAAAAGTAAAATTTGAATATAAAAATCAGTGCTTGTGATTTTAGTATTAAAGATAATATTAACGATCATAATTAGAATATCTCATAAATGCTACTATAGTGCAATGAAATCATATAAACACTGATGATGATTAGTCTTTTTAGATTTTTTTTTATTCTCTACTACTAATACTGCTACTATCATAGTTTTTTGTTTTCTGACAATTAATGTTATTATAATGTCACATTTATTATTTTAGTCCTTAAGATTATCGTCATTATCACCATATGCACTAGTCGCAGGCTAGAACTGAAGATAAAAGGTCAAAATCTCTCTTTTGCATTTCACCTTCTTTGACTAAAAGAAAATTATACTCTTGACTGACGAAAATCATGCAGAAATCCTTCATTGGCATTGAACAATATCATTTCTAGCAGACATATCTAATATATATATCTGGCGGGTGCTTTTGAAACTGCTTTCCTTAAGTAGTACACTCAGCCTAATCAGATAGATCTAACGAATAGTAAACTATTCTTATCTAACCTAACCCAAAATCTCACGTAGCCTGAGTCTGTATTGCCTAACCTAACACCTAGAAAATATTCAAATTGCAGTTACTAGATTGATATATCAAGATTCAGCGATAAATACATTTCGTAAGTTGTAATCATGTAAATGATATTAACAACAGAGTACCTTAGATATATCAGTAGATTAGAAACCTGCCAAGAAGTGAGAAAAATACCAGGGAAAAAATGAGCATGAAAGAATAACGTGATATGGTGTAATCTTTTACTTTCTGCAAAATAAAATGAGAAAGATTATACACTCTGATCTTGTAGCAATTAAACTGAAATAGGATTATCGCGTAGTATCGTGTCTGGTCATTGCAGTGGATAAGAAAGCAGTTTCGGGTGACTGATGTGAATTTAATGTTTGATTTTACAATTAATTAGTTTAACACGAATTGCTATCAAACTTTTTCGTCATTTTGGAAAGATCTTATTCTGCATCTTGATAATGAGAAAAATTGTAATAATGATATTGACGATGATACTTATAATGATAGTGATATGATAATGATATTAATAATTAAAAAAACATTGATAGTGATAATGAAATCTGTAATAACAAAAGTTTCAGTGATAATGTGATTTTTAATGTTTGATTTTACAATTAATTAGTTAACACGAAATTCTATCAAACTTTTCGTCATTTTGGAAAGATATCATATTCTGCATCTTGATAATCAGAAAAATTTGTAATAATGATGTGACGATGATACTTATAATGGTAAGTGATAATGATAATGATATTAATAATTACAAAAAGCAATGATAATGATAATGAAATCTGTAATAACAAAAGGAAAAAATATATATAATTACAAAACTACTTGGTGCAGCTTGCCATTTAGGATGCAATATGCTTAATAAAGAAGAAAAATGAATAAATAAGAGAGAGGAGAGAGAGAGAGAGAGAGAGAGAGAGAGAGAGAGAGAGAGAGAGAGAGAGAGAGAGAGAGAGAGAGAGAGAGAGAAAGAGAAGAGAGAAGAAAAATGAAGAAATCTGTGAACTGATAAACAAGATGAAAAAAAAAATATGCAACTGACGTAAAATATGATTGATAAGGTCAATACACTTTGATATTTTAGCAATTAATCTCGTTTAGGAATGCTGTGCAATGTTTGTATTAGGCAGTAGTGAATGAAATACAAATTACAAGGATTGATGTGATTTCAATGCTAATTTTATTACCATATATTTCACGTGCACCAAATAAATTATATGATGGATTGTGAAAAATTACATGACACAATCGAGCACACACAAATACAAATACAAGTATGGTATAAAAAGTAACAAGCATAAAACATATGAATAAGGGACAAAGGTATACTAACTGGGCATCAATAAAAAAGTTTATCTTGATAGTTGATATTGTAATAAATTAAGGCACTGGGAATGATATTGCTTGGGTAATTCTGCCCAATCACATACCTATGAGATTATTATTGTATACTGTCATGCATGTGTTCTCATTGCCCGACATGTAAGATCTGTATATACTTATGATTGCCCGATTTATAAGGCCTACATAAGCTTATCAACCATAGATAAATTTATTGATATTACTTTAATCTATTAGATTTCAACATGCGGTACTGTGAAGTTATGGTAAGGGTAAGTTGGTCTAGGCCATGTTATTTGAAGTCCCGTGAAGTAAAGTTAGATTAATTGGTCTTAAATTGAACTTTGAATTCAGTGAAGTTTGGCTAGATAGGGTTTACATAATTGTACCATTGTGTAATTTTACAAAATGGTACCATAGGATAATTAGGATAATTAGGTTATGTATCATATACCCTCACCTTCTGTCTTCAGTTCCAACCTCATGTTGATAACGTTTCGGAATTTCAGAATAATGATGATACTGATGCTGCTAAT
>NW_020870447.1:418975-421475 GCF_003789085.1 Penaeus vannamei | reverse complement strand
TAATCCTAAAAATTCCTCAAAATTTCAAACAGTGATTTCACAGGTAATTATAATTTTGAAAAGTTAGACATGATGGAAGCGTATTATTCCTTAAACTTTAGAGAAAAAGAAGAAGGTCCAATCTTAGTTTCCTTTTATAATTCTTATCAACTCCACGTGAATAAATAGTGTATATAGAATAGCTGTACGTGTAGAATGTGTAAATAAATCGTCAACATTTAATAAGGATCTTTATTGCGATACGAAGAGTGATAATTACAGTTAGGATTTATGATAAATTAACAAAAGCTCTTATATATAACAAAGCCTTCCATATTTTGATAAGAGACCAACCTGGACAGTATTACATGTTGAAAATGAAGCTAGCTAGAATGACCAGATTCACCTCTCAATAGCACAGTAACAAATAAGGTAAAGGTCATTTTCACATTGTTTAAGCATTACAGACATAACAATTAATACACACTATTGGCTCATATGAAACAGTGAAACAGTGTTACAGGCAAAAATGTGTATGTGATATTTCTTACAGCAATATCAATGGAAATGAATACATCAAAATTCCAATATGAAAGAAGTAGGAAAAATATATGGGGGCCTATAAAAGCAAAAGTATTGTAACGCTATTATTACTATTATTAACGTTATCATTGCAAAATATTATTAGTAGAAATGGACAGTCCACTCGTGTAGCTATTAATTTGGGATATGATTATCATTATAAAAAATATATATATTGTCCTTTCAGTGGTGACCATCACAACTAAATATTTCAAATAAACCAAGAAAGTATCAATAATATAATTAGTTATGATTATTATCATTGTCCCTATCACCTACTCTATTATGAGCATTCCTACCATATTCTTTCTTGTTAATGGGATTTGCTACCAAGATTATAATTTTATGTACCATTTGACATATATATTGGCATTGTCGTGTTCCTTTTTTTTTTTTTTTTTTTTTTTTTGATAAACATAGTTTATGTATTTTTAGGTTAGATATAAAATATAAGCATAACATTACTTAATCTATAGAACTCATAAATTACATTTAAAAGAAGAAGACGAAATTGAAGGAGACCATATCATAGTATTCCAAGATCCTTATTTACTTTATAGGTAGTATACCTACACATACATAATGTTTAAGTATCTCTGTAAGCATTGCTAGGGATAATGAAAATGGTAGAAAATTATAATGAAAGTAACAAAATTTATTAACTTTCAGTTATTCCTTTTGTTATTGATATCATTCTTGATACTACACTACTTATTCCTGTTTTACTGTTATCAATATTATTGCAACAAGAGTTATAATTCCCTTTCTGTAAAGTAATTTTATTATTCTTTTCTACGCCATTATACTATTGACATTCCAAAGTATTTCCATTTGTATAGATGGAAACTGCAGGATTAATAAAAGATCAGGTTACTTATAGTTTCTATTTTACTTCATCTATACAAAGAAAATCAATAGCTATCACTTAATCTAGAGATATATCACTTTACGTAGGAAATATGCTCTTCCATCACCCAATCATATACAGTATGCATACACAATGATTCATTTTTTTAGTCGTTTTCCTTAAATAACATACCTTCTCTATTCTAAAGCCTAAATGAAGTGGTATTATGTCATTTTTATATTTATTCAAATCATATTAGAAGAAATAAACACTAATCTTGTAGCAATTATTTTGGGATAGGATTATCTTGTAGTAATTATTAATTATTATTATTATTATCATTTATTATTTTTTATCGTTTTTTTTTCTTTATTTTGTAAATATTCAATAATTGGGACGATTAAGAATACAAATGTTTTCAGGTGATAGGTGTGATTTCAGTATTCACTTACACCACTAAATATTTAAAATGTGCCGTGAAAGAAACAATATTGAATTTTCTCTTCAAAAAGACAATAGAATTTATAGTGTTAATGTACTTTTTTTTACGTTGCATAATCAATCGCAATTGAAAATCGAACAGTTACTTCTATAACATACGATATTGCAGATGCACTGTATGTGCCGGTCTATATGCATATACAAACAGATAGATGGAGATAGAGAAATGGTATACACAGGTTTACATATAATGTTATTTGTAATATAAGTAGCTTGAAGGATACCCAGCGCGTTTGATTAGGCCACGGAAATCTCTTTCATAATATTCCTTGCGGAGACACATAAGAAAACAAATGATATGCGAGTTCTGCAAGAGCTCTGGTTGTCGGTTTTTGATACAGTTTGCTGGTCTTGCTCATGTGAAATTTCGAAAAATCGAGAAAAAAAATTGTTGTTGGATGTTCAAGTCACTGAACATTTTAAGGTATCCACTGATCAAACTAGAAAGTAAATTTTGGAGAGATTACATGCGTTTGAAATTGTGCAACTACTGCTGCTAATATATCACTACTACTACTATTACTGATGATGCTACCACTACTACAACTAGCATAACTACTATTTCTAATCGACAAGTACTAGTGCCACTAC
>NW_020870447.1:384479-394479 GCF_003789085.1 Penaeus vannamei | reverse complement strand
TTATTTATTTATCTATTTATATTGAATGAACTCAACGACTTCTATGCCTGCAGTAGCTTACACAATCTACAACAGTTTCAAAAGCGAAGCATATTTACATAATGGTAATAATAATAATAATAATAATAATAATAATAATAATAATAATAATAATAATGATAATAATAATAATATAATAACAATAAAATAATAATATAATAATAATAAAATAATATTAATAATAAAATAATAATAATGATAATAATGATAATAATAATAATAAAAAATAATAATAAATAATAATAACAATAATAATAATAACTATAATAATAATGAATAATAATAATAATAATAATAATAATTAATAACAATTAACAATAACAACAAACAACAACAGTTTCAAAACCGAAGCGTATTTGCATCTGACAATTGAGTTGTGTTCATGAATCTCCATAAAGCCCGTCTGCTTGGATTATCATGCAGATATTTCAATTAACTGCGCTTGCAACATCCATCCAGTGAACTATGTGGTACCAACATATATTTTGTGTTGATCATGAGGCGACGGGGAGCAATAGGGGTCAATATTGCTGCTGTTGTTGTTAGTACTTTGTTGTACTAATTGTTACTAATATTATCATTATTACTATTATTATTATCAGTATTATTATCATTATCACTATTGTAGTTACTGTTGTTACTTTGGTATGATTTTATGATTGTTACTATCATTATTATTATTGTTTTCATTACTATTGCTATTATCATTATCATCATTATTATTGTTATTATTATCATTAGAAGTAATAGTAATAGTAGTAGTGGTATCATTATTACCATTATTATTACTATCATTATTATAATAATCATCACCATTATCATTATTATTGTTATAATCACCATCATTACTGATAATGATAATAATGATAATGATAATCTTAACGATAACAAAAGCAAGAACAACAACGACAACAACAATAATAATATGAGTCATAATAATAATACCAATAATGATAATAATAGTAATAATCATTATATTAATAATAGTAATAATGAAAACAATAACGATGATAATAAAAGATACAATAAAAGTGAAAATTAAACAGTAATGAAAAAATACAGTAATAAACTATTCTTATCTAAAAACTTACAAAGATCTGATGAAGAAATGTAAAACCGACGACCACAGCGCCACTCAGCACCGGAAGTCTCGAAGCCAGACACACCGCTGCCAACTCCCACGAGATTTGTCAAAGTTGGTTCCAGGCTTAGAGATATACGATAGCCTCATGCACTGCGCTGTAATTCATGGCGCAATACGTGAGTGAAATACAAGTGTGTCTAGAATGCAGCTTCTTGTAGGCATTGATTTGTGTGTCTGCGTGTGCATTTATGCGTGTATAGAAGCATGTATGATCTATCTGTTTATTTATCTATTCATCTACCCATCTATCTGTTTCACTATTTATCTATCTATCAATCTGTGTATTAGTCCATCTATCAATATATCTATTAATCCAACCATCCATCTATCTACCTATCTCTCTATTAGTCTATCTATCAATATATCTATTGATCCATCCACCCATTTACCTATCTATCTATTAGTCTATCAATATATCTATTAATCCATCCATCCATCTATCTACCTATCTATCTATTAGTCTATCTATCAATACATCTATCCATCTTCCATCTATGTATTAATTAATCTATCCATCCATTTATCTACCAATCTACCTATCTATTCATCCCTCCATCTATCTATCCATTAATTTATCTCCCTACACACACACACACACGAATAACATTTGGGTGTTCGCAGAGCCAACCCCGATACAGCACCGCCGTTAGACAGCCTTAAGGTCCTTAGGAAAGCCGATTAAACAAACACGTGACGCCGATATGAGCAGCGAATCGACTCGGGTCGCGAAACAAAGCAACATATAGATGAGATGAGGGAATGGGCCGTTTTTTTTATCGATTTTTCTTCTGATTTGCATTATGGCAACTGGGTCGTTTGTGGGTTAAGGTGGTCTGGTGGATGCAAAATAAGACGAGACGTTTTATTTTTTTATTTATTTTATTTTTATTATTATTATTATTTTAGTTTTCATTCTCATTTCATAGGTGTGTGTTCCAAATCCCAGGCGGTGTGATGAAAATGATGATGATGGTGGTGGTGACTATGACGCGGGTGAATATGTAGGTAGGCGATGATATTATGAAAGACATCTGGCATCTTGCATGGACAGATTTCTGATAATGCTATTTCAAAATCCGGCTGTAAATAAAAAAAATACACACACACACAACAGACATACACACACACACACACACACACACACACACACACACACACACACACACATATATATATATATTATTATATATATATATATATATATATATATATATATATATATATATGCACACACACACACACACACACTTAAAAGAAACACACACAAACACACGAAAAACAACAACAAAGGAACAGACACACTAATTCTAATTGACTGTTCCTTTATAGCATAAAACATGAGTCTCCATTCATAATGAAAAAGGTTAATGATACATTAATTGAATCCATTATTTGATGATGAATAATTTATGAGATTCCGAGCTTAAAGTAGAGCGCTTCCGAGGCAATCATAAGAAGGGAAAGTAAATAATGTGAAAGCCGGGATAAGTTTGGAATATCGACAAATACAGTACCTAGCGAAAGATGACGTAACACACACACACACACATATAAATGTGTGTCTATATATAGATAAATAGATAGAGAGAGAGAGAAAGAGATAGATAGATAGACAGATATAGATATACTTATATACTTATGTATACAACTATACACACTTTAATTGAAATAAGCTTTCTTCCTTTTGAAATATTTTCCTTACTGGAAGGAGAATGTACCCAGATTTTTTTTTTTTTTTTTTTTTTTTTTTTTTTGCATATTCCACTTACAGCAGAGGAAAAATCTGATGAATAAAAAGAATGACACTAACTCTGTTAAAGCAAAGTCAGGTCTTGATTGTAATATTTTATTAGTAATAATCAGCAACAGCTCGGTTTCATTACGACAACTTGTACCTTAATGATGATCAGTAATTTATAGCCTCATTGATTCCTATATCATACTTGTCAGAGGCATCGGATGTAGTGAAATGAATAAAATAATAAGTACATTTAACTTATATGAAACTTACATGACATTCGTGGTTATATAAATGTTCATATTTCTAAGATAACATTAAACATTTTCCTGGCATGAGAAGAGGATTCATTTTCAGCCGAACGAAATCAGAAATGTCACAGCATATATCCGCATTTAATAAAAATATATGTATTATTCTTTTCTTCATTGTATTCCACTGTATTGTCCTGCTATTCAATGTTATTTGCGTAATTTGTGTATAGAAGCCTTACGAAGCATCTGAAACGTTGTAGATTCAGGGGAAGGAACGTTGTATTGTGAATTTGTAGGAGCGATTTTTTTTTATTATTATTATTAAGGACAACAGTTTGTGAGGCTATAGTATCTTATACGTTTTATTCATTTAGTCGCCCCTTTCTGCAAAATGAATAAAGAGGTGGATTTAAGATTAAGATATATTTGCCTGGCTATTCTTTATTTTTAAATTTTTTTCATCTGTCAGAGAAATACAAGAATCCATAATTGTATTTGTTTTCTTATTCTCTTTCATTTCCAGCACTAGCTAAGCAATATAAGAATGCATTCAAACATTAAACAAATTAGAAGAATATATATAGAAGCATAATCAAAATTACGTGGAACCTCATGCTTTGAAAATCTGAATGAATGAAGCTTCGAAAAATATATTCAGAACGCTTCATGCATTTGGTCAATAAAACTACATTTATGATACATGTTCTGATTTACGAGGCGGAATGGGTGTGGATTAGGCAAAGGCTTTCACTTGTTGAGCTTAGCATTTAGCATAATGGCTGTCGAGGAGTTTGTAATTAATTGTAAAGGTTTTCTGTCAATTAATGCCTCTCTGTCTCTCTCTCCTCTCTCTCTCTCTCTCTCTCTCTCTCTCTCTCTCTCTCTCCAAATTGGATAGGGATTTGCTATGATTTAGGCTTGACTGACGGCCCTCTTAAACCAAGTATAAAAAATTAAAAATCAAAGTCATTGGTTTCCAACCTTTTTCACTCTGTAGCTCCCGATCAGTGTATAATCATCTCCATCTTTTCAGATTTAGTTATTATCAGTTATGAATGGTGTAATGGTGTCAGTAGCTATAGGACAATAGCACCCTGATGAACGTTTCCAGTTTATTGATATATGAGAGATAATTATAGGTAATGTAAGTGAGATAAAATTCGGTTTAATTCTACGCCATAATTTTCATACTGCACCTTTCTCTCCTCCTCCGTGGCCTCAAGAAAAGGAAGCCGAGAGAGAGAGAGAGAGAGAGAGAGAGAGAGAGAGAGAGAGAGAGAGAGAGAGAGAGAGAGAGAGAGAGAGAGAGAGAGAGAGAGAGAGAGAGAGAGAGAGAATAATGATAATCATGATAATAGTAATAATAATCATAACAATGATAATAATAATAGTAATAGCAATGATCATAACAATAATAATGATAATGATAATAATAAAAATAACTATAATAATGATAATGATTACAATAACAATAATAATTATAACTATTATAATGACAATGATAACAATAGCAATATTAATGATAACAATAACAATGAAAATTATTATTCTATGAGTGTGTGTGTGTGTGTGTGTGTGTGTGTGTGTGTGTGTGTGTGTGTGTGTGTGTGTGTGTGTGTGTGTGTGTGTGTGTGTGTGTGTGTGTGTTCGTGTACATGTGTGTGTCTGGATGATCATACTTTATCAAGACCTCCTACGGTTACCTTTGCTGCGAAATTTTGAAGTCTTTGAACCCTTTCTCTGTGAGGTTTGTTTGTGGCTTCCCAGACCTCGAGTAACAACTTATGAGAGTAGGTATTAGATCAATAATTCCAAATCTTTTTCATTCTGTGGCCGCAGAACACTATATAATAATCACTATGGCCCTGTTCATCGACATTCAGATTCAGTTACTATTAGTTATAAATAGTTCAATGGTGTCAGTAGCTATAGGACAAGAACACTGTATGGAAAGAGTCCAGTTTATTGATATGTAAGAGATAATTATATGTAGGTACTGTAGGTAAGATAAGATTCAGTTTCATTCGATGTCAAAATGTTCCTATTGTTCCAAGGCCACCCAGAATGTGCCCCTGGTTGAGGTAGATTTGGATAGATGTTAGATTAGACTCCTTGGCTTTTAGCAGAGATTGCTTTTTTATGCGAGTAAACTTTTCTGATAAGATCAAGTAAACTCTCCGCCTGCCTTTATTTCCTTCTTCAATCTCTCGTTACACTCTCTCTCTCTCTCTCTCTCTTTCTCTCTCTCTTCTCTCTCTCTCTCTCTCTCTCTCTCTCTCTCTCTCTCTCTCTCTCTCTCTCTCTCTCTCTCTCTCTCTCTCTCTCTCTCTCTCTCTCTCTCTCTCTTTCTCTTCTCTCTTCTCTCTCTCTCTCTCCCTTTCTCTCTCTATCTGTTTCTCTGTCTCTCTCTCTCTCTGATTATCAAAGACTTTCTGATGTTACTCCCACATCGTCATTCTCGGATATAACCAAATACGGGAAATAAGAGACTAAAAGAAAAGAAAACAAAACAAATACATGCGTCGGTACGAATACAAATCGCCCTTATGGAATAATTAAATTAAGCGTACCTGTATAAGGCCAGGAAATGCCGTCGAGAGCTCTTATTTGATTATATTGCCATCAAGGTCTTCCTGCATGTATGGTGCTTCGTTACTGTTAGATCAATATTATGATTAATCTGATGGTAGAGGAAAATGGCACCTAATGTTTATCTTTATTATTTTTATCATTGTTTTTTGCTGTTATTGGTAATTATTATTATTTTCATTATCATTATTATTATTCATTATCATTATTGATAACCTTATTATTGTAGGGTACGGCCGGTCACCCGAAGGTCGATTTCACCTTCCTAAGCCGCGGCCAACGTCATACAAGCCGCCAGAGACTAAGTCCCCCAACTTGCTTCCGTGTCATTTTGTCAGCGGCTGAACTTAGTTATTTTTTATGAACTTAGTTATATATGTAACCACGAGTGCATTTTTAACCAAGTCTCATTACTTTAATGGCATTGAAGTCGCCAAGGAATTGACTTTTAGTGTAGAGGTTCTTAAAACCTTGATTCTGAGAGACGTTACAGAATGCAGATGGGGTGTCCAGATGATCTGAATTCCCCTGCGTGGGACACTATTTTCGTTTTCTTCCCCCTGCTCGTTTTTAGTTAAGTTACCCCTTTTTTGGTTCCATTTTCTAACCTGTGTTGATCACGTTCTCTGTTTTGTTACGTTCTTTTTAGTAATGATTGATATCTTGTTGTTTAAGTTTTTGAAGTTTACCTTCGTAATATTTCATTTAGTGTTTTAATCAATTTGATCGTCATTTTGATTATTCGTTTTTATATTAGAATTTATATTTCGTATTCGTATTTTATCGAATTGTTCCCTTTATGATTGAGCATGACGGGTTTTGTCATTTTTATAATGTAAACTTGTCTTTTTATTATATGTCTTTGCGTCTTTGCTACAAGATTTTACCCTGTAAATCAATTTATTCATATTATACGTTATTGAAATCGTCCTTTTAGCTTTTTAGAGATGTCAATGACGTCAGTACTTTTTAAGATGCTTTATTATTCAACTTTTTAAATTATTTGTCTCAACTCTTCTACATTTTCATTATTCTTGTTTTTTTTTTTTATTATTATTATTCTACTTATGTTTACTATGAAATTAATGAAAATGAAGGCTGTCGTCAGCAAGACGTCGGTATATATAAGGAACCGCCATGACAAAGAGAGATCTATCTGAACTTGTGTTTGTGTCACTCCCTCTGGATTTGCTTCTGCCTGAGACGTTAGCGGGACAAAGATACTTGCCTTGGTTATTTGTTGGGCGATGTCTTTTATTTTTATGTGTTTTTATTGTTTCATTGTTTCGTCTTTATTTATTTTATTTTATTTTTTTTTTTTTTTTTACACCGAATCCCTACTGGATTCGTCTTTTTGTCGTTTCGTATTTAAACTTCAGTTCCCTATTAAGTTTCGTATTTAATATTTCATTTTTTTTAATTTTTTTAATTAACATAAGTTTTCTTTTCTTATCTTTGCATATTAAGTAAAGTAATGTAATTTTAGTATGTGTGCGATCTTGTTTGACACGTTATGCCTTAAGCAGTTTTACTGTTTCCATATCTTTTATATCTTTTATTCTAGATATATTTCAAATGATGGGCTGAACCAGGGTCATACCTGCGTATGATCATCCAAAGTGATCAGGGGCGTTAACGCGACCCCTGTTTGCGTCCCTAAGCCATTCTCGCTTCACGGGAGGCTTCAGCTCGCTTCACGAGGCTGGGGTCGGGCTCCTCATTACAGACCAACCTACATACTTACAACTGTAAACATGTTATGTCCTAAATGCACAGTTTTCTCTAAAAAAAATAATAATATTGTAAATATGTTATGTCCGAAATGCACAGTTGTCTCTAAAACTGAATATTATCAGTTTTCCTTGGTACACTTTCCCTTATTTGTTTTTTTTTTTTTTTTTTTTTTTTAGTATTTTCTCTCATTGCCGACGTCTTCAAAGTGTCGTGATTTTTGGGTATATTCATTCACACATTTCCTTCTTTTCGCGTCATGACTGGAGCATGGACTGGTGGTCTCCTTCAGGGTATAAGTACACATGGTTTTGGGAAGGGAAATCACTTGGATTCTCATTGTGTTTTCCATCCACTCTCTTATACAACATTCACACCCACGTACACAACACACACGGTTCCTGACCCTGCTAACCGGGTGGTGGCAGCGTGTCGTAGGCCTGGAACCTTGCATCCGTTCACTGCAGACGAATCTTTTCCTGAAGAATAATCTATACTCTCGGTTGAGCCCGAACTCAGCCAGAGACAGTGAAAGTCTACTGGGTCTGCGCCACGCTACAATTGTTATTATTGTTATTGCTATTCTTATTGTCGTTATTATCATTCTTTGTTAATTATCATTATTTTTATTAACATTGTTATTATTCAAATTATTATGAAAATCTTCGCAAATAGGGCTTCTCTGTTTACAAGACGGTAAGGAAACGTCTCATCAATTTTCCTTTTAACTCCTTCGTGATGAAAAATATTGTCACAACGTTAGGAAAAAAAAAAAAACGTACAAAACCAACCATTAATTTCGCTTAAATTCGCGACGCGTAATAATCCTTATTTTCTTTTCTTTTCTTTTTGGGGGGGGGGGGGTTGGCTGCTCATTCTCCCCTTAACCCCCCGCCTCCCATTTACACTCCCCTAGCCCATCCACCTCACATCTAATTTTCTATCCTCCCCTCAACCCCCCCCCCACCCTACAACATTATCTACAACTGTCTCATCGTTATCGTCTCCTCCCTATATTCCTACCCCTCCTCTCTCCTTCTCTCCTCTTCCTTCCATTCCCTTTCCCTTCCTTCCTTCCCTTCCCCTCCCTTCTTCCCCTCCCTTCCCCCATCCCCTCCCCTTCCCCCTTTCCTTCTCCCTTTCCTCCTCCCTCCTCTCTTCCTCTTTTCCCCACTTCCTCTCCCTCCTCCCTCCTTCCCTTCCTTCTCCCCTTCCCTCTCCCTTCCCCTCCTTTCCCCTACCCCTTCCTCCCCTTTCCCCTCTCCCTTCCTTCCCCCTCCCCTCCCCAGCCCTCCATCTCACGCTCGCCAAGAGAAGGACAAGAAAACCCATTAATTTCCACAAGAAAATCTGCCACTTTGTCGAAAACGGTTCTGTCTTTGGAGAGTGTAATTAGCGGGCCCTGATTGGCTGATGGCGGTTCATGGAGGGAGGTTGCATTGTCTCTCTCTGTCTCTGTCTCTCTCTCTCTTTCTTCATTTTTATTCTCTTTTTCTTTTCCTCTCTCTTTCTCTCCTTCGTCTCTTCTACTCTCTCCTTCGTCTCTTCTACTCTCTCTTTTGTCTTCTTCGTCTCCTACTCTCTCTCTTTTTTGCTTCTCTTCTCTCCCTCTCTTTATCATATTTTTTTTCTCTTCTTTTTCTTTCCCTTTCTTTTTCTCTTCTTCTTTGTCTCCTACTCTCTCTTTTGCTTCTTTTCTCTCTCTCCTCTTATCTTTTAAACTTATATTCCCCATTTTTCTTGCATCTCTCCTTTCTTTCTTTCTTCTCTCCTTTGATGTCTCTTTCTTTTCTTCTATCTCCTCTCGCCTTCTGGTTTCTCGCTCTTTCTCTCCTCCAATCTTTCCTCATTTTTTCTTCATTTTACAGTCCATTTTGTCTTTGATTTTCCTTATTTTCATTCTTCTCCTTATACCATTTATCGCCTTATATTCCTTATCACTTCATTTTTTGTCTCTTTTCTGAATCTCTTCCTATTTTATATCTCTTAGCCTTATATCTTTTATCGCCTTATATGTCCTATCGCCTTTTATCACCCATCACTTTTCATCTCCTTTCTCCTGATATCTTATATCGCCTTATATCTCTTATCGCTTTTCATTTCCTATCTCCTGATATCTTATACCACATTTTATCTCTTATCGCCTTTTATCTCCTATTGCCTTTTATCTCCCATCACTTTTCATCTTGTATATCCTGATATCTTGTATCGCCTTATATCTCTTATCGCCTTATATCTGTTATCACCTTTTATTTCCTCTCCCCTTATACTACCCAAAGGCGATGCCATTGTTGAAACAGACATTGATTTATGCCCTTCTTGCCTCGGGGGGAGAGGGGGGGGGGAGAGCATATCAACATATCGAAAATAGATTAGGAATTTAATGTTTAGGAAAGATATATGGCATCGTTTAGTGGGAGGAGGAATAGAAGGAGGAGGAGGAGGAGGAAGAGGAGGGGGAGGAGGAAGGAGGGAGGAGAGAGGAGGAGGAGGAGGAGGGAGGTG
>NW_020870447.1:371979-374479 GCF_003789085.1 Penaeus vannamei | reverse complement strand
ACAGAAATAAGTTACTAAGAATATGAAGTAGTTTTTTAAAAATCAGGTTAGGGGCTAAAACAGTTGCTTGATAAAGGTTCGAAAAATAAAAGATTCATAACATGAATTCTATATTAGAATAGGGATATATAAACCCATGCCGGTAGATACAATGGCTGGTAATTTAATGGGATTGGTTTGGCTCATATGGGTAGTGTATGGAGAAAAAATACTGAGGGATCTCTCTTTCTCTCTCTCTCTCATCTCTCTCTCTTCTCTCTCTCTTCTCTCCCCCCCTCCCAACTTCTCTCATCTCTCTCTACTCTCTGTCTCCTCTCATCTTCTCTCTTCTCGCCTTTCTGTCCGATCTTTCGGCCTTTTCTCTTCCTTTCTCTCTCTCCTGTCTGTTGTGTCTATCTCTCTCTGTCTGTCTGTCTCTCTGTCCCTCTCGTCTTTTCCTCCTCCTCTCTCTCTCTCTCTCTCGTCCCCTCCCTCCGCCACTCTCTCATCTCTTCTTCTCTCTCCGATCTCGCTCTTCTCTCTTTTCCATCTCGACCTCTTCCTCTCATCTTCTCTCCCTCTCTCTCGTTCTAACCACGCACACATAACACAAACAACACACATCACGACCCCTCGTATTCACTCATTACAACACCCTTAATGGTTTGACCCTTTCTCTCTAGGTTGTTGCACGTGCTCTCCTATTGGATATTACTTTTTGATATCGATCCCTCCCACTTCTCCTCCTCCCCTTCCCCTCTTCCTCTGTTATCCTTCAACACCCTCTTCTATTCTCCCTTGTGGCTCCCCTCTCTTTCTTTTTAACGCTCCCTCTTCCTTCCCCTCTCCTCCCCCTCTCCCCATCCCCCTCTTCCCTTCCTCCACGCTCTTTCTCTTGCAACACCTCTGCATCCTCGCCCCCTCTCCCTCCCTTCTCCCTCCCTCTCGACCTCCATGTAGGGTTTAATACGGCTATTGTGGAGGCAGTTGTCTATAGGGGATAATGGCAATTAGATGCCTGGCTTGTTGATGCGTCTATTAAGAAGCCTCCGCTTTTGACATTCTCCTTCGTCCACTCTACACTCTCCACGCCCATCTCTTACCGCTATCTATTTCGAGCAGCTCAATCACTTTGATTACATGGTTCTGGTGGGCCGCTACCTCGGCCTACCAATCGATTGATCCTGGTGGACTCGCTCTGTTGGTAATGATATATGGCGCACTATTGTGAGTATCTCCATTGGCACCAGCCATCATTATTCGAGCGTCATGGCCATAACCCTCAGCCTAACCGGTCACGGCTTGGTATTTTGGTCTGCTGTGCGAAAAGTTGAGCAATGATCTCTAGGGCATTCTTGAGGCTTCAACATGTACAGAGCACTCTACCTGTCAGAATCTCGTTTAGGTTTCCGGTTTGGCACCTTTAATCCTTTGGGTTAAAAGGACCTGCCTTAACCATGTTCATTCGCTTCCAACAACCTCCATATTTTCTTTGAGAACTTCCCAATTTCGGATTTTATTTGCGCCGTTAAACCAACCTTACTTATCCATTTGTCCAAGCGGCAGTCATCTTGGTTAATCCAAAGGTTACCACGGCCCATCAACCAGCTGAGCTTAGGGCTTACAATGAACCATTGGGCCCCATACTTCATATGAATCTTCCACGAATATGGTCCTGACGACTAACACAGGTATACCAGCCCCTACTCTATGTCTCGTTCCCTTAACCCAATTTCATAAATAGGAGTAGTTACCATTGGCCACCCTCACGGCATTCTACAGCTTGCTCACCCACACTTACTTCATACAGTCTCCTTTCGCAGCGCATCACCCATCGACATTCACCATAAATTCATTTAACATTGTTTTTCTGTATACTATTACGCTTGCCGCACAGCCTCCAGCCACGGTTGCGCATGGACTTTTTCCTGACGCCTCTACACTGTACGGCTCATGCGCCCCTCAGTGTAGCACACTGTACCACCTTCATTCGCATCACGCCCTTAACCAGTTATCTCTAGTATTGGGTGAGCACGTCTTCCAGGTGCTACCTAGGAGGACGCCGGGTCTAAACCAAAAAAATAACGGGGGGAAATTTTACTGGGAATAAATGTCAAGAGATTATACGGATTTCGCTGGGTGTCTTCATGACCTTCTACCCCCCTGTGTCGTACCCCTTTGCCTCTTTTTGCACTGACGCGAACGTCTCACTCATCCTTGACTCATCCCCTCTCTATAGTGTCAACACAATCTAAGTGCTTAGCTGGGTACTAGCTCAATATTACTCTCGTTACCAACCGACTTCGAGTGATCTGCTCGTCGGACTCTGGGCCGGTCAGGGACCTCCTAGTTGTCCATTCTGTTGCATATCCGCAGTGGCTTCCTCAGGCTTAGCACTACATAGTGTGGGTCCCAGATGAGCGTCTCTCTCAGCTCTAACCCATTCTTTATTCACCACTTACCACCGCCCTTCCCTTCTTCTCGGCAAGCCTTCATTCCGTAATCTCGTTCCTCCATTCTA
>NW_020870447.1:359479-361979 GCF_003789085.1 Penaeus vannamei | reverse complement strand
AAGACACGAGGAAAATCTCCCCCGCGCCCTTCCTCAAGTCCAACCGAAAGACAAATTCCTCAGCCAAAAGGTCCTGCTTGAGCACCGACCAGCAGCAGCGCCCCCCCCCCCTCCCCCACCCCCTTTCCTTCTCGCCCTCCGCCCCGAGTAAGAAAGAACCTTCACCTAATTAATCTTTCATTTCCCCGCGTGACCCCTAAAACAAAATGAACCTGAAAGAAAAACACGTTTTCCTCCGACACCAAAACCCTTTCCGTCCCCCCCCCCCCCCAGCTCTCCGTCCCTCCCCCTTTCCCCTCCTCCTCCTCCTCTTCCCTCCCTCCCAGAGCACCCATTCCCGCACGTAATTGCCACTGTTAACTATGGTCCCATATTGGACCAATTCCCCTGTTAGCGTCAAGTTTTATCTAGGCGCGGTCAATTTGTGTCGCTGGCTGTGCTGGGTCCCCGGGGAACGGTTCTGTCAGCGTTTATCACGCCTAATGATGTCGCCGAGCCCCTCCCTAACCGACTTTTGGCTCCGCCCCCTCGCCCCCCTCGGCCAATCGCCGCGCGGTTCTCAATCCGCTCCGCCCCTTGTGGTTTGTTTACAGCGCGCTGCACCGGCGTCGGCCAATGGGGGCGAGGGGCGCTAAATTGAGTGGCGAGATGGAGCCAATGAGCTCGAGTCTTACAGGATGCGGCGGCGAAGATGCACTTCAAGGGAGATGTCAAGATGCCCGGAGAAGCAACACACAGACGTTACATTGACTTATCGGAGAGAAGTCGGTACTCTGTGTGTCGAAAGTCGGGCCGAGTGAACGAGGTATTATCGGCGAATTGCTGTTGATCCGACCTTTATACACTAGAAAGAATGACATTAGCCTGAGGAGAGAGGAAAATAAATAAGCCAAAGTGACCACAAAGCCCGGGGTCCGAAGAAGGCGGCAGAACGATGAAAAACCGGACGGACGAAGGCTCCGTCAAGCGTCCGAATCCCTGCGATGACTTCCGCCGCCGCAAACTGCCGCGCTTCGACTACGAGGAGGCGATGGACACCTTCGAGGGCGGCCAGAGCGAGCTGCCCGACGCGGCGCTGGCGCTCGAGCACTTCTCGGGCGTGAGCCTCCCGGCCGGCGAGGGAGACTGCCCCACGGGCGGCCAGGACGCGGTCGGCCTCCCGGGCCACGCGCGCCCCGTCCTCAAAATCCCCTCCACGCTGAAATGCCTCGCGACCTTTGACCTTCCGGGCAAGGCCGACCTGCACCAGCTGCTCACCAACAACCTGGCGCAGCATCTCGCGGTGCAGAACGAGAAGCTGAAGAGCAACCTGCTGTTCGGCCACGGGGCGCACCCGCCGCACCTTCACCCACACCACCTCCACCACAGCCCCCTGGGCGCCCCGCCCCCCTCGGCCTCCGCGCCCTCCGCCGCGCCCAACCCCCCGGGATGCAGGGAGGCCGCCCCCCGCGACCCGCAGGACGCCCTGGAGGTCACGAGAGAGGCGGACGCCAAGGAGGAGTCCGCGAGGAGAGAGTCCGGGGACGTCGTCGACGTGAAGATGGAGAACCCGGACGAAGTGAGGAGAAGGAGAGAGTCGGGCGAGGGAGAGGAGAAGGGAGAGGGCGAGGACGGCGAGGAGGGAGAGGCGGCGAACGAGGGCGAGAGGCAGGAGGAGAGGAGAGACGACGAGGGCAACACCGCCCCCCGCGTGACCCCTTTCTCCGTCATGGACATCCTCGACCCGCACAAGTTCACCGGGAGGTCGAGCGAGGACGACCTGCACGACTCCTTCTCCGACCGCCCGGACGACGAGGACGACAACGCCTACATCTCAGGTGAGGATCCTCCAACCCCAACGCCTAGATAGATAAATAGACAAGGAGCACCACATCAATTAGATTAATTAATTAAGGGTAAATTAATTAATGAAGGGTAATTGATAAGTGAACATTTAAGACGCGATGTGGACCTCCAGAGCAAGATCCTACTCAACATTTTATTTTCCAAAATCTTGAACACATTAATAACCACGTCACTTCTATTCCAAACTCCTTATAAATTCTATAAGATTTTATACGATTAAATTCCTTATATCGTCTTCTATGGCACTGAACACTTCTTATCAATTAATTCTTATCAAAAAATTTGCAAAGAGACTTCCCTAATATCAATTCTTTGAGTCTAATCCTATCCCGTAGAGTATTGATAATATTTTTAAAATCCGAATGAATAATAATTATGTAAATTTAACTTCTTTAAAATATTAATATGTTTGTTATTATTCTTTTTTCTATCACTTACTGCGATTGTTATGGCAATCAATTTGATTATCAGTCAGGATATTGTTGCGAAGAATGTGGTTTTCCTGTTATTAATATTGCTATTTATGTATTCGCTGATATTATCATTATTATCATTATTATTATTATCAGTATTATTATCATTATTGTTATTATATTATTACTATTATTATTACTATTATTATTATTGTTATTTCTTCATTATTGCTATTATCATT
>NW_020870447.1:336979-339479 GCF_003789085.1 Penaeus vannamei | reverse complement strand
TTTCATGTATAAGCAATAGCAATATGAGCCTTACGACGCTTTTTTCGGGTGCTCGTCAACTCTGTATAGTGTGAATTATATGAACGTAAACTGAATTATGGTAAAAAACAGCCACGTGCAGAGACGTTCATGAATATTCAGAGAGAGAGAGAGAGAGAGAGAGAGAGAGAGAGAGAGAGAGAGAGAGAGAGAGAGAGAGAGAGAGAGAGAGAGAGAGAGAGAGAGAGAGAGAGAGAGAGAGAGAGAGAGAGAGAGAGTAAGAATCAGACAAATAGACATAAAAAACACACATACTTACACACACGCACACGTTCACTATACGAACACATCAAACCACCTCACACACACACACACACACACACACACACACACACACACACACACACACACACACACACACACACACACACACACACACACACACACACACACACACACACACACACACACACACACACACACACACACACACACACACACACACACACACACACACACACACACACACACACACACACACACACACACACGCACAAACTCCACCAACTTGCGCACCGCCAACTCTCGCACCATCAACCCCAGGTGCGTTTTGGCGGCGCCGCTAAACTCAAGACAAAACTTGAGAGCAAGATTCGCATGGCGGTGACGGGGCCAGAGAGAGAGGCTGGAGAACGGTGACAAAGAAAGCAAATTTGTGATGCCGGCGACATGACAAACGCCCCTGAGATAACACTGGGGAGAAGGGAGAGGGAGGGGGAGAAAGGGGAGGGAGGGAGGGAGGGAGGGAGGGAGGGAGGGAGGGAGGGAAGGGGGAGGGAGGGAGGAAAAGGAGGAGAAGGGAGAAGGGGAGATTAGGGGAGGGAGAGAGGAAAAGGAGGAGAAAGGGGCAGAGGGGGAGAGGGGTGATGCAGGGAGGGAGAGAAAAGGGGAGAAGGGGAGAGGGGGAAAGAGAGGGGGAGAGAGGGAGAAAGGGTGGGATAGAGGAGGAAAACGGGGAAGGAGAGGGAAGAGGAAAAGGGGAATAAGAGAGAGAGAGAGAGGAGAAGGGAAGGGGAAGAGAAAGAGAGGAAAAGGGAGAAGGGGGGAGGAAAGGAAGAGAGAGAGAGATAGAAGAAAAGGGAGATGGAAGCAGGGCGTGGAAGGGACAAAGAAAATGGAAAGGGAGAAGGAAGGAAAGAGGAAAAAGAGAGAGAGAAATCAGACGTGAGACGGAAGAGAAACAGTGAGAGCGAGCGAGAAAGAGAGAGAGAAAAGAGAGCGAGAAAAAAAAAAAAAAAAAAGAAATACAGACAGACAAACAAAGAAAAAAGAAAGAGAAAGAGAAATAAAGAACGCGCGAGAAACACAAACCAGAAACAAGACATTACAAGGGACACAAACATACAAAACAAACAGACAGGAACAAAACAAACAAGAAATAACCTTACTCAACAGTATGACTAACAATGACAACAATAAAAATACCCCTCCCTTGCGACCCCCCCTCCCCCCCCCACCCCCGATTGTACCCTTCACCCCTCCCCTCTTCCCCTCCCCCTCCTCCTCCCCCCCAAGACAATAAAGACGCTATATAAACACCAGAAAATACCAATTAAGGAAGAATGGGGGGGGAGGGAGGGAGGGAGGAATGGGAGGTGGTGAAAAGTGAGGAGGAGCAGGAGGTGAGGGAAGAAAGAGGAGGAGGAGGGTTAGGAGGAAGAAGGAGGAGGAAGAAGAAGGAAGAGGAAGAGGAAGAAGGAGAAAGAGGAGGGTTAGGAGGAAAAACAGGAGAAAGAGGAAATAGAAGAAGGAGAAGGAGGCGGAGGTGGAGAAAGAGAAGAAAGAAAGAAAAAAAGAGGTGGAAAAGAGCGATGGGGGAAATGAGAAAGAGGATGAGAGGGGAAAAATAAGGAGAACGATTATGGGGAGAAGGAGGGACGGAGATTAGCGTACGAGGAACGAGACGGGGGCATCTGCACTCGCTAATGAGTTACTTAAAAAAACGAAAAAGTACAAAAAAAGCGTAACCAACATATGCTCATTTCGGCAGGGTAGGATGGCAGAGCAGGATTGCAGAGTAGGATGGTAGGGTATGGCGGCAGGGTAGGATGGCAGGGTGGGATGGTGGATTAGGATGGCAGGGTAAGATGGTGGGTAGAATGGTAGGGTAAGATGGCAGGACAGGATGACAGGGTAGGATGGTAAGGTAGGGCGGCAGTGTAGGATGGCAAGGTAGGATGGTAGAGTAGGATGGCAGGGCAGGATGACAGGGTAGGATGGTAGGGAAGGATGGTAGGGTAGGATGGTAGGGAAGGATGATAGGGTAGATGGTAGGGAAGGATGATAGGGTAGGATGGTAGAGTAGGATGGCAGGGCAGGATGACAGGGTAGGATGGTAGGGAAGGATGATAGGGTAGGATGGTAGGGAAGGATGATAGGGTAGGATGGTAGGGAAGGGTAGGTAGGATGGTAGGGTAGGATGGTAGGAAGGATGATAGGGTAGGAAGGTAGGATGATAGGG
>NW_020870447.1:306658-311658 GCF_003789085.1 Penaeus vannamei | reverse complement strand
GGAAAATAAGTGTAGAGGAAAATAAGTGTAGAGGAAATAAGTGTAGATAAGTGTAGAGGAAATAAGTGTACGAGAGGAAAATAAGTGTAGAGGAAAATAAGTGTAGAGGAAAAATAAGTGTAGAGGAAAATAAGTGTAGAGGAAAATAAGTGTAGAGGAAAATAAGTGTAGAGGAAAATAAGTGCGATTCAGTGTAGCGAAAACCACTGATTGGAACAGCTGATCCACCAGAAATAATTGGATCCCATAGGTAGATCACACCACATGAGATTGGAACCGATCAACGGAAGGAAAATACGGTTTCTCTCACATAACGAACCACAACCACATCACAACCACAACTCGGTTTGCTACTTGTCCTATAACAAAAGGAAAAATACGTTTATCTCACGTAACGAACCACAACCACATCACAACCACAACTCGGTCGCTATTCTGTCCTGTCAACTAAAGAAAAAATACGTTTATTTCACATAACGAACCACAACCACATCACAACCACAACTCGGTCGCTATTCTGTCCTATCAACAAAAGGAAAAATACGTTTATCTCACATAACGAACCACAACCACAACTCGGTCGCTATTCTGTCCTGTCAACGAAAGGAAAATACGGTTATGTCACGTAAACTAACCACAACCACATCACAACCACAACATGGTCGCTATTCTGTCCTGTCAACTAAAGAAAAAATACGTTTATGTCACATAACGAACCACAACCACAACTCGGTTGCTATTCTGTCCTATCAACTAAAGAAAAAATACGTTTATCTCACGTAACTAACCACAACCACATCACAACCACAACTCGGTCGCTATTCTGCCCCTGTCAACTAGAGAAAAATACATTTATCTCAGGTAACTAACCACAACAACTCGGTCGCTATTCTGTCTTGTCAACGGAAGGAAAATACGGTTTATCTCACATAACGAACCACAACCACATCACAACCACAATTCGGTCGCTATTCTGCCCTGTCAACTAAAGAAAAAATACGTTTATCTCACATAACTAACCACAACCACATCAAAATCGCCATTCTGTCCTGTCAACGAAAGGAAAATACGGTTTATCTCACATAACGAACCACAACCACATCACAACCACAACTCGTTCGCCATTTTGTCCAATCACAGACATCTTAACGGGTCTCCCATACCGTCAGAACCTTTTGTGTTGTTGTTGTAACCACACACAGTACAACCACACCTCTGCACCACTTATCCTACCAAACACATCCTCGGGTTTGTCCCAAGTGTCATATACCACCGCTACCACACACACAAAATCAATCATTTGCAACCACAGATCCACAAGCCCCTACACCACCACAACCACACACACAACAATCATATTTGCAACCACACAGAACCACAAGCCCCTACACCACCACAACCACACAACCACAAACAATAATGTTTCTCCATCTACTCTTATCTTACCACACATATCCTCTTGTCCCAGAAGTCACTATACCCCTTCAACCACACACGCAAGAACACACCTCCACCACAACCATACACCTGCCACTCAGATCTCCCGGTCTACCACCAGCTACTGCACCAAACCTACATTTGGCTAGTCACTTTACCCTACCACACAAAGCCAAAATAAATAGGCCTACTTTCCTTCGCTACCAGACACGCAACAACCACAATTTCCTCTTCTTTGCCTCAAGCCTCACAAACCCACACACACAACACACACACACACGCACAGCACACACGCACACGCACACACGCACACGCACACGCATACGCACACGCACACGCACACGCACACACACACACACACACACACACACACACACACACACACACACACACACACACACACACACACACACACACACACACACACAACACACAAACAAACACACATACACAAAAACACACACAACAAACAACAACAGCAAGCAGCACAACAACAACAACAACAAACAACAAACAACAACAACAACGCCACCAACCACCACCACCACCACACCACACCACCACACCACCAACAACAACAACAACAACAACAACAAACACCACCACCACCACTCCCACTTCTCGACCCCAACACCACACGGACCGTATTGCTCGCCCTACCTCTACAGCCCTATTTACCTCCGAAGCCTCGAGGGTCGATGTCGTAACCAAGCGCTGACCGACCGCAGCCAAGCGTACTTTAATCGGGTAATTGTAGTCAAGGACATCCGGCCGAAGGACCCGACGGGGAGGAGAAAATCCATAGGGACGGTCGGTCTCCGCGCCTGGATTTTGCCGATGATGGTAGCTCGTCCTGAAACGTTTCTCGTGGCGAGGAGGGAAGGGTAGGGGAAAATTGCTAGGAAACGTTTCTCGTGCTAGGAAACGTTTCTCGTGCTAGGGAACGTTTCTCGTGGAGAGGAGGGAAGGGTAGGGGAAAATTGCTAGGAAACGTTTCTCGTGCTAGGAACGTTTAGTGGAAGGAGGGAAGGGTAGGGGGTAAATTGCTTAGGGAACGTTTCTCGTGCTAGGGAAAGTGGAAAGGGGGAAGGATAGGGGGAATTGCTAGGAAACGTTTTCTCGCGGATTTGCTAGGAAAACGTTGAGGAAACGTTTCTCGTGGAAAGGAGGGAAGGATAGGGGGAAATTGCTAGGAAACGTTTCTCGTGCTAGGGAACGTTTCTCGTGGAGAGGAGGGAAGGGTAGGGGAAAATTGCTTGGGAACGTTTCTCGTATTAGGAAACGTTTCTCGTGGAGAGGAGGGAAGGGTAGGGGAAAATTGCTTGGGAACGTTTCTCGTGGAAGGGGGAGAAGGATAGGGGAAAATTGCTAGGAAACGTTTCTCACGAAAAGGATGGAGGGATAGGGGAAAATTGCTAGGAAACGTTTCTCGCGGAAAGGAGGGAATGATAGGGGAAAATTGCTCGGGAACGTTTCTCATGGAAAGGAATGAGGATAGGGGAAAATTGCTAGGAAATGTTTTTCTTGGAAAGGAGAGAAAAATAGGGGAAAATTGCTCGGGAACGTTTCTCGTGGAAAGGAAATAAGGATGGTGGAAAGTTGCTAGGAAACGTTTCTCACGAAAAGGATGGAGGGATAGGGGAAAATTACTAGGAAACGTTTCTCGTGGAAAGGAAAGAGGATAGGGGAAAATTGCTAGGAAATGTTTCTCGTGGAATGATAGTGGAAGCTTGGAACGCAACGTTTCCCGTGGATCGGATAATGGAAGCTTGAAGTGAAACGTTTTTTTAATGGAAAAGATAGATAGGAAATATTTGTCGTGAAATGATGGCGGAAGTTAGGACTGCGACGTTTCCCGTGGAAAGGATAATGGAAGCTTGAAGTGAAACGTTTTTAATCGAAAGCATAATGAAAGCTTGCATTGAAACTTTTTTTTTATGGAAGCTTGAAATGAAACGTTTCTCGCGGAAAGGAGAGTGGATTCTTGAAATAAAACGTTTTTTTTTTAAGAGGGGAGTGTGGAAGCTTGAAATGAAACGTTTTATATATATATATATATATATATATATATATATATATATATATATATATATATATATATATATATATATATATAGAAAGGAGAATGGAAACTTGCAATAAAACGTTTTTCATGGAAAGGAGAGTAGAAGCTTGAAATTAAACGTTTTTTTAATAGAAAGGAGAGTGGAAGCTTGAAATGAAACGTTTCTCGTGGAAAGGAGAGTGGAAGCTTGAAATGAAACGTTTTTTATAGAAAGGAGAATGGAAACGGAATAAAACGTTTTTCATGGAAAAAGGAGTATGGAAGCTTGAAATGAAACGTTTCTCGTGGAAAGGAGAGTGGAAGCTTGAAGTGAAACGTTTTTTTTTTTATGGAAAGGAGAGTGGAAGCTTGAAATGAAACGTTTCACGTGGAATGGAGAGTGGAAGCTTGAAATGAAACGTTTTTCATGGAAAGGAGAGTAGAAGCTTGAAATTAAACGTTTTTTTAATGGAAAGTAGAGTGGAAGCTTACACTAAAACGTTCCTAGTAGTAGGGATAGTGGGTCTAAAATATTTCGTATTTCGTGAAAAAAATAGTGGAAATTTTGAATGAAACGTTTCTCATGGATAGCGGGTCAAAAAAAAAAAAAAAAAAAAAAAAAAAAAAAAAAAACGTTAATCATGAAAGGAGGGGGAAAAGAGAGAAGGAACAACAGGGAAGAGAGACTAAGAGAGAGAAAAAGCTCTCTCATATTCCCTCTATCTCTCTCTCTCTTCTCTCCTCCTCCTTCACCTCTTCACCCTTCTGATGGATACAAATCAAAGGGTTGATAATAAACGTATTACTTCTGTAAACCGAATCCCCTCATTACTCATTAAACTCCGAGAAACGAAGGCTTAAATGAGGCGAATTTCCGACCAGGCCAAAAGTAGGGATTTGGCGAGAGGTTTCCCGCCGCCATCAGAACGCGCTCGGCTACGAATCCCACCGAGAGACCGCGGGCTCAAAAAAAAAAAAAAAAAAAAAAAAAAAAAAAAGGAAAAAAGGGAAAAAAGAAAGAAAGAATGAAGGAAAATGGAAAGAAGAAAAAAGGAAAGAAAGAAAGAAGAAGAAGGAGGAGAAGGAGAAGAAAGAAAGAAAGAAGAAGAAGAAGAAGAAGAAGAAGAAGAAGAAGAAGGAGAAGAAGAAGAAGAAGAAGAAGAAAGAAGAAGAAGAAGAAGAAGAAGAAGAAGAAGAAGAAGAAAGAAAAGAAGAAGAAGAAGAAGAAGAAGAAGAAGAAGAAGAAGAAGAAGAAGAAGAAGAAGAAGAAGAAGAAGAAGAAGAAGAAGAAGAAGAAGAAGAAAGAAGAAGAAGAAGAAGAAGAAGAAGAAGAAGAAGAAGAAGAAGAAGAAGAAGGAGAAGAAGAAGAAGAAGAAGAAGAGAAGAGAAGAAGAAGAAGAAGAAGAAAGAAGAAGAGAAGAAAAAAGAAGAAGAAGAAAAAAAGAAGAAGAAGAAGAAGAAAGAAAGAAAGAAAACTCGCATCAGACGGCAAAATCTCTTGAGCTTTTGAAGGAGACGT
>NW_020870447.1:271658-289158 GCF_003789085.1 Penaeus vannamei | reverse complement strand
GCCACATCATGGGGTTGATGCGAGGGAATGGTCATATGGTTGACATAAAAACATAGGAGGCTAGTACAAATTATCATTGCACAGATAATATCTGTGCAATGATAATTTTGAAAAATGAAGGATCGGGTTAATTAATCATGTAAAACATCCAAACATAAAACTGAAATGGCAGGTTCTGTGGGCCCATAGGAGTGTGGTGGGCTACATGTAGACCAGGGGCTGCGTGTTTGACACCTCTGGATTAGACAGTACTTATACAGTATATTCAGAGCTTGCAGCATTAGTCTTTCATTATAGTGAAAAGAATAACAAACATTTAACAGTTATGTATAACTATGTTGTTGTTTTTTATCATGGTACCTAGTGATTATTTTTTCCTTGAAAGACATAGACAAAGGTTAGTAACATCCTGCCTTTTCATATTGGTCATGATTTTATTTTGTTGTTTTGCATTTTTGAAGAAGAAATTATTATCCAGTAGAACAGAACTTCCATTCTGTATTACATTTATATCCATATGGCAAACTATCAATGCTGCCCAGACTCCAAAGACCTGGGCAGGGAACTTATAAGTGAGTAAGAGAGATCTTTCATTGTTTTTAAGGACTAGTAAAGAATAGTAGTTTCTCACGATAACCTTGTTTTTATTTTTCCAGATCACAGATCCCTTTCAGTTGAGATGGGAGACTCCAGTGCCCATTGTGCCACAGGTGAACAAGAGTGCCAGCAATCCCTCCTACAGTTTCCATATCCGCAATGAGGATGGTGCCTTTACCGTTGTGAGAAAGAGCTCTGGTGTCCCCATGTGAGAAATCCTCTTGTTTATATTACTTAATGAATTGAAATGCTCTGATGATATTTTTTTATTTTTTATTTTTTAATGAAATTGTTATGTTGTTTGATTTAATGTAACCATATGTAATGTCAAGATGGACATGTCATATACAGGAAACTTTTGTATTTTGTGTTTGTATAGAATCTAAAAGCTATACACACACACAACACACACACACACACACACACACACATATATATATATATATATATATATATATATATATATATATATATATATATATATGTATATATATATCCTATTTTGAATCCATAAATACACTCTAAACTATTTTCATATCTTCCCAGTTTTGACACAAGAGGTGCAGCACCACTGACTTTTGCCGACCAGTTCATACAGTTGTCCTCTATGTTACCCTCAAATTACATATATGGCTTGGGTGAGCACTTGGAGGGACTCTTGCTGGACACGTACTGGAAGCGTCATGTTCTCTGGAACCTGGACCAGATACCGGAGCCTGGAGTTAGTATTTGTTATTGCTTGCATGTGCTGACTAGGTTTGGATGGTTATTATGGGAGTGTTAATTCTATTTTAGAATAACTGGTTATATAGGGGTTTGAGGCTTTGCA
This sequence comes from Penaeus vannamei, assembly GCF_003789085.1. Lineage (NCBI taxonomy): Eukaryota > Metazoa > Arthropoda > Malacostraca > Decapoda > Penaeidae > Penaeus > Penaeus vannamei. The sequence goes on along the minus strand of NW_020870447.1, from coordinate 287,732 downwards.
TAGTTATAAACAGGTTTTATATTTTATGACTGAAATATTTGATGATTATGTGAAAATAAGAATCTCTTCAGCTTTCTGTTGACAAAATTTGATTGAAATATAGGATTTTGATGACTTGAAGGAATATTTTGCATTTTGACCTTTTATGGGATTGTCTGACATATTTTCTTTTTTTCCCCCCAGAAAAATATGTATGGAAGTCATCCTTTCTACCTATCTTTAGAACCAGATGGTAACACACATGGTGTTTTCCTTCTCAACAGCAATGCCATGGGTGAGATTTTTTCATTTGTTCTTTGACCTTTTCGTATATCACGAGATGTACCTTTGTTGTATTTATGTTCTGAATGTATGTTTTCTCCTCAGATGTTGTTCTTCAGCCCACACCAGCTCTCACATTCCGAGTTAAGGACATCTTTCTTTGACACGAACGAGGTGATAAGTCAGTACACAGAGGTGATCGGCCGTCCCTTCCTGCCTCCTTATTGGTCGCTGGGCTACCACCAGTGCAGGTAGGAAAGGCTGATGGCGAAGGATCGGCAGAGAAGGCATGTGAGGAGGAATGATTTTATTTCTAGTAATTTTGTTACTGAACATGGGCTAGATGTATGAATAATTTTTATTCAATAGATATAATTTGTGGGTAGAAAGAAGAGAAATCTTGTGATTTATTGTGAATATATTGATTAAGTAAGTCCTTGGGTAGAAATAAGAGAATATACAGGAAACTAGATACCGAGATGAAAGGAGAAGATAAGAAAATAGATTCTTTCAAGACAATTTTGATGGCTTTGGATGCTCGTCTACCACTTGTTTTGTATCTTTGAATAACCTTCAGAAGTTTGTGCCATGTTTATTGTAACAGCTATTTCAGCTGGTTATTTTCTGTTTATTTTGGGGTGAGTTAAGTGATTCTATCAAATGTTTTGTTGGTATTTGTCTGGTATAATGGTTATATTGGAAGATTTTGATATTGAATTTCCAGTTAAAAGAAAATTGTGTATCCGCAGGTAATATGAATACTGTTTTGCTCAGCTGTATGTATTTGTTGGGAAAAGTAGAAGTAATGCATTAGAAAATATAAATTTGATAGTTATTTATCATTGTCAGTAGCCATTCACCAAATTTTAAGTATAATATAATTTTTAGCTGTGGTTTTTAAGCTTTAAGATATGGTGCTTAGAAAGGAATCAGCTCGTATCTTTAATTATAGGTACGGCTATGAAACACTTAATAGGACAAGGGACGTTTGGCAGAGAACACGCAAAGCTGGAATCCCATTTGTGAGTGCAGCTGTGGGCTTATTTGATCCTAAGTATACCCATATTTGTAATTTACCCTTCTGTCTCTTGTTTTATATGTATTGTAAGTGTTGGAATGTTTCCCTTCTGTTATTTTAATTCTTCGTTAATGCGTTGCTTCTGTGTGTGAATGTTTGATATATTTTGTTGATTTAATCTTTCCTGGCTTATTTCTAATCAGATTTCCAGTTTTGAACCTTTTGCTTTGTTATTTGCCTCTCCGTTTCTCTTTTATTGACATGCAGAAAATCATTTTATATTGTAGAGAACAACTATCGTATGGATAAACATAACAATGGTAATGAATTCTTTATGTAAAACTAACAAAACATTCTTACCCACAGGATGTGCAGTGGAATGACATCGATTACATGAAACACAACAATGACTTCACATACGACCAGACCAACTACGATGGGCTCCCAGACTTCGTTGAGGATCTTCATAGGGTATGATAGTCCTCTTTTCTCTTTCTTCGTTCACTTCCTTCTTGTTTAAAGGTTTTAGTTTTATGAGTTGCTGTTCATGAAAGTTTCTCTGAAGGAAAATAGAATTGGATTTAGAAAGTTTAGTTGATAGGAAAATTTTTGATAGACGTAGTAAGAAGTGGTACAAAAATGTTAATTCATACATATTATCATGGGTGCATTTTCTTTAAGTAATTTTCTTAACAATGTATTTGTGCAGTTCAGGTTTTGATACCATATGTTCTTGGTTTTGTTCCTAGGAGAGCACACTCTGTGTTTTGGGCTGTTCAGATACTTTAGAAAATTAAAAATTATTTCTGTGAATGTTTTGATATCGTAAGATGTGTGTTTTTTTTTTTTTTTTTTTTTTTTTTTTTTTGCATAACCATTAGTGTAGTGGTTAACAGTTAAAAGTAATGAAATTTCACAAACATTCTTTTGATATTCAAGACTGAAAATCATTTAAAGTTTAGTTTAATCTTATGACAAGTTAACAGGGCAGAGTAAAGTAAGTAAGAGACTTGACTGATATAATGCCAAGGTAACATGCAAGTGATTGCAATTGATTATCATTCTAAACAAATGTAAGGTGGCAGAGAAGAGAAAAAGCATCAGAATGTCATATATCCTTGGTGATCAGATCTATTATTTTTCTTGAGGAATCTGAAGACAATTGTTTAAATATGAAAACAAATCTCATTGAAAAAAGGATCATTAGAAATGAAATGAAAATAGTCAACAAGCTAATACTGCCGTAATTTAATAGCTTATGTGAATATGAAAGTGATGTAGCTATGAAATGTTTATGGAAGTAGGTGTGAAAAACCAGAGAATGTGAAATGTTTTAGGAAGTTGCTTGGCCTCAAAAGACGTATATCATAAAAATTACAGTGAGTAAATGGTTGCATTTTAGTTGTTTGAAGATGTAAGTGTAGTAAGGAGAATTGGAGTAGATTCATAAGCAAGTCAAGCCAGTTCTGTTTTACAAGATCTTTATATAGTTGTATGATACTGGTAGACATGTTGAATTATGCAACTTATTTGGAAGGAGCATTCCAGCACACATGGAGACAGACGAAATTTATGGAGCTAAATAAATAGTAGAACACGATGTAGCACATATGATATTGTTAACTGATTAGCTACCTGTGCAACTACTCAGTAGTTCACCATTACAAGATTTTTTTTCTTCAGTATTTCACTGATTTTAGTTTGATAGATATGTACTGTGAGAATAAAGTTGCCTTACTCGTATCTCCTATTGCAGGAGGGAATGCACTATGTTCCTATAATTGACCCAGGCATCAGTGCAGCGGAGCCTCAACATACATATCCAGCCCAGGCAACAAGTCAGCGAGCCACATGACACATCACTGTGGTGTTCAATTGGTTCACATTGTAGGCCTTTTTGTGTACATTCAATCCTGGTAATAATTGTATTTCACTACACCACCCTTGTAGACCCAGCCCACATGAACACTCGAGTGTGGTGTCAAGACTATATTAATATGGTAATAGAAGGTTTTCCTTGCACACACTCCACACCATATCTCAGTGTAGTCTATGATTCTGTGCAATCACAATATCAATTAGTAAGATTTTGTTACTTGTGTAATTTTTTTTCCTTCATAATATTCATTGTTGTGTAATATGCACTGTGATGCTGGTCACAGGTGACAGAATTATAATCCTGAGCATGGAAATTGTGTTCTTCCTGGAACTAGCACTCTTGCAGTTCTGGTACATGGATGGTACATCCCACACTTGTTTACCTATGGAAATAATGCTATTGCTGCTGCCTAAATGCCCACTGAGTCTAATCACCCTCCAAGAACTTTGTGCACTTGTGGTGAGTCATTCCCATCATCTTAGCCTTCTGCCAAAATTTTCATGACATCATATGCCCACCACCCCAGTCCTTAGTCAGAATTTTCCATGATGTCTGATTTCTTTTACTCGACCCTTGGCCAAATTTTTTCGTGACACGATGGTCATGTCACCTGGATCCAAAGGGTTGAATACAGTGAGTACAAGGCTGCTGTTTCAGGGCCATGAAGCAAAGAAGAACCATTTTGTCACGGCCAAGAATGTGTAGGGGAAGCACACCAATGTGTTAGGAAAGGTGCCATTTAGAATAATTTATCTTTGGCGTCAGGAAAACCTTCAGTTGCCATGTCATTGCGGCACTAAGAAATCCTTTATTACAGATGAAATGGACTTATACTTTGAATTTTGCTGGAAAAATGAACACTAAATGGCAGAGGAATGCTATACAGTGATAAAATGTGAGGACATAACTCAGGAATCAGTCCCATTAAAATCTTTGGAAGGAAATGAAAACAAAACTTACAAATCTCTATATCAAGTGCTAACTGTTTAGTGAAAAAGAAAAATATATATTGTAAGCTGGAGTAGACTCTGTATATTTAAAGAATGTGTCCAACAGTATATATATGTTGTAAAAAAAAAGGGCAAAGTGACAAAATGCTAGTGGTCACATAAAGAGGAAAATAAGTTTTATACACCCAAATATATTAGAAGCCTAATAAACCTTATCCAAATGTGGATTTCAGCTAGGGTGTTAGTGTGCTTTATGCTGACTTTATTGCTCACCGTCACTATTGTCATCTTCATCATCTTTATCTTCATCGTTATCTTCATCTTCATCTTTATCTCTATTATTATTATCTTTCATCATCTTCATCTTCGTCTTCATCTTCATCTTTATCTGTATCTCCGCCATCATACACAGTATTTCAAACACACACGCATAAAGCAACAACTACCTTGTATATGTTGATCATAACACGAAAACATTCATATTTTCCACATTATATTGCATAATTGGATATAGTAATCATAAGCAAAAACATGAGTATAGTAATGTTTACTTTATGAGATAGTACGTCTTATTCATCATGAAGAGGATAGGCAAAAGTTCAGAATTCTCTAAAATCTTAATACTATGCTTTTGTTAATTATGGCCAGCAACTATATCCAGTATATATGAGGTATTTGCTACATTGAATGTTGTATTTTTTATGGTAGAGATTTAGATTGAGATCATAATTATTTTTGTTGCCAGTTCAATTATAACAACGATAGAGTTTTCCAAAATTTTGAACTAAAAGTTTTGTGAGGTGTTGGTAATAGGGACCAATTTTTGTTTTTACCTAAGTGGTTTCATATTATGAATATGAAAGAAAATGGTTTTTCAAAGGGAGACTAAAGAAGATGAAAGTCTAGTATTTATGAATTCTTAAAATGACTAAATACAGAGGTAATGATATGTTGAAAGATTAACAGTATGAAGGTTTGACAAAAGTAATAACCCCTCTTGATGAATATCTCAGGCAAATGTGCGCAGTTTGTAAATTATCACTAGTCAGAAGGTAATTCCAGTGATGAACAACAAAACTTTCTTTAAAAGTCTGAATTTTAACACTGTTTTAGCAGTAATGTCACTTATTTTTTTATTGAGCCTTACTAATTTTTACAAATAAGATACATTTTTAATCACAATATTGAATGATATTCTTTTTCATTCTTATTTTTTATTTCATGTGTATGTTACTCATGATACAATGTGTCATTTTCTCCAGCATTATGTCTGTCCTGTGTTATGTAGCTGTAGTGTTGTGTCTTTTCTTATGCGACTCCTTTTTTTATGTCACAACATCGAGCAGGTATATGAAACGCCCATATTTTTGAAGAGCAGTGTGTGCAGTACCTCATATTTCCAGGTGTGGAATCCAGTTGCGACATCATGGCCTGACTTCACCCACCCGAAGGCGACTTATTATTGGAGTCGACAGATCTTGCGTTATCACAGCAGTGTCCCTATAGATGGTGCCTGGATTGTAAGTCTGAGATCCTCTTTTACGTAAAATACAATTTTCATTGGTCTGTTCTGTGTGGAAAGGAGGAAAGTTTGTTTTTTTACTTTTTTTTTCATATGATAATCAGATGTAGTTCTTGTGATAGCACAGTAGTATCTATAAATGCTTTACTTATTTCTGTCCTTAGTGGAAAGTGAAATAGTATAACTTTTTATACAAAGGTTGACTCTGATTTCCTTTAATGAATTGGAGGTATATGACCATTTTGAAATAGAATTCTGAATGTTTTTTCATGAATGATGGCCAGAACATGTGATCAGTGATTATTTTTTTTGATGCCACATTCACTAAACGTGATAGCTGTTTTTATATGCAACATGGTTTATTACATTTGTAAAATTGGTCAGGCCTCTAATGAAAGGAAAACAAATTTGTTTTATATTAGCATTAAGCATTTTAAAATAAATGTCTTAAATATCTTCAAAATATTTGCAAATTTTAGTGAAGCATTATTACATTTCAGTGGTTTGTGCTATATACCTATATATTAAGATTAGAAAATTGCTTGGCTGATTTTGGCAATTTTATCCTCATTTACTGAATAGAGAAAAGGTCAACTATAATGAAACATATTTTTGTATGTGTAAATTGTCATTTTTTTCATCATTTAGAAGGCATAAAGTGAAATTTGGTTGTGAAAAGATAAGTTTTTTGACAACTGAGTGTCCTGTATTTCTGAACTTTGGGGTTTCAGTTTTTGACATTTTGTCTGTTTATTTTAAGTTTGCTGTAAAGAATATGTTTTAGGGAAGACTTTGCTTACAAATGACTTTGGTTTATTACCTGATTTCTGGGTAGTATTTGATCATTACAAAATCTTTCAACATTCCTAACGTGTATCTCTTGTGATTTCCTTTGTATTTGTTCTTTAAAACCAAATTATATATTTGTTACCATACTGTGTTGATTGTCTCCTCACCTTTTATGTGTTCAAGGTTATATGTTTTAGTATGTTATGACTTGCGTACAGGGCTTAGGTATGAACTTGCGTGATGTACATACGCTTTTTATTTATTTCTCATAATGATTGTCTGATTTGGAGGAATGTTCTTATATTTCTTTTGGCCATAAGGAATATCACTTTGGCACTTTTTTCTATTAGTTTACAAAACCAAATGGCAAATTAGAGCCAAGAGTTTGAGATCTTTTTTAGTGTCTCTTTCTTTCATTATTACAGTAATTTTGATGCAGTGGTTGTGCATTTCAGGACATGAACGAGCCTTCCAACTTCTTATCTGGTAGCACCAATGGTTGCGAGGAAAATAATCTTGAACACCCACCCTTCCTCCCAGCTGTTCACGGAGGCATCCTCTATTATCATACAATATGCATGTCTGGAAGGCACTTTGTTGGGCGTCATTACAATGTGCACAACTTGTATGGAATCACAGAGACTATTTCTACCAATATGTGAGTAACTGGTGCTTGATTGTAAAGGAAAAGATTATCCATATTTTGTTAATAATTCAACAAAATATTGCTTTTCATTACATAATTTTCATATGAATTGAAGGGTTTTGAGTTATAATTTGGTATACCCTCTCTTGTATTGAAATTGGACTATTTAGTAAGTTATATCCACAAAATGATCATCACAACCAGTTATTGAAGTAAGCGATAAGAGCCATGCTTCCTTAACTTACAGGGCCCTTCAGATTGTGAGAGGTAAACGTCCATTTGTCATCTCCCGATCAACATTCCCGGGACAAGGGCATTATGGTGGACACTGGACTGGTGATGTTTGGTCTGATTGGTTTAACCTCTGGCAGTCTGTTGCAGGTTAGTGTGCTGGTGTTTTGTTCAGCTAGGCTCATAGTGAATGTTATGTCCAGGCAAATTATTGCAAGTTGCTGTTTGGATATTTTGAGTCTTCAGTGCTTACTGTCAGATTGCCTTTCAGATTTAGAAGGAATGATTGTCTTGCCGGTCTTAATGGTATTGATGTGATTGCCTCAACAGTATGAATAATTGCAGTATTTTCATTTATTCACAAATGTATATCAATGAGTTTTCAATGTATTTATTTATATACTAATCTGGTATTACAGTAAATGCACAATATACATGCCTTATGTACATTACATATGCAATAGGTTTATTGCTCTCTCCAGTCTTCTTTCTCTAAAATCAGCATTGATGTAAGAGGATAATTGAAATCTTGAAATAGAAAGAGGAATGTTATTTGTCTGGTGTCAAATTCTTGTGTATTTCAAGGTTCTTGTGTGTGAATGCTGCAGAAGATCATAGTTTATGGCCATATTGCAAAGAACTTAGAATAATGAACATGAACAATGATTAATGAGAATGTATGTTATTTCAGGTATTCTGAACTTTAACATGTATGGTATCCCTATGGTGGGTGCTGATATATGTGGCTTTAATGGCAACACTACTGCGAGTCTTTGCCTCAGGTGGATGCAACTTGGTGCCTTTTATCCATTTTCAAGAAATCACAATACAGACGATGCCATTGTAAGTTTCAGAAAAATAGTTCTTGTGTAAATTTATTAAGAACTGATTGAAACTATTGCTTTTATGATTGCCATTTACTGTAATTTCTGTCACTTATGTTATATTTTGATATCGAATAGCATTAGTTATTTTCCAAGTCATGAAAATGCATTTGTTTAGAGAAGGTAAGAATGTTACACATTTTTATGGAAATGCTTTATCAAATATGACTTGAATTTTTGTTTTATTCTTTGTGATGAATGGTAGAAGGTAGATTTTAACATGTATTGTAAATATGTTTATGACATTTGTAGTGTTGTGTATTAAGAAAATTCTTTTGCTCAAAAGTTCACTCTACTAATATATCATAGGAATCTAAATATGAGATCAGTTTGAATAAACTGTCTCAGACTACATCATCCTTTTCTTCCAGGATCAAGACCCTGTGGCAATGGGACCGGAAGTAGTGACTGCTTCTCGAAATGCCCTGACTCAGCGCTACATGCTGCTGCCATATCTCTACTCTCTCTTCTTCAATGCGCATCTTACAGGGGAACCAGTCGCCCGACCGCTTTTCTTCCAGTGAGTCTTTTAAACAGTTGCATGTATGTATTTAATACATATATATATATTTTTTAACCACTTGCCGCTGGTGATGGTATGTGCTTACATGCCATGCCCACTGTGTGTAGTAATTGTTTTTACATATAGATGGCTCCAGAAGTACCAAGTCACCAGTGAGCCAATTACGAGAACTACCTGTCTAACCTGTTCACCCTTTTCCTTGATTTTCGATAATATTTTGTAGAATTTATTATTGCTGTTAATAATATCAGTAATAGTATAGTAATTATGATATTTATAACTAAAATAACAATGTCAATATTGAGAACATTAGTAAAAAAAGCATTTTCCTGCTATTCAAGGAAATGTGTATAAGCACTGGCAGAGGTATCTATGTACAAAAACATTTAACAAAACAATACTAAAGTGAAGGCAACATTTTCAGCATTGGGTTAAATGACCTTTATTATGAAATTGGCTTGTATTTTTTGATAGGACATGCTTTTTGAATAGAGGTTGAATTTAGTGTGAATTGAAATAATGATATGTATCATATGCTATTGCAAAGCTCTGATAATTTCCAATTTTTAACTAGTTTATTCGGTGATACTGACACTGGCGTCATGAAGTGCCAGTGAAACATACAGTGACGCCAACATCGGTGTCATAATTCCATTTGATTTTAGTTGTTTCTCAGGGATCCCATATTCTGTTCTGGATCTATTTTTTTAGACTCCGCATATTGTCCTAGAGATTCTGTAACTCAACCCACCATCCACCACCAATCATGTACATCAGCTAGATATTCCCCACCCCATACCCACAATGAGGACCTATCATTAGCAAATTCTACTTCACAGTTTCCCCCTCTGTGGTCCTTCCCCTGTCGTCCATATCCCCCTAATCCTTTACCTCACCCCATACCCCTCCACCAGGGATGGGGGACTGTACAGGAGGTACACTTCCCCCCTCCCTAGTTTATTCTTTGTCCTCATACCCGTCCTCTTGCTCTCCTTCATTTCTCAAACATTTTACACTAAATATCTTTGAACTATTTGATATTTGATAACCTTTGCATCTCTGTCTCTCACTTTCTCTCTCTCTTGTGTGTGTGCACATGAGAGCACGTTTATATTTGTGTGTGAGTGGGGAAGAGTAAGAGAATAAGAGAGGCAGAAAGTGTATTAGATAAGAGACATTCAGGACGACACAAATATACCGCTTGCTGGCGAGAGAGCTGTACACACTTTTTAAACCATCCCATGAACAGCTTAATGGGATGAAATTTTCTTTAAGTTCAGATTAGCATGATCAAATATTCATGTTAAAACATAAGTATGAAATATTTGAGACAATAAAATCTCCTTATGGTCATCATGAAAGACAAACAATGATTTCAAAAGATGATGTTGATTTGAGGGGTATTACATAGCCTGTTGCCACATTCATTCTATTTGAAAAGTGAATTGTTTTCAATTTGCTTATTGCATATACCCAGCAAGATATTAGATTAGGAAAAGAATGATTCTGATACAGTTTTGTCTCTTTGGCTGTATTGAGGCAACTGGAGAGGATGTTTGGGTATCATCAATCACCAGAAGATATAATTAGCATCCCACTGAAAAAATGAAGTAAAAAAAGACAGGTCTGGAAGTGGCTCTTCATATCAATCAGCATAGTGAATGAGACTTTCATTATGTTACTTAGTCACTGTCATTATTAACTAATTGCACTGACCTTGTGGCATCCAGAGGCACTTAAAACCAGTTATACTGAGTGTACCTAACAATCCATTATTGCCATTTATTTAATGGTTGATGCACTCAGAGCAGTTGTTAATCTGGCATAGAATGCTTATAAAAGGGTCATTATAAAAGGGGTCATTACGGAAGTGGAAATAAATTTATAGGATTCTTTTGTGATTCATTATAAATTCTAATGAACATTAAGTGACAGAAAGAGAACAAGAAAGAAGTCGGATGAATAGGAAGAAAAGAGATATTATTGTGTGTTAGAATAGAAACATAATGATGAAGCTTTATAATGAGGTTGAGCATTATATTTCAAATGAATGGAATTGAACTTCATAACATAACTAATTTTATAAATATCATAGTTTGAGTATATGGTTTTGTCATAAATTAGATGGTGAATGAAAGAATTACAGGGAAAGTTACATTCAATTTTCTGCTTTTTCAGTTAACATATATATATTTTGTAATTTTCAAATAACTATGATATTTAGAATAAATATTTAGTAAGCTTATGTGATATTTCATTCTCTACAAATAAAGAATTGATATTAACTGTTTCATGCTACAGGATGCTAATATATACATTGCATTTGAACTTAGCTTATGCATGCATATATAGGTCTCTGACCTCATTTTGCTCTGGATCCCATAGTCTTTGAAATTGATTAATCTGTGTTTAACAGGAAAAATACTAAAGTATATTTGTCCCACAGGTTTTACAAGGAACTTGAAACATACAGCATTGATACTCAATTTATGTGGGGTCCGGCACTCATGATTGTGCCAGTGCTAAAGGAGGTAAGATTTTATGAAATTTCAGTCACTCACAAAATATCAGTCCCACACAGGCAAAGATGTATGTGTTGATCATAAAGAATTTGGTTTAGGATGTATGAGTTGAGACCTAGATTTGTGTTAAAAGCTTTGATATTGATATATCTAAAGATCTAAAGCAGATGGAACAGTGTTAAAAGTTGATTTTAATTTATACGTTATGCAGCATGACGAAACCGTGAAGGCCTACATTCCAAATGGACGTTGGTACGACTGGTACACAGGGAATGTGGTGGAGGGAGAAGGTACATATGTAACACTGGATGCCCCATTGGACAAGATACCCTTGCTAGTGCGTGGAGGGTACATACTGCCAATACAAATGCCAGCTAATACTACCACTGAGAGGTCTGTGATTTTATTGTTTAGTATATATATATATGTGTGTGTGTGTGTGTGTGTGTGTGTGTGTGTGTGTGTGTGTGTGTGTGTGTGTGTGTGTGTGTGTGTGTGTGTGTGTGTGTGTGTGTGTGTGTGTGTGTGTGTGTGTGTGTGTGTGTGTGTGTGTGTGTGGTGCATGCATGCATGCATGTGTGTGTGATCTATGAATATATTAGTAAGTTGTTTAATTTACAAAATATTTTTCCTCCAAAATATTCAGCAGATATATGTTTTGAGCTATAAACTAGTCCGTAATATAGTTATTTCTAGAACAAAATAGTGCATGTATGATACAGTAAGAACCGATAAGGTATGTTATGGTTTATGTTACATTGTGGGTATTTGGTAGATATGGTGAAAGATGGTTGATGTAAAGTATAAGTATTTTCTTTCTGGTTAACAAAAATAGAATTACTTGATATCTGTTATTAATTTTTTTCTGCATAAGTCATATTTAGGGAGAGGACTGCATGGTGTATAGTTGAAAGAGAAGTTTATGTTAATATTCTGTCACTTACAGTACTTCTTTAGGTCTTGTGAGTCCTACACATGGTCAGGAAATGGGCAAGAACATGAACATGGACACAACACACACGCACACGCACACGCACACGCACACACACACACGCACGCACGCACGCACGCACGCACGCACACACGCACGCACGCACACGCACACACCACGCACGCACACACACACACACACACCACACACACACACACACACACACACACACACAAACACACACACACACACACACACACACACACACACACACACACACACACACACACACACACACACACACACACACACACACACACACACACACACACACACACACAGAGCCATAGGAACAATAGTATGTTCACACACCATACACTCATTTTCCTCAGCACATAATCACACATGTATACCAAGGCACATTCCAGCATATAAAGCAGGTGTGCTTGAGTAAACAGACATGCACAGGACCTTACTTATGGGCTTTGTAAAGAAATATAATAACGTGCAGGGTTTTTTCATCCACAATCCATTTCTTTCCTCTAAAGTCGCAAGATGAAAAGAGGTCTCCTGGTTGCGCCCAATGAGAAAGGCCGAGCGTCCGGAGAATTCTATTGGGACGACGGTGATAGTCTTGGTAAGTAAGAGAAAGGGTAGGTGAAGGTAAGGGTGAAAGGATGAGAATAAGGATGAGTTGAAGGGTGAGGGTACGTGTAAGGGTGAGGGTGAGGATAAGGATGAGGATGAGGGTGAGGATTGTGCCGAGGTGGAGGGTAGAGGTCAAGGAGAGTTTGAGGTAGCAGATGAGGGTTAGTTTGAGGATGAGAGTGAGGATGAGGGTAAGAGTAAAGGTAAATGTGAGGGTGAGGAGGATGAGAGTGAAGGTGAGAGTAAAGGTGAGAGTGAGAGTGAGCATTAAGGGTGATTGTGAGAATGGAGGTGAAGGTGAAGGTGAGGTTGAGGTGGAAGAGGAGGATGAGGCTTTGGCTTAGGGGGTGGATGGAGATAAATGAGAGGTGAGGGTGCAGATAAGGGTAAGTAGGAGGGTAAGGATAAGGGTAAGGGCGAGGGTGAGATTGAGCATGAGGGTGAAGATGAGAGTGAGGAAGAGGTAGAGGAAGAGGAAGAGGTACAGGGAGAGGGAGAGGGAGAGGGAGAGGGAGAGGGAGAGGGAGAGGGAGAGGGAGAGGGAGAGGGGGAGGGCTCAGTGAAGTGAGAGAGGAGATGGAAGTGAAAGATGAGAATGAGAGAATTTTTAAGAATGTTGAGTGTGATGGAAGTGGGAATTGATGTTGATTGCAAGAAATTATGATTATATTATCAGAATATATTAGATTCTGATTGGGCTATAAAGATCACGATTTTCTTGAAAAAAAATGGATTAAAAAGTATATAGGAATTTGGGAACAGTTAGACTGTTAGGTATGAAGATGTGTTTAGATGCAGTTGCTGATTCCAGAGTCAAGCATAAAATTATGTACATTGTTGAAGTAGTTCTAAACAGTAGCTTGGGAGAGTAAATTTTAAATCTGAAAATAGTGTAAGAGTAGCAGTTAATACTGATGTAGTTGTAGTTGGTACTATAAAGTAGGAAAAAGTTAATATTATTATTATATTAACAAGAGGTACGGTCATGCCTATGATGTAATTTTATAATTATTTTATATTCTGTTCCTGTAAGTTTATAGCCTCTATACCCTAGTGTCTTAGGGTATCAGTCTCATATGTGTAACATTCATTCACATTATTTTCCTCATAGGTACTGTTAAGCACCAGGAGTACACATACATACAGTTCATATCTGGTCCTGGTATCCTCAATGTAAACGTCAACCGCACCACCGCAGGTTATACGGAACCCATCTCTCTAGGTAAGATATACGGGCTTGAGGTTTCATGTGTTAATTCTTTTAGTGTAAAGTATGTCATAATGGCTCAGATTATTTATAGACAAATTTTGATTTCTAAAATAAACTTTCTATGAATAGTTACATTGATTTGGGTATTAGTTGCTTCATGAATATATTCTGTATTTCATCTAATTAGATCATTAATTTTTCCCATTATCTTTGTAAAAAATATTTATGATATGCAGTATTTAACTATAAATAATGCACTTGTTATTGATTTTTAAGAAACTCTTTTCTTGCTAGGTTACATGTACATTTTGGGTCTGAGTGACAGTGTATCGGAGGTAACAGTGGATGGTTCCAAGGCGTCGTTTGAGTATGACCCGGAGAACCAAGTAAGTGGTTATTGGCTCTGAATTTATACAATTAAAAAGCTTTTGTTAGTATGAATTCTGTGATAGCTAAGAGAAATAAAGAAGAAAAAAAAAACAGGATACAGTTTGTTAAATTCAATTATTGTTACAGGAGTGAAATTATTTTTATGGATAGCAGGCTTCTTAGATTTATTTTTTTATTTTTTTTTTTTTTTTTTTTTCATTATAACATTCATGCTTGTCAGTATCAAACTCTATTAATGGATATTGTAATTAATGGTCAATCTCAATCCGTCTGTTTCAGTTTCTGACCGTAGATGGATTCTCACAGAGCCTGTTGAAGAGCTTTAATGTGAGATGGAAGTAAGAACAACACAAAGAATTGGGCTTCCTGTGTAAGTCAGCTGTGCCATGAATGATGCAAGTTGTAATATAGCTTCATCTTGAAGGAGATATATATATATATATATTTTGTTTTTAAAGAAAGCGGTACTTTGAATAGGCCTTGCTCCAGTGATTGTACTGGTATGCGTGATAGCTTTATGTCCGGGTGAACTATACATGTAAATGAAAAAATGAGGTGATGAGACATAAAAAAAATAAAAATAGAATAAGAATAACCTGTGACCAAATATAGTTATTATTATTTTTTTTTAATGGTAGGTCATATATGATTAAGATTAGCAGACAAGCTGTTGTTTGTAAAGTGCCCTCACAGCAACGCATTGTCGGTTCATTTGAGGTTTACTACCCAAGTTTTTGGGTATTGTTATTGTACCTTTGATGTAAATGAGTTGTGAAATGTGCTATTTTTTTCTGAACAGGAGATATAGTGTGAGCGGGAATGGTAGGGAATGTTCCAAGATTCGCACAAATACTATGACACCAGCACACAACAATGACAATCCTATGAATCATGTTGCAATAAGATAAGATTGAGAGTGAGAAAAGTTGTATACTTAATAATCCATGTATTAGCTTAAGAAAGTTTTGCTTCCATTGCTTACAGGGGATAACATTAAGGTGCATGCCAGTAACATTATATAATATATAACTAAATGACCTAGCTTGCAAGATGTGGTATTAGAGAATAGGTATGCAGCTTCCAAGACTTTGTGAGATTTATCTTAGATAAGCTTATATGTGTATACTAGGTGAAATGATGATTTATGTAAAGACTTCTTGCCCTGTAGTTCTTGTAGGTGTTAAATAAAACATTTTTTCCCTTGTTAGTTCTCGTAGAAGTCTATTTTGTGAGTAAAATAGGAGCGCAGAGTGTACCAATCTGTTGTTTTTTCTTCATAATTGTGATGTTTGTTCATTGTAGTAAGGAATTGCTTGAATTACCTTTTTATGACCATTAATATCCATAAAATTTATTTCATAATTTTTTCATAATACTTCAAAATTATAGTCTAAATCATTTGCTCATCCAAAGACTTGAAAAGGTCATCTACTTATTGTTTTTAAGGATAGGAAGGGCGTCATATCTCTCATACATGCACACATGCACACACGCGCACACACAAGCACATGCACACACGTGCACACACATAAGCACATGCACACAATATATAAGACAACAAATTTTTTGCAATTAATCACTTATATTGTTAGTGATGCTTAGAAGTAGTTTAGGAATTTTTCTGCATATTTCCAGTTTATAAGTATATGTAAAGTGGAATATACTTTGTG
>NW_020870447.1:241658-244158 GCF_003789085.1 Penaeus vannamei | reverse complement strand
ATAAGTTATACAACCTACGGAAAAAAATCCGCTGTGACGTACCCACTCGTCAGTCGTTTTTGTTTCCGTTTAGCAGACGAATTTCCGTAGAATTCCAGCCTCATATACGCTAGATGTATGTATGATGCATACATATACATTTGCACTCACATATATGTATGTACATTTATGACACAGAAGTTGAACATATATGGATTATTTTAAGGTAGGCCTACAGAGGAACCATTACTAACCCTTTTAAATTAAAAAAAAAAAAAAAAAAAAAAATATTAGACCCTTACCTTATCTTAAAAATGGTTCAGATTCAACAAAATAGAATTAGATTTACGTTGAAAGATAGGGCTTGTTGCGTCCTGGATACAATATAGAATTATCATCGGCTGAAATGAAATAATACGTTTTGACAATTCTTTCACTTTCTTTCTTTCTCTTTCTTTATGTAATTATTTATTTATTTATTTGTTATTTACTTATATGTTATTTTACTTATTATTATTTACTTATTTATTATTATTATTATTATTATTATTATTATTATCATTAATTATCATTATTATTGGTATTATTATCATTATTTTCATTATTGTTACTATTATTATCATTATTTTCATTGTTTGTATTATTATCATTATTTTCATTGTTTTTATTATCATTATCATTATTATCATTATTGTTATTATCATTATATCATTATCATTCATTATTATCATTGCTATTGTTATTGATATCGATATCATTTCATTATCATTACCATTATTATCATTATTATTATCATTATCATCATCATTATTATTATTATTATTATATTATTATCATTACTATCATTATTATTTATTATATTATTTCTTTAATCTCGCCAATTTATCTTATTATCATCGGATATATATCATCAATCAGAGAATATATCTCCTGAGGCCCAGTTCCCTGACAGACTAGTCATATGAAACCGATATGACAGCACCGCCAACGCGTCATGTCAGAAGCCTTATTTGGATAAACCGGTGGAGAAGCAATTATATTTCGGTCTGGATTAATTGGTTCCTTAATAAACCGCATTTAGTGAAAAAAAGTCCGTTGGGGAATCGACCTTAATACGATTTATGGATTTGTTTATTTATTTATTTATTTATTTATTTATTTATTACATCGATTTTAATGGGATTTACAGATTTATGTTTTTTTTTTCTTTTTTTTTTTTTTTATCTCGGTCAACAGATTTCTGGCGTGTGTATTTATTTATTTATTTATTTATTCATTTTTATCAGATTTACGTTTTTTATTTTTTTAATTACTCGGTCAACAGATTTCTGGCGTGTGTATTTATTTATTTATTTATTTATTACATCGATTTAATAGGATTTACAGATTTACGTTTTTTATTTTTTTATTATTATTATTTTTTTTTTTGATATCTCGGTCAACAGATTTCTGGCGTGTGTATTTATTTATTTTTTATTTATTTATTACATCGACTTTAATAGGATTTACAGATTTACGTTTTTTATTTTTTTAATTATTATTATTATTTTTTTTTTTTGATATCTCGGTCAACAGATTTCTGGCGTGTGTATTTTTTTTTTATTTATTTATACAATCGACTTTAATAGGATTTACAGATTCGTTTTTATTTTTTTAAATTATTATTATTATTTTTTTTTTTGATATCTCGGTCAACAGATTTCTGGCGTGTGTATTTATTTATTTATTTATTTATTACAATCGACTTTAATAGGATTTACAGATTTACGTTTTTTATTTTTTTAATTATTATTATTATTTTTTTTTTTGATATCTCGGTCTTTCTGGCGTGTGTATTTATTTATTTATTTATTTTATTACATCGACTTTAATAGGATTTACAGATTTACGTTTTTATTTTTTTAATTATATTATATTTTTTTTTTTGATATCTCGGTCAACAGATTTCTGGCGTGTGTATTATTTATTTATTTATTTATTAACAGATTTCTTTAGAATTTACTATTTTTTTTTTATTTTATTATTTTTTTTTTTGATATCTCGGTCAACAGATTTCTGGCGTGTGTATTTATTTATTTATTTATTTATTTATTTATTTTTTGTTTCTCTGTCATTTCTGGGCGTGTGTATTTATTTATTTATTGTTTATTTATTCAGATTTCTGCATTTTTGTGGTTGCAGATTTCTGGCGTGTGAGTTGTCATTTCTGGCGCTCTGCATTCCGTGAGAAAATTTATTGTCCGGTTAAGATTTCGCTTTGTCAGCTTCTTAGGCGTTTGGGCAGATTAATGGGTCGCCGTTGCAGATTTTGGCTGAATGTGCGCGTTTATGTATGTATAGGTGTATATGTGTGTGTGTATGTATATATATATATATATATATATATATATATATATATATATATGTACATATAATACTATAATGATAATCTATAATATATATATATATATATAATATATATATAATATATGTATGTATATATATATATATATATATATATATATATATATATATATATATA
>NW_020870447.1:235536-239063 GCF_003789085.1 Penaeus vannamei | reverse complement strand
CGCGCCCAGGTCGTCAACGTACTCGGCTGGCGGACTAATTTAGACGTGTCCTTCTCAGCGCCCTTTTTCCTGCGCAGAGTGAATAGTTGGAGTAAGGATATTTTTTCCTAAATAGCTTCAACAAAAAGTAAAAAGAGTCAAAATACGAGTTTTACTTCTTTTAATCTACATAAGGGTGCGCGTGAAAATGTCTGTGTGTGTGGGAGAAGGAGAGAGACGGATAGTGAGTGAGTGAAAGAGTGAATGAGAGAAATAAATAAAACAAAATTAAAAAGTAAAACAGATAGTAAAGATAGAAGAGAGAGAGAGAGAGAGAGAGAGAGAGAGGAGAGAGAGAGAGAGAGGAGAAGAGAGAGAGAGGAGAGAAGAGAGAGAGAGAGAGAGAGAGAGAGAGAAAGAAAAGAAAAGAGAAGAGAAAAGAGAAAAGAGAAAAGAGAAAGAGAAGAGAGAGAGAGGAAGAGAGAGAAGAGAGAGATAGAGAAGAGAGAGGAGAGGACGAAGAGAGAGAGAAGAAGAAGTAGAGAGACTTGAGGAAAGTAAAGCAAAGAAAAGAAAGAAAAGAAAAGAAGAAGAGAAGACGCACGAAGCACAAGATAAGGACAAGAAAAGAAATAACCGAAAAGGATTGCATGTAGGAGGAAGAGGTCAATCGGCCACACGCACATCCCACTCTCGCAGCATATGGATGTCCAAAGTGTCCGATGGTGCTTTTATGCGGCGTGCCCTGCGTCGACAACACCTCAAACCCAGCTGTCCCAGCACAAAGCCCTACCACGAGCATAGGAATCCCGCCGCTCCAAGTCTCAGAACCCGCCACCCCTAGGACCCGCACCTCTTCAAAACCACGCGCCCCTTCACGGAACGACGGAACGGTACTGAGAGTTCACCCTGTAGACCCCTTCCTCCCACCGCGCAATGTTGTTAATGGCCAGCGGGCCTATTAATTCACATTGCAACCGCCAGGCCTTTGTAGCACCCCAGGCCTAAGCCTCCGTCCGCCATAGACTTCCCGTTCCGCCGCATTGTTGACAGCCCAGAAGATCGGGCAGAGGCGTTTTGGAGCGGCAACCTGCCTATCTCGCGGTGCGAGGAGCCGCCTCCTCTTGAGTGACGCCGGGGTTGGACACGGGGATGAAGGGAAACTCCTGCTCGGTCATGCAGGATGGACTCCCCTATTGCCCGCTCTCTCGTCGTCATCGTCCTCTCTCTCGGGCCTGGGCATCCCGGCTCTCGTCAAGCTCGGAGACGATCTCTCCCTCTCACATCCGCTCGTCGAGCTCCTTCTCGCTCTCGCTCAATCTCTGACGCTCTCGCTCCTCGTCTTCGTCTTCTTCTCTCGCTCTTCTTTCTCTCGTCTTCTTATCTGTCTGGCTCCTGCTCTTCCCCTCCTCTTCCTATCTTCGGTTTCCCTCTCTCAGTATCTTTCCTCTACCTCTTTCTTTCTCTCATGTACGCCATGGTACTCATTCACCATTTCCAGGTTCATTGATTTCCATTCAAAAACCTCCTCGTTATCAGTGTCATCATTTTACCCTCTCTTCCTCTCTTTAAAAACATGCTCTAACTACCCTTCTACATCGTCTCTGCCCCTGAGCTCTGTCTATCAGCTCTCTCTCTACCCGCACTGTATGTCGTAACCACTTCACATTCGCGCAATCGACTACTCCTTTTCAGTAGCCCACCCAGCCGGGATCCTCCTCGCCTGTTAACACCGTATCCTATGCCTTCTCGTTGCTTCCCCCCCTTGACTGACCATTCTATCTAGGCAGGCCGATTTCATCGAGCTCTTATCGTCGCCTCCTACCTCCACTTCCCCGCACGCACTGAAAGCGCATAGCCTCATCTCGTTCCCGCTCCATCGTCCTCAGCCCAACCTCTATCCTCTGGATGGTAACTCTTCATGAACGAACTGTCGATATTTGTCGATTCCTGGCCTTCGGTCCCTCAACTCGTCCATCAATCGCTAGTCACCTTATTCGGCGACCATTACTAGCTCAGGTCATTAATTTTTCTCATCCAACTTTCTCCTTTCATGTCTTTCCTATCGGTCTCGAATATCTCACCTCGTCTCGCTTCCCTGTCCTGTTACTCGAACATCCAAATTAAAACCTGCTGATGTCCCGGCCTATTCATCGTCAGTCTATCCCAGACTACAGCGTCAATAACCACCTTTCGTTTACCTTCCCACTCCATCCTCCTACACCGCTCGACCCTTCTTACTCTAGCCGAATCGGCTATAGCTATCATTCTACCTTAACGCCTCCAGCATCACCTCGTTCTCTAACACCGCTCCATCCAACGGGTCAATGTCGCGTTCAACGTGCGAAGACACTTTCACCCAAACCTCGAGCAGGCACGCTCCGGATCAAGCCATATCGCTGCTTCAACTCACCGGCCGCTTCTCCGCGACCTAATCCCAATCATATCTGTAGGATTTGCACACTGCCCCTAATCGTCCGGGCTGCTCCTGTGCAGATAGGGTTGCAGGCGCGCGTCGGGGTCGGTCGTCGGTCCGGCTCGGTCGGGTCGCCGTGTCTTGCCATGCCGCGAGAGGGGAGGAGAAGGGATAGGAGAAGGGGGAGAAGAAAGGAAGTGGGGTTGAGGGTTTGGGGAGGGGAGGAGAGAGGAAGGGGATGGGCAGAAGAAGGAGGAAGTGGAAGGAAAGGAGGGGAGAGACAATATGGTGGGGGGGGCTGGCGAAGGATAGCAGGGACAGTAAGGAGAGAAGTGAGTGGGAGGGGAGTGGAATAGAAAGAGAGGGAAGGAAAGGAGAGAGGCAAAAGAAGAACGAGAAATGAAATAATAAGAGGGCGGAGGGAAAAAAAGAAGCGAGAAAGAGGGAGAAAAAAAACAAAGCAAGAAACAAACAGACAGAAACACAAGTGGGGAGAAAAGAGGCATCAAACCTCCCCCCTCCCCACAAAAAAAATGAGATGAGAGGGATGGAGGGGGGGAGGGCACGCAGGTAAACGTTACTCGCACCTCAGCTGCCCCCTCCTTCCCTCCTTCTCCTCCTCTCCTCCTACTCCCCCCCCCTACGCCCACGCTTCCCATGCCTACGGAGGGCGGCGACAAGCGGGCAGCTGTTTCCGACTGTCACGGTGAGATCAGTTCGACTGTCGTGTGAGATCAGATCCGCCCATCGTGTAAGCTTGATGCGCTTAAATTGGACACGGCAGCGAGAGCTCTGGGACAAATTACATACAACGTACGGAGAGGGAAGGAGAAGTGAGAGAAGGGGAAAAAGGGTCGGAGAGGTAAAGGAGGGGGCGGAGAGAAGAGAGAGAGAGAGAGAGAGGAGAGGGTGGAGAGAGAGAGAGAGAGAGATGAGAGAGAGAGAGAGAGAGAGAGAGAGAGATGAGGAGAGAGAGAGAGAGAAGAGGAGAGAGAGAGTAGAGAAGAGAAGAGAGAGAGAGAGAGAGAGAGAGAGAGAGAGAGAGAGAGAGAGAGAGAGAGAGAGAGAGAGAGAGAGAGAGAGAGAGAGAGAGAGAGAGAGAGAGAGGAAGAGAAGAGAGAGAGAGAAGAAG
>NW_020870447.1:203036-230536 GCF_003789085.1 Penaeus vannamei | reverse complement strand
ACCTTCCCCTGCTGCTTCTTCCCTCCTTTGCTAAGATGATGGGGGGGGGGGGGGAGGATGAAGAGAAGGGTGAGCTGGGGGGGGGGGTTGCAGAAGGGGCGGGTAGGGGGATGGGACAGGAGAACGAAGAGGGGGGGGGGGGGGCAGGAGACGAAAGATGAGGCGGGGGGGGGGGGGTGCAGAGGGGTGGGAAGGGGCGATGAAGGAGAGCGTTTACCTCTTTTTCTCCTCTTCTCCCACTTTACATATTCTCCATCTATCTACGTATCTTCCAGTCTATCTGTCTGTCTGTCACTGTCTTCATATCCATCCATCCAGTTCATTACCTAATCTATTATCTATCCACCGGTCAATCCACTCATCCATCTAATTATCTATTCCATCCATCTAATTACCTAATCGATCTATCTATCTACCCAACTACCCCTCTATCAATCCATACAACTTACTATCTAATCTCTCTATCCACCCTTCCATCACTCCTATCCATCCATTCATCTCCCTCCATCTATCCATCCATCCCACCATCTACCCATCTATTCATCCATCCACCCACTTATCCACCCACGCACCCATCCATCCATCAATCCACCCATCTATCTATCCACCCACGCACCCATCCTTCCATCAATCCACCCATCCATCTATCCATCCATCCACCCATCCATCTATCCATTCAGCCATCTATTCATCCATCCACCCATCCATCTATCCATTTAGCCATCTATCCATCCATCCACCCATCCATCTATCCATTCAGCCATCTATCCATTCAGCCATCTATTCATCCATCACCCATCCATCTATCATTCAGCCATCTATCCATCCATCCACCCATCCATCTATCCATTCAGCCATCTATTCATCCATCCACCCATCCATCTATCCATTCAGCCATCTATTCATCCATCCACCCAACCATCAATCCACCTCACGATCTATCCATCCACCCAACCATCAATCCACCTCACCATCTATCCATCCGTCCATCCATCCAATCATCCACTCAACCCATCCATCCACCCATCTATCCATCCACCCAACCATCAATCCACCTCACCATCTATCCATCCGTCCATCCATCCAATCATCCACCCAACCCGTCCTCCACCTCTTCTTCCTCCCTCTCCCTCGCCGTCGTCCCACGCATCCTCCAGATCCTCCCCGAGCCTCATTCACCGCCGCCAGAGGGTCCCTTCGACTCGATCCGTTCGGGCGCGCGCGGAGAGCAGGACCCGGTGTTCCTTCAGTCTATTCAGTCTATTCAGTCACTTTCAGTCACTTCAGTCACGTCAGTCACTTCAGTCACTCAGTCACTTCAGTCACGTCAGTCACGTCAGTCACTTCAGTCACTTCAGTCACGTCAGTCACGTCAGTCACTTCAGTCACGTCAGTCACTTCAGTCACGCCAGTCACCTCGGAGGATCTGCCCGTCTAGTGACTGGAGAGAGGGAGGGGGGGGGGGGATATGTCTGTCTATTTATCTGGTCTGTCTATTCATCCATTAGTCGGTACATCTATATCTAATCCACACGGCAGTATATCAGAGTCAGTATAGCTATATCTACCTGTCACCCTGTCTGCCAGCCTGTTTCCATGCCAACCACCCTACCTCCCTGCCTACCTGCCCATCTCCCTTCCTGCTTTCATACCGACCAGCCATTCACCCTGCCAGCCTGCCTGCCTACCTACCTATCTCCCTACCTGCTTACAAGCCAACCACCCAGCCTCCCTTCCTGCTTGCCTGCCTTCACAGCTGCCTGCTTCCATGATTTGACGAAGTTGTCAGTGATTCCTCAAGTATCAAAGATCTTTCGGGTCGGCTCGGATCCAGGGCGTGCTTTAATGAATGCACAAGCGAGCAAGCACAAAAAAGGTGACCTCAGCAACGCACTTCCTGAACCTGTACTTTCCAATCATTTCACTTTGGGTTCAACTGACATATACATTTACTTACACAAGCACAAATGCACTGACAGATATATGCATATAGGTAAACAATATTCCCTAAACACACACATGCAAACACATACTTGTACTTAGAAGAAAGGAGGGGAAGGGAGGGGAAGTAGAGAGGTTGATAGTGGGTGAGTGAGAGAGTGCATGGGAGAAATAAATAAACAAGTTAAAAAATAAACAGAGATACAGAGATAGAGATAGATAGATAGAGAGAGGGGGGGAGGGGGAGAGGGGGGAGTGAGAGAGTGAGAGAGGGAGAAAAGGAGAGAGAGAGAGAGAGAGAGAGAGAGAGAGAGAGAGGAGAGAGAGAGAGAGAGATGAGAGAGAGAGAGAGAGAGAGAGAGAGAGAGAGAGAGAGAGAGAGAGAGGAAGAGAGAGAGAGGGAGAGAGGGGGGGGGGGGGGAGAGGGAGAGGGAGTGAGAGAGAGAGAGAGGAAAGAAATGGGAAGGGAAAAAAAAACGAAGAGGAAGAAAAAAGTAATCGAAAAAAAACAGAAAGACCAGGAGACGCCACAGACAGACAGACAAACAGACAAACAAACAAACAAACCTACCAACAAACACACACACGCGTACATATGCCAGTGTCATCCGCCAGGCGAGTCGTGCCTTCCCCTCTCCCTTTCTTCCCTCTCCCTCGTCTTTTTCAGGAATTACTTAGGCATGCAGCCAACATGTCGCACTCTACAAAAGGAGTGAGCGAGTGCGTGCGCGGCCAGAGGGGCGTGTGAAGCGGAGTTCTTTAGGGCGTGAATGTGTGAAAACGGGGTGGCTGGGTGAGTGAGCGAGTGAGGGAGGGAAGGAGGGAGGAAGGGGAGTGAGTGAGTGAGGGAAGGAGGGAGAAAGGGAGAGTGAGCGAGTGAGGGAGGGAAGGAGGGAGGAAGGGAGAATGAGTGAGTGAGTAAGTAAGTAAGTGAGTGATGAGTGAGTGAGCGTGAGCGAGTGAGGAAGGAGGCGAGAGAAAAGGGAGAAGTGAGTGATGTGAAGTGAGTGAGTTTATCGTGAGCGAGTGTTGAGTGAGGAGGAGGGAGGAAAGGGAGAGAGAAGAGAGAGGTGAGTGAGTGCGAGTGAGGGGAAGGAAGGGAGAAAGGGAGAGAAGTGAGTGAAGTGAGTTGAGGCGAGTGAAGCGAGGGAGTGAGGGAAAGGGAGGGAGGAAGTGAATCAGTGATGTGAGTGGTGGGGAAGGAGGAGGAAGGGAGAGTGAGTGTAGGGAGGGGAGGAAGAGAGTGAGTGAGTGAGGAGGGAAGGGGGGGGGGGAGGAAGGGAGAGTGAGTGAGTGAAGGAGGCGAAGAGGGCAGGAGGGAGAGTGAGTACTGAGTGAGGTGGAGTGAGAGAGTGAATAAGTGACATGACGTGAGGGAGGGAAGGAGGGAGGAAGGGAGAGAGTGAGTGGTGAGGTGAGGGAGGAAAGGGAGAGTGAGTGAGAGTGAGTGAGTGAGGGAAGGGAGGGAAAGAGAGGAAGTAAGGACAGTGAAGTGAGTGAGTGGGCGAGTGAGTGAGGGAAGGAGGGAGGAAGGAGATGAGTGAGTGAGTGAGGGAGGAAGGAGGGAGAAGGTTTTTAGAGTGAGTGAGCGAGTGAGTGAGGGAAGGAGGGAAGGAACGGAGGAGGGAGAGTGAGTGAGTGAGGGAAAGGAGTGAGGAGGAGGGAGAGAGTGAGAGTGAGTGAAGTGAGTGAGGGAAGTGAGGGGAAAGGGAAAAGGGAGAGAGAGTGAGTGAGTGAGTGAGCGAGTGAGTGAGGGAGGAGAGGGAGGGAAGTGAGAGTGAGTGAGTGAGGTGAGGGAAGGAAGTGAGGAGTGAGAGTGAGTGAGTGAGTGAGGTGAGTGTGACGTGATTGAAGGAAGGAGGATGGAAAGGAGAGAGAGTGAGGTAAGAGGAGGAGTGAGCAGTGAGTGGGAGGAGGGAGGAGGGAGGGTGAGTGAGTGAGTGAGCGAGGAGTGATGGGAAGAGGGGAAAGGAGAGAAGTGAGTGATTGAGGGGAACGAGGAGGAAGGAGAGAGAGTGAGTGATGAGTGGTGAGAGGAGTGAGTGAGTGAGGGAAGGAGGAGAAGGAAGAGAGTGAGTGAGTGAGGGAAAGAGGGAGAAAAAGGCGAGAGTGAGTGAGTGAGTTGAAGTGAGTGAGGGAAGGAGGCAGAAAAGGGAGGGAGAGTTGAGTGAGTGAGTGAGGGAGGAGGGGAAGAAAGGAGGGAGAGGTGATGATTGACAGTGAGGTAGTGAGTAGAGTGAGTGAGTGAGTGAGTGAGGGAAGGAGGGAGGAAGGGAGAGTGAGTGAGTGAGGGAGGGAGAAAGGGAGTGAGTGAGTGAGGTGAGGAGGGGGAGGGGAGGAGGAGGGAGTGAGTGAGTGAGGAAGGGAGGGAGGAAGGGATAGTGAGTGAGGGTCGTGAGTAGTGAGTGAGTGAGGAAGGAGGGGGAAGGGGAAGAGAGTGAGTGACGGTGAGTTGAGTGAAGGAAGTGAGGAGGGAGGGGGGAGGGAGGAAATGAGAGTGATTGAGGGAGGAAGGAGGAGGAAGGGATAGTGAGTGGTGAGTGAGGAGTGAGTGAGTGATAGTGCCGTGAGTGTGACGTGAGTGACGTGAGTGAGTGACGTGAGTTGAGGGAAGGAGGGAGGAAGGGAGAGTGAGTGAGAGGAGGGGAGGGAGGGTGAGTGAGGGAAAGGAGGAGGAAGGGAGAGTTGAGTGAGTGGTGAGTGAGTGAGTGAGGGAAGGAGGGAGAAGGGGAGAGAGAGTGAGTGAGGGAAGGAGGGAGAAGGAGGAAGCGAGAGAGAGAGAGTGCAGGTGAGTGAGGGAAGGAGAGTTGGGTGGCATGGTGGAGTGAGTGGGTTAAGTGAGTGAGTGAGGAGGAGGGCGGACGGTGGGCTAGCTGGCTGGCTGGTGGGTTGGGCTTTGGGCGAGTGGTTATATGGGTAGTCGAGTGAAGGACCCAAAGAGTACCGTATTTACGTGTAAACATAACTAAACCTTCCCCAACGAAAACCCCGCAGCAAAACTCACATTCCAAGCATGCACGCACTCCCTCCAGCCCCCCCCCCCCCCCAACATCTCGGGCCCGCAAGCCACGTCGCCGCCCGCGCGGGGATCAACACGAGCCAAAGCCATCAGCAGACGAGGCACAAAGGAGACGGGGATCTGTCGCAGGTGTTGTGTCTTTAGGAGGAGGAGGAGGAGGGAGGATGGAGGAGGGAGGAGGGAGGAGGGAGGAGGGAGGAGGGGGTAGGGAGGGGGAGGGGAGCGGTGAGGAGAGGGAGAGAGAGAGGGGAGAGGCGAAAGAGGTAGGGAAAGATATGTGGGGATTAAGAAGGGAAAGGAGAGGGAGGGGTAGGAGGAGAAGAGAGAAGAAACGAGAGGGTCAGAAAAGAAGAGGGAAGGGGAGAGAGGAGGAATGGAGACGTTAGGAGGAAAGAGACTCAACTGGAGGGGAGCGAGAAAAAGAGGAAAAGATAGAGAGATGGCAATGAAACAAGAGAGAAGGAGAAGACAAGAAGGGAGAAAGGAAATGTCTAATGGCTATGGGGATTGTAGTAGAGCCAGAGAGAGAGAGCGAGTGAGTAAGAATTAATGCGAGGGTATGAGAGAGAGAGAGAGAGAAAGAGAGAGAGGAGGAGAGAAGAGAGAGAGAGAGAGAGAGAGAGAGGAGAGAGAGAGAGAGAGAGAGAGAGAGAGAGAGAGAGAGAGAGAGAGAGAGAGAGAGAAGAGAGAGAAAGAGAGAAAGAGAAAGAGAAAAAGAGAGAGAGAAAACGAACCCAGTTAGCTAAGCACACAACCCAAGATCCTGGAACTGAATCAAGAGTTATTATGCGGGCGCAGCAATCATAATATTGGTACTGGCAGAGTGCCAATATATATGTGTAAGCGAAAGGTCATATAAAACATCAAAAATTACTTAGACCTTTTCAGGATCTCTCTGCGTTTTGCTTCTCTCTCTTTCTCTGACTTCCTTCCTTCCTTCCTCCTAACTCTTTCGTTTTCCCTTTCATTTACTTTCGTCCTACTTCCCTCTTTCCCTCCTTCCCACTTTACCTATATCCTCCCTCTCTCTCCCCATCCCTTCCTCCTTCTCTCTCCTTCTCTCTCCCTCCCTCCGTGCCTGCCTCCACCCCTCCCTCTCTCTCTCTCTCTCTCTCTCTCTCTCTCCTCTCTCTCTCTCTCTCTCTCTCTCTTCTCTCTCTCTCTCTCTCTCTCTCTCTCACTCTCACTCTCACTCTCACTCTCACTCTCACTCTCACTCTCACTCTCACTCTCACTCTCACTCTCACTCTCACTCTCACTCTCACTCTCACTCTCACTCTCACTCTCACTCTCTCACTCTCACCCTCACTCTCTCTCTGTAACTCCTAACTCCCTTTCTTCTTCTTTCCCTTTTCCTTTCCCTCTTCCACCCATTCCCCCTCCCTCGTCCCCTCCCTCTATTCCCTCACTCCCTCCTCCTTTCCTTCCCTATCTCCTTCTGATCTCCTTTTGTAAAAAAAAAAAAAAAAAAAAAAAAAAAAAAAAAAAAATATCCTACCCAACGTTTTCCCATTTTCTGTAATCGATGACACTATCAAGGCATTTCCCAACCCCGCCCACCCTGTTACGCAAGCACAACACGCCCACGACCGGCCTCCCTCCCGCATGAGCTATTCGTTTCCTCGTCATCCGTTTATCATCATTCAGGCTATTTATCTATTCATTTGCTTAACTTTCGGGTTCTTGTACCGTGATAGCTTTTTTTTCTCTCTTTCTTTTCCCTTCACAATTACTTTCATTTTCTTACCTTCTTCCTTTCTTCTCTCACCTTCACCACTCTACCGAAACGGAACAGAAACAGACCGCAAAACAAATAAACAAAACAAAGTGGGGAGCAAAAAGGGAAGGAGACAAAAAAGAGAAAAAAAAAAGGAAAAGGGTCACACGATAAAACACAAACAAGAGTCAATTTACCCACATCGCTCGAAGCAACACCTGAGCCACGCACATGCACGCCACGGAACACGGGGCGGAGGGTGGAAAGGGGGAGGGGAGGGGGAGGGAGAAAAGGGGGGAAAGTGGAAAGTGAAACAGGAAAAGGGGGAAGTGGTAAGAGGGAGGGGGAGGTAGAAAGGGGGAGGGGGGGAGAAAGGGGAAAGTGGAAGAGGGGAGGGGAGGTGAAAGGGGGAGGGGGGAGGTAGAAGAAGGGGGAGGGTAGGGGGGGAAAGTGGAAGGGGGTAGAAGGAGGGGGAGGGAGAAAGGGGGAAAGTGGAAGAGGGAGGGGGGAGGTAGAAAGGGGGAGGGGGAGGGAGAAAGGGGAAAGTGGGAAAGGGGGGAGGGGAGGGAGAAAGGGGAAAGTGGAGAGGGAGGGGGGAGGGTGGAAAGGGGGAAGGGAGAGGGAGAAAGGGAGAAGTGGGAAGGGAGGGGTAGGTAGAAGGGGGGGGAGGGAGAAAGGGAAAGTGGAAGAGGGAGAGGGGGGGGGAAAGGGAGGGGGGGAGGGAGAAAGGGAAGTGGAAGAGGAGGGGAGGGAGAAAGGGGAAAGTGGAAGAGGAGGGGGAGGGAGAGGGGGAGGAGGGAGGGGGAGAAAGGGGAAGTGAAGAGGGAGGGGGGAGGTAGAAAGGGGGAAAGTGGAAAGGGAGGGGGGAGGTAGAAAGGGGGAAAGTGGAAGAGGGGGGGAGTGTTGGAAAGGGGGAAGGGGGAAGGAGAAAGGGGAAAGTGAAAGAGGGAGGGGGGAGGGAGAGGAGAATGGGGGAAAGTGGAAGAGGGAGGGAGGGGAGGGGGGGGGGAGAAAGTGGAAAGTGGAAGGGGGAGGGGGGAGGAGGAAGGCGGGAGGGTGGAGAAAGGGGAGGTGCATAAGGGGAGGAGGAAGAGTGGAGAGTAGGGGTGAAAGAAGGTGCGAGGAGGGAGAACATAGAGGGTGGAAACAAAGAAACTAGGGTGAAGGGAGAAAGCGAGAGGGTGAAAGGTGGAAAGGGTGTGGATGGAAGTCATAGGTAGATGAGAGAAAGTGGATGGCAGCAGGATAAAAGGCACAGGTGTATAGGTTGAAGGTGGAGGGTGGAGGGAGGTGTATGAAGGGAGTAGAATGCTGCGGGAGAGGGAAGTGGAGGGCGCAGGGTGCGGTGAGGTGGCCAGGGTGGAGGCTGAAGAGAGAGGGCGTGGAGAAGGTGGAGGTGGAGAGGTGGAGGGAGCGCGGAAAGGACTTAGAATATATAGGGTGGAAGGGATGGCGGCCCAGAGGTGGAGGGAAGCGGGGTTGGAGGGTGGAGGGAGGAAATTGGAGGGAAGCGGGTGGAAACGAGCACGGAAGCGGGTGGAGGGGTGGAGGGAGGAAATTGGAGGAAGCGGGTGGAGAAACGAGCACGAAGCGGGTGGAGGGCGGCGAGGGGCGGCGCGGGCGGCGGCCGGGCGGGGGATGTCCCCTGACTCACCTGGATCGCTGAGTCACGTTCGATGACTCACCCTAACACGCGAACCCCAGCCATCAGACACATACCTGCAACAGAGAAAAACACATGAAAATAAATATCGCAATTAGTTTGATGCCAAAACAACGCCTGGAATTTATTTACCGAGAGTCCACTACAGCACGGTAAGTTGTAAACAAAATCCTTGTTTAAAGAAAATACTTCTTAAAGTTATGTAAGACGCAAATGTACGTGAGCGCGTAGGCGTATGCGCGCGCGCCTGAGCAATCAATCAAAACGCATACCTCTCGGAAGTCGTGTTCAGCGACAATCGCGGTTCACACGAAGAATATGCAAATGAAGGACATCCCTCGCAAACCATAAACAACAACATCAACAATAAAAACAAGCTCTGCCAAGGTGAGAGACAATAACATGGACGATACCATTAATACCAAGTGAGCGATTGCTATTCCATACCGCCCGGACAGCCTACTAGTCATTCCGAGGAGTGCTAGGGTGGGGTGTGGGGTGGGGTGGGGGTGGGGTGGAAGAGGAGGGAGAGGAGTGGGTTGGGGGGAAGGGGGGCAAAAGTGAGTGGGGGGAAGAGGGGAGGGAGCGAGGACAGGGGACGGAGGGTTGGTTGGCTGAAGGGAGGTATTTGAGGAGTCCTGGGTTGATGGGGTAGGGGGCATGCGAGAGAATAGGGGAGGTGTTGTGATGTAGGATGGGTCGTTGGGGAGAGGTGGGGGGGGCGGGGAATTAAAAGCCTTCATTGTCTGTCTCATCGCGTAGGAACCCCTCCTTTGCCTCCTCCCTCCCCTCCCCCCCCCAAATTCCAACACAGGCAATTCCCCCCCCCCCCTTTCTCACCCCCCCCCCACGCTCCCCTCATCAACATGAGGGCCCTTCCCCCATTTCTTACCCTTCCTCCCTTACAAACATCACACCCCACTCAACACACACACACACCACACACACACACACACACACACACACACACACCACACACACACACACACACACACACACACACACACACACACACACACACACACACACACACACACACAACACCACACACACACACACACAGCACACACCACACACACACATACACCACACACACACACACACACACACACCACACGCGCACGCACACACACACACACACAACAAACACACACACACACACACACACACACACACACACACACACACGCACACACACACACACACACACACACACACACACACACACACACACACACACACACACACACACACACGCACACACACACACTCACACACACACACACACACAAACACACACACACACATACACACACACACACACATACACACACAACACACACACACACACACACACACACACACACACACACACACACACACACACACACACCAACATATATATATATATATATATATATATATATATATATATAATATATTATATATATATATCATCCATTCAACCAATATACCTATCTATCTATCTATCTATACATACATGATTTATCTGCATATCGGTCAATCCATAAATTTGTATGTTGTGTGTACACAGACACACGCAGACATAAAATTGCAAATGTACATACACACACACTTATACTTAGACACACACGAATACACACATATGTTATATCTATATAAACACACATGAAAACTTGTCAACAAAGAAAAGATAATCTATTTATCTTTTTCCAATCCCTCTTATCCCCAACCAGATGCTCCCCCCCCCCGTCTCCCCCCACAACTTCCCTCTCTCTCTTTCCCCCTACCAACTCCCCCCTCTACCCCCCCCCCCCCCCCCCCCCCACCCTCCCCCGCAGTGTCGACGCCCCCAGCTCGGCCTTGTCCACATTCCCCTCTTTCAGCCCTATCCGTGTTCATCGCATAATTAGCCCCAGTTATCTGTCTGTGTCGCTGCTGTCACGCCGTTGCTGTCGCTGCTGCCTTCGCCCTCCGCCGTCGGTGCCGCTTCGCCGCTCCCGTCGTCGGTTCTGGCGCGGTTCGCAGGCGGTTCTCCGATGCCGTAGTTGCGCTTCGTGTCGCCGTTCTGCCGGTCGTCAGCGCGGATTTCGAATGCCAGGGCGCCGCGTCTCCCTCACTTGTTGATGCGCCGATGAAGTGATAATGCGCCGTCTTAAGCGACAGAGAGGGGGGAGGGGGGAGGGGGTATTCGCTCATCTTGATGCCACCTGGCTATGACGAATTCGTTGTGTCATATGGCACAGCTGTGTCACCCCACTTTCTATACATATGTACTGTATATACAAGTGTACAGACACGCACACACATACTCTGCTCATCACATCACACTTTATGACACACATAAGGTGTGTCTGTCTGTCTATGCCTCTACATCTACCTCTACCTCCCATTTTTCCTATCCACTTTCCCTCCCTCCCTCTCTTCATACCATCCTCTTCCTCTCCCTCCCCCCTTATCTCTCCTCTTCCCATCCTCCTCCCTCTCCCTCTCCCTCTCCCTTCCTCTTCCCATCCTTCCCTCCCTCTCCCTCTCCCTCTCCCTCTCCCTCTCCCTCTCCCTCTCCTCTCCCCTTCTCCTCTCCCTCTCCCTTCTCTCGCCCCCCCCCCCCTCCTCCTCCGTCTCAAACAAATCCATCAAATATGAAAACAAAGAATCACAACCGCTGGTGCAGCAACTTAAAAAAGGTGAATAAGAGAAGTGCAAGCGAAAAAAAAATAATGCAAACAAAACAAGAAGAAAGGATGCCATTAAAACATCACATTTCTTTTTCATGACAACCCCCCCCCCCCCGCCACCTTTCCGACGGAGACCGCTCCACCGCCGCTAATTACCAACCTCTCCGACCCATTAGCGCCACGAGGTCCATGCCAATACCATTACCATTGCCACAGATCACGTTCTTGCGCCTGATGGTGATTGCGATTCAGCGGCCAAATCTATTACCATAATCAGCGCTTGGAAATGAAAATTAAAGGAGTCTGGGAGAAGGATGTCCTCGTGGAAGTGAACGAGGAGTCGCCAGGACCCTTGCTCATGGGGTGTGCCTAAGGAGAGAGGCAGGCAGACAGACACTCTCTCTCTCTCTCTCTCTCTCTCTCTCTCTCTCTCTCTCTCTCTCTCTCTCTCTTCTCTCTCTTCTCTCTCTCTCTCTCTCTCTTTCTCTTTCTCTTTCTCTTTTCTCTTTCTCTTTCTCTTTCCTTTCTCTTTCTCTTCTCTTTCTCTTTCTCTTTTCTCTTTCTCTTTCTCTCTTTCTCTCTTCTCTCTTCTCTTTCTCTCTTTCTCTTTCTCTCTTTCTCTCTTTCTCTCTTCTTTCTTCTCCATCCTTCCTTCCTTCTATCCATCCTTCCTTCCTTCTATCCATCCTTCCTCCCTTCCTCCCATTTCCTTCCTTCCCTCCTCATTTCCTTCCTTCCCTCCTCATTTCCTTCTTCCCTCCTCATTTCCTTCCTTCCCTCCTCATTTCCTCCTTCCCTCATTTCCTTCCTTCCTCTTTCATTCCCTCTTTCATTCCCTCCTGCATCCCTCCCTCCTTCCCCACCCTACCCTACCCCCCAACACACATCTTAGAAGTCATCAGCACAACTCACATCCCAAAGAAAAATCCCTCACACTCCCTCATTAACACCCACCTCATTAGCGTCACCGCCAGCGGGACTGCCTTGATTATGTCAGCAATCGTGTCCCCCCCCTCACCCCTCCTCCCTCCCACACGCCTCTCGCCTCTGCCCGTCTCTCTTTCATTAAATTTCTCGTAAATTACAATCTCCAATATTTGCTTTCTCCTTTCTCCTGTGCATGGCCGTTCGCTTCATTCACCGCCTCATTTTCACTATTAGTCCCATCACTGATTTTACTTTAAGAATAACTATTACCACTACTACTACTTCTACTACTTCTATACTAGTATATTACTACTACTATACTACTACTACTACTACTACTACTACTACTACTTCTACTTCTACTACTACTTCTACTACTTCTACTACTACTATTACTTCTACTACTACTTCTACTACTACTATTACTTCTACTACTACTTTTTTATGACCATCACTATCATCATAATAATCATCGTTGCTGTTGTTATTGCCATCAATATCATCATTGTTAACATTGCTATTCCTATTCTTATCATTATTATCATGATCATTATCATCGTTAGTATCATTGCTGTTGTCGATGTTGTTGATGATGATGATGTAATAAATTTTGTTATCATCATCATCTTCATCACCAAAAATATAACCATAATTACTGCCTGCAATTAATTACAATCACTGTTGTTGTTTTGCCACTGCTATCACCACCGCCATCTCGCCCTTTCATTATATTTCTGTAATTCACCTGTATTTCAATTAACAATCCAACTACTCCCCCTATTGCAGTTTTGCCTTCTCCCCCTTCTCCTTCAGTGCGGTTATGGTATCATCCCGTACTCATTTTCTGGTTATTTTGGGATTTTGGTCAACCGCTCTCTCGTTCGTCTCATTCAGTCTCTCAACTTTACTTTGCATTTATTGTTTGTATTGTAATTATCTTTTTTTCTCTCTTTTTTGTTCTATGTCTGTGTGTCTCTCTTTCTCTTTCTCTTTTTCTTTCTCTGTCTGTCTCTCTCTCTCCCGACTTAATTTGATATGAAAATCCATCTCCCTCTCCCTCTCCCTCTCCCTTTCACTCTTCTTTCCCTCTCCCCTTTTCATACATACACACAGAAGTTTTCGTGTACTTGTATATGTGCGTGTGTGCATTAACCTCGTCAGTAGCAAAGAGTAAAAACCTCTGACATCTGGAGGGATACAAACCACATTCGAAAAAACAAACAAACATTTTTTCCCATCGGAAAGGAAAACATTCTTACTAACTTCAGGGCCTGCGGAAAAGTTCCTACATGTAGATTCTACCACACAGGACTTTCCTCCGCAAAGGAGAAACGTAAAAAAACAACCTAATTTCCCCCCAGAACCAAACAGAACATGCATTTTCCCCAAGCAGAACCACACAGAACATGCTTTATTTTCCGCAAGCAGAACCCCACAAGACATGCTAGATCTTCCACAAGGCAGAACAGAACCTGCATCAACCTAACAGATGCAGAACCACACAGACCGTTGCTCCAGTCAGAAAAAAAAGGCGAGATGAACCACGGATGACCCGAGGCTGCCGCGGTTCTTCTGCACAATCAGAACCGCGCACTTGGAGGCCGGCGACCACATGGAGACCAAGACGCCCCCAGCTATCAGGTTCTCGCTCTCTCCGCGTCCGCCATGTGTGCGTCGGGGGCTTCGCTGGCGAGGGGGGCCGACGGGGGACGCCGCCGACTTCGGGGCCTCTGTTTCGGCTCTATCTGCGTTCCCTTGCTCGCTTTGTCGCTTTTATCGCCGCCCTTGCTTTCCTTCCCCTTGTCTCTCTCTTCTGCTTTCCAAATCTCCCCTTTCCTCCTCCCCCCTCCCCTTCTCCCTCTCTCTTCCCTTCCCCTTCCCCTCCCTCTTTATTCCCCCTCCATTCACTTCCCTCTTCCTATCCCCCTTCTATTCCCTTCCATTTTCTCCTACTCTCCCCCCCCCCTGTCTCTTTCCTCGCCCCGTGCCCCTCACACCCCCTTCCCCCCCCCCCATCTCACCCCGCACAATCCCCCCCCCCCCCCCGCAGCAGAATTTCATCGGTCCCGCGAACCTACAGGAGGCCGCCTCGCCCGCCCAAGCGCCAGATTTGTTCCCTGCTACAGAGCCCCTGCTGGAGGCGGAGGTCGCGGAAGGGGAGTGGGTGGAGGACGACATCATTGAGGGGGGGGGGGGTAGGAAGGGTGAGTGGGGAGGGGGAGGGAGGGAGGGTGATGTGGGGGGGAAGGAGAGTGGGTGGAGTACGACATCATGGAGATGGGGGGGGGGGAGTAGGAAGGGTAAGGGGTGAGTGGGGAGGGAGGGAGGGTGGTGGGGGGGGGGAGAGAGTGGGTGGAGTACGAACATCATGGGGGGGAGTAGGAAGGGTAAGTGGGTGAATGGGGAGGGAGGGAGGGAGGGAGGGTGTGGGGGTGGGGGAAGAGGGACATGAGGATGGAGAGTGGAGAGAGGGAAGGGAAGAGAGGGGGAGGGACATGGAGAAGGAGAGTGGGAGAGTGGAAGAGGGAAGGAGGGGGAGGGGGGGGTAGGAAGGGTAAGTGGGTGAGTGGGGAGGGAGGGAGGGTGATGTGGGGGGGGGGAAGAGGGACAATGAGGATGGAGACTGAGAGAGGGAAGGGAAGAGAGGGTGGGAGGGGGGGGGGGGAGAGGGACGTAGGGGGTGGGGGAGGGAGAGAGACATGAGGATGGAGAGTGAGAGAGGGAAGGGAAAGAGAGGGTGGGGGGGGGGCCATGTAGAAGGAGAGTGGGAGAGGGAAGGAGGGGAAGGGGGAGAAGATAATCGACGGGGAGGGAAGAGGGAGGAGAAGAAAACAGGAGCAGCAAGGGTGGCGGGAGGAAAGCGAAAAGCGGAACGAAAAGAGAAAGAGCGAATAATGCAAAGGAGAGGCAAGAAAAGGGAGAAGAATACAGAAGATAGAGATGGCAGGGAAAAAGGAGAAAAGGGTGGAAAGAGGACATAAAAGGGAAGAGAACGAGGAAACTACGATGGGAAGAGGAAGGAGAATGGGGGAAGGAAGTATGAGCGAAAAGAGACAATAAAATAGGCTAAAGCGAGATATAAAGAAGGAAGGAATGCAGGGAGGAAAGGAGTGAAAGGGGAAAGGGAGAGGGTGAGGGTGAGGGAGAGAGGGGGAGAGAGGGGAAGAGAGGGGGAAGAGAGGGGGAGAGAGGGGAGAGAGGGAGAGAGGGGGGGAGAGAGAGAGAGAGAGAGAGAGAGAGAGAGAGAGAGAGAGAGAGAGAGAGAGAGAGAGAGAGAGAGAGAGAGAGAGAGAGAGAAGAGAGAGAGAGGAGAGAGAGAGAGAGAGAGAGAGAGAGAGAGAAGGAAACTAGAGAGGAGGGATAATATCAGACGGAAGAAGAGAAGAGCGGAAGAGAGGGATTGGGGAGGAGAAGGAGGAGGAAAGGAAAGTAAGGCAGGGAGAAAGAAAACGAACGAAACAAAACGCAGGGAGGAGGGAGAAGAAGAAGGAAGGAGAACGAGAGGAGATTGAAAAAGGGGGAGGAATAGCGAAAGGAAGGAGGAAAGGAAGGGAGATGGGGAGAAAGTGCAAAACAGACACGATGCATATGCATGTCTTGGGAACTAAACACGACCCATTTTTTGCTTTGAGCAAGAAGAGGAGTGACGAGGGAGAGGAAGAGGAGGGCGGGAAGGGCGGGCGGGGAGGGGAGGGGGGGAGAAGGGAGAAAACAAGAGACAAAATTAGCAAGCTCGGTGGGAAGAACATAGAGAGACAGGGAGGGAGAGAGGAGGAATGAGGGAGTGTTGGAGAGGGAGGGAGAGGGGAAGGAAATGGGATGGGGGGGGGGGGGAGGAGGGGGGGGGAGGAGGGAGAGAGAAAATAAAACATAAAAAAAACTGAAGAGACGAACAAAGACTAAGAAAATATGAAGAAAATGATTGGGGAGGAGAGGAGGAGGAGGAGAAGGGAGATGTAAGAAAGTAAGAGGAGGGAGGAGGAATACAGAATGTGAGGGAAGAAAAGTACAAGACAGAGTAAAAATACAAGAGTGCACGTAGGTGGGGCTGAGGAGGGGGGGGGGGGGGGTGATTCCCGCCATCAAGACGAAAGCAAAAGCAGAAAATCTAAACAGCAAACAATCGTTTTTTTTTTTTCTGAACAAAACTCCGACGTCAACACAATATTTAATCGAAATTTTTGCACACTGCACACCAACCTTTGTGCTCCGGCCTGTGTGCGTATCCTGTACGTACAGTCGTATGCACAAGCCGTCCTTGAGTGTGTGTACGTAACCGCGTGTAAAAATCGTCCCTGTGTGCAGTTGTATGTACGTGTGTATGTTCTGCTGTCCTTGTCTGTTTGTTTATATGTATGGGCACGCTTGTGTACGTCTGGCCGTGTGTTCCGCGTGAGACCTTCGCAGAGTCTGCAAGTCTCAGCATCTTAACAACACTGGCAAAGCTTGTCTATTGCACAGGCTGATTTCGCTTCTGAAAATCCGTCACCACAAACATATCAACGAGAAACAAAAACATGGAAAGAAAACAAAGAAATCAATCTGCATGAACGCCAAAACATACATATAAAAACGAAAGAAAAATATATCAAGAAAAAGATCTTTAAAAAAATCTATGTAAACACTCAAAATCGAAAAAAAAGAACAAAGAAAGAAAAACACCTTAAAAATCTACGAAAAACGCCCATTACTCCAGCACTAACACCCCCACTGACCTAACCTCCTTATCGTCAACTTTATGCCTTCGTCCCGGGCCATTCGGATGACGTCACGATGCCCATGTCACTGAAACGTCTCATTAAGAGGCAAAGAGGCGGTGCTTGAAGGGGAAGGGGGAGGGGGGAGGGGGGAGGGGAGGCTAACTTTCAATCTCGACCAACAGATTATGCTCAATTTTCCTGTGCTTTGGTGGTATGTGGTATTGCTCTTCTGAATGTGTGTGTGCCTGTGTGTATGAGAGAGAGAGAGAGAGAGAGAGAGAGAGAGAGAGAGAGAGAGAGAGAGAGAGAGAGAGAGAGAGAGAGACAGAAAGAGAAAGACAAAGACAGAGGAGACAACGAGACAACAACAACAACAATAACTATAACTATAATAAAAAAAAAATAATAATAAGACGGATCAAAGAAACGACCACGCCGATTCCGCACACGCCCGAAATCCGGTCTCCGCAGCTGACCCAATCCCTCCCCACCCCCATACCCCTCCCCCACCCCACCCCACCCCGAGGTATTCCAGGTAATCCGAATCCTAATCCTTCCTTCCCGACGAAACCCCGCCCCCGCTCCGCCCGCCCCCCGCCCCGCCCGCCCCCCCGCTCCGCCCCTCCATAAAAGCGTCGCCTCGATAGAACGGCCTCGCAATTAGTGAACACATGAGAGGCCGCCATTGCCTTCGGGGAGTCTGAGGCGGAACAATCCCCGATCCGGCGCGGCGCTCCCTTCGTCATCAAATTAAAACGACCGCTTTTCCTTTGCTTTTGCTTTTTCTTTTTTTTTTTTTTTTTTTTTTTTTTTTTTTTTGCACGGGAGATGACGAATAATCTGGCGTTTTCTGTGTATTCTGGGCCGAAAGGAAAAATTTATTTATATGTAAAGACCTTCTAAATGTGCACAAACCTAATGATTTTTTGTGTAATAACAATAACAATAATAATAATTTACATGAAAATGATTTCCTCCTGGGATATGCCAATAGCCTTTTTATACTGGTAAATTATCTTTAAAAAATATAGACATATATAACATATCAGAAAACAAAATTTCCTCCAGAATTAAACCACTTTTCCCGCTTTTCGAAAATGAGAAATAAATAATAAATAAAAATAACAGAAAAAAATCTCAGAAAATGTAGACAAATCTGACGGACTATGTGCATTGGTCCGAAAATTAAAAGTACATAAATAAATAAATAAATAAATAACAATAATGCAAAAAAAATCCTCCAAAGTTAAATCTATTATCTTCTCAGGATATCAACAAACGCCCAAAAAATCACTCTATAGTATCACCGAACTGAACAAAAATAACAAGTAAACAATAACAATGACCAAAAAAAATCACTCTATAGTATCACCGAACTGAACAAAAATAACGAGTAAACAATAACAATGACCAAAAAAATCCCTCTATAGTATCACCGAACTGAACAAAAATAACAAGTAAACAATAACAATGACCAAAAAAATCCCTCTATAGTATCACCGAACTGAACAAAACGAGTAAACAATAATAATGACCAAAAAAATCACTATAGTATCACCGAACTGGACAAAAACAACAAGTAAACAATAACAACGAAAAGCATTTCCTCTCCAAAAGAGGAAAATATTCTTCCGAACTTCCCAGCCTGCGTAAACTTCTTCAAACGCAGCTGAACAAACTGGATGATCGGCTGAAGTTTGCCTCTTTAACTTCTTTTTTTTTTTTTATTCGGTCTATCTGCCTGGATTCATTTGTTTTTGTTTGTTTGTTTGTTTGGTGTGTGGGGGAGGGGTGGGCTTGAGAGAGAGGGATAATGGGAGGGAGAGGGAGAGAGAGAGAAAGAAGGGGATTGAGGAGGGAGGGAAGGGGGAGGGAGGATGGGGAAGGAAGAGAGAGGGAGAAAGGGGAGAGAGAGAGAGAAAGAGAGAGAGGGGGGGATTGAAAGAGAGAAAGAAGAAAACTTTCAAGTATGTATAGGCTATATATTTATATGTTCATGTGCGGGTGCAAGTCCCACGTTAATATATATAATCCGTATGTGTTGTTACATATTTGTGTAGAAGCATAAGGTACTTTTCTCTGATGTTCAGAATAAAAACAATTTCACCCCGCCCCCTTCATCAACACTTATCCCCAAAGACACCCTCTACCCTAAAAAATCCCCTCCTACCCCCCCCAAGATCCCTTCCCTCCCCAAAACCCCCAACCCCAAAGACACCCTCCTCCCCTGCCCTCCCCTCCCGCCCACCCCCGAAGTCGCCAAGACAA
Source organism: Penaeus vannamei (assembly GCF_003789085.1). Lineage (NCBI taxonomy): Eukaryota > Metazoa > Arthropoda > Malacostraca > Decapoda > Penaeidae > Penaeus > Penaeus vannamei. The sequence continues at coordinate 211,641 of NW_020870447.1, read as the reverse complement.
GCAGCTAATTAACACGACCCGTAATTAGCAGACAGCTTGACGCCTTCATCAGCGCACTCGGTGACATTCGACCGCCTCTGCTGATCGCTTTGCCGTCCACGACTCCAAGGGTCCTTTTCTCTCTCCTCTCTCTCTCTCTCTCTCTCTCTCTCTCTCTCTCTCTCTCTCTCTCTCTCTCTCTCTCTCTCTCTCTCTCTCTCTCTCTCTCTCTTCTCTCTCTCTCTCTCTCCCCCCCCCCCCCCCCCTGCGTCGCCGGCTGGGTCCTTTTCTCTCGGTTGTCTCTCCTTCCTTCTCCTTGTTCTCATGTGCTTTCCGTTTCTTGCTTTCTCTTCCCGTGTTTCGTTCTTCGTCATCTCTTCCGTTTCCTCTCTTTTTTTCGTTCCTTTTAATGTGCAACTGTAAGCATGTTTGTCTGTCTGTCTCTCTGTCTGTCTCTCTGCCTCACTGTCTGTCTGTCTGCTCTTCTGTCTGTCTGTCTGTCTGCCTCTCTGTCTGCCTGTCTGTCTGTCTGTCTGTCTGCCTCTCTGTCTATCTGTCTGTCTGCCTGTTCCTACCTAGAAAAAAAACAGGCTCTGACATCACTGAGCGCAGACGCGAGGAGCTCCCACTCAAAGCACAGAAAGAAGCTGAACTAGTGATCTGGATTTAGCTAACCTCAACCTTCAATCCGCTTGACGAACTTCCAATATACTTTAATACTAACCCAGAAAAATAAGTGCATTTTGAGGCGAGCTAAAAGAATACAAGAAAATAATATAAGATTATAAGAGAGAGAGAGGAGAGAGAGAGAGAGAGAGGAGAGAGAGAGAGAGAAGAGAGAGAGAGAGAGAGAGAGAGAGAGAGAGAGAGAGAGAGAGAGGGAGGGAGGGGAGGGGAGGGGGAGGGGGAGGGGGAGGGAGGAGGGACAGAGAGACGGAGAGGGAGAGGGTGAGAGAGAGGAAATATTCCACGTGTACGTGTGCAATATGTGCATGTGCACACAATATGCATCTCTGAATGCTTGCAAATGTGCCCGCAGGCATTGTGCCCCTTCAGTCCCTCTGCCCCTTAGCATATCCACATATCCACTGCACGCACACCCGAGCCAAGCAGCCAGCACGCATCAAAATTCTGTACCCTGTCCAGAGTTGACAATTTAAAATTCATCCTTAGAGAGGGCTCTCTCCTTGCCAGCGCCAGGTAACTAGCCCGTTTTGAAAAGAGAGAAAATGTAAACAATTATTTCTGTCTATGATTTTGCAAAGAAGGGGGATGCTATTTTTGTTTTCTTTAATGACCCATCGCGACACTTGAATAAATATATGAATAAACTGAACTGTAAAAAGTCCGTCTCTTTTCTTCACTCTTTTTTCCCTACCTCTCTCCTCCTCCTTTCCTTCTCCTTCTCCCTTCCCTCTCCCTCTCCCTCCCCTACCTCCTACCCTCCTCTCCCTCGCGTACTCTCGCAACACGTAGAAAGGGAAAAAAAGGCTACGTTTTCTTACAATTAGGGTAATTTCCTCACGGCAGGCGAGGTGTCTTTCCTGCTGCCTAATGAACCGGAGACATCGTAGAAATCACCGGCGAGGAGGGGGGAGGGGAAGGGGAGGGAGGGGAGGGAGGGGAGCGGAGGGGAGAGGAGAGAGGGAGGGGAGGGAAGAGGAAGGGGTCGGGAGGTGAGGGAGGAGAGGGGAAGGAAGGGAGGGGAGGAAAGGAGGAGAGGAGGAAGAGGAGGAGAGGAGGGAGGGAAGAGGAAAGAAGTCGGGAGGTAGGAGGGAGGGGAGGGGAGGTAGGAAGGGAGGGGAGAGGGAGTCGGTAGGTGAGAGAAGAGTTAAGGAGGAAGTGGAAGATGTGTATGGAGGGGATGGGGGAACAAGAGGTGGGAGAAGGGGAAGTTAGAGGATTGGAGGAGAAAGGAGAGGAGTGGGAGGTGGAGGTGGAGGAGGAAGTAGGGGAAGAGGGGATAGGAGGGAAGGAGAGGGAGAGGACCGGAGGGAATGAAAGGGGAAGGGGTTAGAGGAAGTGGTGGGATGGGAAGATTACGAGGAGGGAAGAGTGAAACGGGAATAAAGAAGAGAGGACGAAATGAGGGAAGAAGGGTCATGAGAAGAGGCAGAGGAGAATAAGGAAAGAGGGAAAGAAGGAAAAGGAAAGTGAGAGGGATGGAAAAGGGATGGAAGAAGAGGGAAAATGACGGAGGATGGGGGAAAAGGGAGAAGGTAAGAGAGAAAAAGGACCAGGGAAGAGTGATGGAAGGAAGGAAGAAGAAAGAAGACGAAGAGAGGCGGGGCAAAAAAGGAGGAACGAAGAGGGAAAGATGGAGGAGATACGGAACCGGAACCGAAACTCTTGCAAACGATCCATAAAAAATCCATCAAGCGGCGCCTTCGTTGTGGGCGGGCGAGGGCGGGCGAGGGCGGGCGGGGGCGGGCGAGGGCGGGCGGGGGCGGGCGGGCGGGCGAGGGCGGCGGGGCGGGGCGGGGCGGGCGAGGGCGGGCGATTAAAGATTTATGATTTACTTTTAATTCTATTTGTCACAATGGATATTCTTTGCTGTGACACGCAGTCTGATTTATTTTGCTTCCAAATCTCCCCCCGCGTGCAAGGAATGGCCGGGGTGACCATCCACTGGCAGCGCGCGGGATTGAACGCAGGTCTGCAAGATTGCAAGACCAACACGCCAACCGCTGCATACACCACGCGAGATTCGGGCGCTGCGATGGGGAGACGGCCGGGGAGGTCAGGTCACCGCCTGGCCTGCGCTCTCATCTGCTTTCCGCTGGCCCTTAGACGCACACAGCCAAACGAAAGCAGTTGCGTAAAGTTGGACGTGCAACCAAACGCAAAGAATAGATACGTGAATACGCACAAAAATAATAGCTTCATACTCTAAAAAGACACAGTCACAACAAACAAACAACACAACACACAACACACACACAACACACACACACACACACAACACACACACACACACACACACACACACACACACACACACACACACACACACACACACACACACACACACACACACACACACCACACACACACACACACACACACCACACACACACACACCATCACACACACAGCGCGAAAATTACAAACACGGACCGTAATTTATGACTCAGCAGCGCAATGAAATTTAAATAGAACTAACACGCACATAAAGAAACTTTTGTCGGATATTAGTCACGGCCGACGTCTGTCTCTCTCGGTCCTCTTCTGCTTTCTGTCTCTCTTGCTCTGTCTATCTGTCTGTCTTTGTCTCTGTCTCTTGCTCTGTCTATCTGTCTCTGTCTCTGTCTCTGTCTCTCTCTCTCTCTCTCTCTCTCTCTCTCTCTTCTCTCTTTCTCTCTGTGTGTGTGTGTGTGTGTGTATGTGTGTGTGTGTGTGTGTGTGTGTGTGTGTGTGTGTGTGTGTGTGTTGTGTGTGTGTGTTGTGTGTGTGTGTGTGTGTGTGTGTCCAATCAACCTATTGTTATCTATCTTCCTGTTTCTCATTTCTCCTCCCTTCTCTCCCTTGCCCATCCTCATCCTTTCTCCCACCTATCTTCCCTCCCTCCCTCCTTCCCTCCCTTCCCAATCTTCCTCCTCCACCCTCCTTCCCTCCTCCCACTCATCCTCCACCCTCCACCCTCACCTCCACCCTCCTCTCCCCTCCCCCCCCCTTCCTCCCTTCGTCTTGTATGACAGGACAATGACACCACTTCCTGTCACTCACTCTCGGTCCCTGCCATCCCCGGGGCCCCGGCGCGACACTCCCTGACACTTCATTTGCTTAAAATTGTTGCTTTCGGTCCTGATGCAGTCGTCATGGCTGTCCGTTTGCTTGGGGGACGGAGGAGGAGGAGGGAAGAGGGAGGAGGGGGAAGAGAAGGAGGAGGAGAAGGAGGAGGTGGAAGAGGAGGGGTGAAGGGGAAGGGGAGGAGGAGGAGGAGGAGGAGAAGGAGGAGAAAGAAGGGGAGGAGGGGAGAAGGAGGGAGGAAGGGAGGGGAGGAGGGGGGAAGGGGAGGAGGAGGAGGTCGAAGAGAAGGAGGAGAGGAGGGAAGGGGAAGGGGGAGGAGGAGGATGAAAGAGGAAGAGGGGAGGAATAAAAGTTAGAGATGAGAAGAGGCGGAGGGAGAGAAAGGGGAGGAGTAGCAGCAGGAGGAGGAGAAAGATGAGTAGGAGGTGGGGGTGGAGGGAGGAGGAGAAGGCGGAAGAGGAAAAAGAGGAGGGGAGGTGTGAGAGGAAGAGGAGAAGAGGATTAAATATTTTAGGAAGAGAGAGAAGAAGAGAAGGAGGGAGGAGGAGTACGAGGAGGAGGAGGAGGAGGAGGAGGAGGAGGAGGAGGGGAGGAGGAGAGGAGGAGGAGGACGACGACGACGACGACGATTATCACGGATACGAGGAGAGAGAGGAGAGAAGAGAGAAGAGAGAGAGAGGGAGAAATAGAAAGAGAAAAAAGAGTTTGAAAAAGAAAAAGAAAAATACGACATACCGAAAAATATGATAAGGGAAAACCTTTTTTAATGACACACGCCGAGGGCGCCAAAACAAGCAATTAGCCCCAACAGCCAATTCCAAAACAAAGTCGTTCCCAGAATCAGCGACCCCCCCTGCCCTGCCCTGCCCCTGCCCTCCCCCCCTACCCCCCTTTCTCTTCTCCACTATCGCCCTCCTCCCCTCCTCCCCCACCACTGCACTTCCTCCCATTTTCCCCACTCTATCTTACCTCTCCCCATTCCCCAACTCCACTTACCCCTCCATCTCAACCCCCTTCTCCCCACTCCACTTCCCTCGCTTCCCCGGTTCCCCCCACTATTCTCCCTCCCCAGTCCCCACTCTTCCCCCCCACTTTACTAGCTTCCCCTTCCCGTTTCGCTCTCCCCCACTCCACTTTCCACCCTACACCTTCCCTCCCTATTACCTATATCCTCCCTCCCCATTCCCCCTTCCCACTCCACAATCCTCCTTCCTCATCCACACACACACCTTCCACCAACCCCCACTCCACTTTCTTCCCTTTCCAAATCCCTATCCCCCTGCTTGCTCCGTATTCCTATTCCTCTCCGCCACTTCACTATCCTTTCTCCCATTTCACATCCCCCTCCCCTTCCCTCCACTCCACTATCCTCTCTCCCATTCTCCACCCAACTCCCCACACCACTAACCTCCCTTCCCATTCCCCCTCCCCATTGTCTCCCCCACCATCTCTCCTCTCCTTTCCCTCTCCCTCCTCTCCTTCTCCTCCTTCCCTCTCCCTCTCCTCTCTCCTCTCCCTCTCTCCTCTCCCTCTCCCTCCTCTCCCTCTCCCTCCCTCCCCTCCTCTCCCTCTCCCTCCTCTCTCCCCCTACCCTCTGAAAGTTTACTCCGTAGTCGCAGCACAAACAAACCTTGAAAGCAGTTCATGGAAGGAAGAGGAATAGAAGAGAAGACAAAGGATAGAGGAGGAGAGAGGATAACAAAATTACCGTGTAACACACAAAGGAAGACGGGAGGAGGAGAAAAAATAAAAAGTGAATAAAGGGGACAAGCAGAGAATGAGTAAAGGCAGGAACCCGAAGATGCGAAACAAGGAAACATATGAAGATCCGATAAAGAAGGGAGAATGAGAGTCATTTGGAAAGTAAAGGCACAGAAAAACAAAAGCAGTAATGGAAAGAAAGAAAAAATAAGTAAAGAGCAACAAAATAATCTTTAAAATACAAAATTATAGTAAGCAACAAAATTTAAAACAACAAAAATGTGTACCCATACTTCCAACCAGACAAAACGAAGAAAAAGAAAAAAAAACATAACCAAACATAAACAAATCGAAAAACAAGAAGGCTAAACAACCGCAGAAAACACAAACAACACCAGACACGCCAACCCAGAAACCAAAGAAAGAAAAACAAAGAAAAACGTAAGAAAGAGAGAAACCAATAAAACAAGCGCTAGGAAAGGGCAAACAAAGAGCAGACGATACGAAAGAGAAACAACCAACCAACCACAAACCATAAAACAAAGAAAAAATAACTAAAAGACAAGAGACGAACAGGAAGGAATAAACAAAGAACAGGAGACAGAAATGCCTAATAAACGACAAAAACGAACAACCGAAAATAAGAAAAACACAAAGAACAGACAAAAGAACCAAATAAACGACAAAACAAACGAAGAACACAAAGAGAACACAAAGAACATGCGGCAAAGACAAAGCTAAAGACAAAACAAACACCCGCAAACAACCCCCCCCCCCATTTCCAAACGAAGCACAGACGATAAAAAAGGCCAATCAAACGCCAATCAAAGAACGTGTCAAGACGCCCATGAATGAACACCTTTTTTATCAATGGATTCGCCTAAAGCACCCATACACTGTTGCCAGATAGAGTTCACGCAAATTTACGTCCCGCGACTCTGGGTACACCTGATGCACTAAATAACACGAGAAATGTATGGTAAAAAATGAATGAGACGAAGATGTGATCGATCCCCCGCCACGCACTCGAGGCCTTCGAGAACAAAGGAAGCGAGCGGTAAACAAAGCGTACAGAAGGATAAAAGAAATCATAGTGAGCGCCATTGGAGATGTCACATAGGCCTATTCAGAAATACAAAAAATATACGAATATAAATGAGGAAGAAATAGACAAAGAACACAAAGAAAATATACAAAAATATATGTACACAGACCAACATAGAACAAAGAAGCCCGATACTGAAACAAAAAAAACAATGAAAACAAAAGTAAACAACAAAGTAACCCAGACAATAAAACTAAAAAAAAAAAACAATCAGAAAGAAGAAATACAACCAACACAACAACGATCCAACAAACACCCAAGGAAACCAACCAATACAAAAAAAAAAAAAAGATGTGATCCAAACAAACACAGAATCGAGGAAACCAGGAAAACCAAAAGGCGAAGAGAGACACACGAACCAAAACAAACGCGATCTCCCTGCCGCGGCGGGGAGATCGCGACGTCGCAGGTCGTCGCGTCGGGAGGAGAAGCGGCGCAAGTGATTCCCGATTTACGATGACACGGCGCAATCCAACCGGGAATAATATGACACGAAACGACCCGACGCACCACGACATAATGCGGGACGAAAGGACACGACACGACACGACGACACGACGTGTGGAGGTAGAGACGGACGGAGGTCGCCGTTCCGGGCCGAGGAACGTTCATGATTTTCTGAGTAGAATGGGAGGCGGTGGGCGGATAGAGAGAGAGAGAGAGAGAGAGAGAGAGAGAGAGAGAGAGAGAGAGAGAGAGAGAGAGAGAGAGAGAGAGAGAGAGAGAGAGAGAGAGAGAGAGAGAGAAGAGAAGAGAGAGAGAGAGAGAGAGACGCAGCGACAGACCGAGAAATCGAAAAAAGGCGACATAAACAGACCTACGGACACGGGAGATAAAAGCGACCCGTGACAGAGAGACGGACAGAGAGAGAGCGAGGCAACGAAGACACACACAAAATACCGAAAGGGAACCGGCCGGAACCCGAGACACAGACATAAAACGAGGCGTGGATCGAGAACCTGAGGCGCGGACATACGCAGACAGACAGACAGACAGACAGATAGAGAGATTAACAGCAACGAAATGCCTTAACAAAACCGCCAGGAATTCGCGCCGACGTCGCCCCGAATTCCGCGAAAAGCGCCAGCTCTCTAAATAACAAACAATGTTGATCCCGCGCCCTCTACCTGGGTGACAGTGACGTCATTTTCAGGTGAGCTCTTCCCATTGGCTCCCGGCAGTGTGACGTCATTTACTCAACGTCTCGCTCTTGGGTCTCTCTCTTTTTCTTTCCTTTAAATCTTCTTTATCTCTTTCGCGTTCTTCCCTCCATCTCAATCAATCCTACTCGTATTAGTCCTCCAACGCAATGCCACTGAAAGTCACACTCGGAGAGAGAGAGAGAGAGAGAGAGAGAGAGAGAGAGAGAGAGAGAGAGAGAGAGAGAGAGAGAGAGAGAGAGAGAGAGAGAGAGAGAGAGAGAGAGAGAGAGAAGAGGGGGGGGAGGGAGACAGGGAGAGAGAAGAAAGAGAGAGAGAAGAGAGAAGGGAGGGAGAGTGAAAGAAAGAGTCCCCTGTCCTGTCTGATAATAAAGAGAGCGAGAGAAAAATAAGCAGAAAGACCAAGCCAACCCAAACACAAGAATAAAAACCAGAAAAATGAACACCAATCACAGACATAAAAAAAAAAACAACAGCAACAAAAACAACGACTATGAAAAAATGAAAAAGGGGGGGGGTTAGGTTAGGTTAGGTAGGTTAGCTTAGGTTAGCTTAGGTTAGATAGGTTAGGTTAGGGGGGGGGAGAAAAGGGGAGACAGAGAAACCAAGCAAAAAAAAAAAAATAAAAGGGCGAGGTGTGACGCGAAGAACAAGGCCCTTCCACGCCGACTCAGCACAGGCTCCAAACCCAATTCCATTTCAGCCTCTGGGGTTCATCAGGGCAAAGAGGGGGGGGGGGGCAGGGGAGAGGGGAAGGATGAGGGGGGAGGGAAGGGAAGGGCAGGAAGAAAGGGAAGGAAGGGGGAAGGGAAGGGAAGGGAAGAGAAAAGGGAAGGGAAGAGGGGGAAGGGAAAAGGGAAGGGTGAACGGGTAAGGGAAGAGGGAGAAGAAGAGGGAACGGAAGGGGGCA
>NW_020870447.1:189472-195293 GCF_003789085.1 Penaeus vannamei | reverse complement strand
CGCCGTTTCCTGCGTCGCTCTCGGCCCGCGGGAAGGACGCGTGTTGACGACGGCAACAGCGTCGCCGTCCTCCCGCCGTTCTGCCAACGCCTCCGCGGACGGGCGCTGGCTGGGGGATTCTGCCACCCACAGACGGCCTGCATAGATACTGTTCCCTCTCCCCCCTCCCCCTCCTCTCCCCCCTCTCTCTCTCTCTCCCACCCCGCTCAGCGCCCTCTCTCTCTCTCTCTCTCCCACGCTTCAGCGCCCCATTCTCTCTCTCTCTCTCTCCACCCACGCTCTTCTCTCTCTCTCTCTCTCTCTCTCTCTCTCTCTCCTCTCTCCTCTTCTCTCTCTCTCTCTCTCTCTCTCTCTCTCTTCCTCTCTCTCTCTCCTCTCTCTCCCTCCCTCCCTCCCTCCCCTCTCCCTCTCCCTCTCCCTCTCCCTCTCTCCCTCTCTCTCTCTCTCTCCCTCTCTCCCTCTCTCCGCGTGGATATCGGCCCCCTCTTCTTTGCCCTGCCCCCTTCCTCCTCTTGCCATCCCCTCTTTCCTCCTCTTTGCCATCCCCTCTTTCCTCCTCTTGGCCATCCCCATCCCCTCTTTCTCCTCTTTGCCATGCCCCCTCCCTCTTTGCCATGCCCCCTTTCCTCCTCTTTGCCATCTCCTCTTTCCTCCTCTTTGCCATCCCCTCTTTCCTCCTCTTTGCCATCCCCTCTTTCCTCCTCTTTGCCATCCCCTCTTTCCTCCTCTTTGCCATGCCCCCTTTCCTCCTCTTTGCCATCCCCTCTTTGCCATCCCCTCTTTCCTCCTCTTTCGGCCATCCCCTCTTTCCTCCTCTTTGCCATCCCCCTCTTTCCTCCATCCCCTTTGCCATCCCCTCCCTCTCTTGCCTTCCCCTCTTTGCCATCTTTGCCATCCCCTCTTCCCCCCCACTTAGGTCCCACCTGCTACCTCTCCCCCCCCCCCACTTGCCCAACCTGGCTGGGCCCCTTGCCCCCCCCCCCCCCCCCCCCCCCAGTGCTGACCTTAGCTGTGTTTTATGGCTCCATCGATCCGAAGCTTCTTGGAACAGAAATGATATTAAAGGTCGGCCGGAGCTGGGGACTCGCTCTGGTCAATCGACGCTACTCCCTGCTTGGCCTCTTCCTCCTTTCTTCTTCTTTTCTTTTTTCTTTTTCTTTTCTTTTTCTTCTTCTTCTTCTTCTATCTCCTTCCCATTCTCCTTTTTTCTCCTACTGCTCTTCCTCGTTATATCCTCCTCCTCCTCCTCCTCTTTTTCCTTCTCCTTTTCTTCTTCTCCTCCATCTCTTCACAGTTATCTCCTCCCTTTTCCTTGTTCCCGTGTCCCTCCCCCTTCCCCTTCCCCCTCCCCCTCCCCCTCCCCTCTTCCCCTTCCCCTTCCCTTCCCGTCCTCATGTCCCTTTTCACCCTCCTTAACCTTTTCACTACCTACATAGGAGGATAATGTAATTCAGTAGTACTGCATCTCTCTTTTCCCCTCCCTCCCTCCCCTCCTCCCTCCCTCCCTCCCTCCCTCCCTCCACTCCTGCCCCCGCCATTGCCCTTGTCATATTTATTCTTTATTCTTTATTTATTTATTTTTTTTAATCTCTCCCCCACCTTTATCCGTATTAATGTCCCATCCCCTCCTCTTCCCTTCTCCTCCTCCTCCTCCTTCTATTCCTTTTCCCCTCTTTCCCCTCTCCTTCCCCCTGCCTTCCTCTTCCCTCCCGTTATATCCATGCGTTGGGCTGGATCCCCCCCCCTCTTTGCCCTCCTCCCTTCCCTGTGTGGCCTCACCTCCCCTTTCTCCCCTTGCCACCTCTTGCACCTTTGACCTTCCAGTTCCTCCTCTTCCTCCCCATTCCTCTCCCTTCCTCTCAGGCACTCGTCTCACCTATCCCTCTTTCCCTCCTTCCTCCTCCTCTCTCCTCTTCCTTTCCATTTTCCCCCCTTCCTCTTTCTCTCCTCCCGAGTCCTCCCTCCTCCTCCTCCTCCTCTCTAGTCTTCCCTTCCCTTCCTCCTCCTCCCTATTCCCCTCTCTCCCCCTATTCTACCCTTCCTCTCTCCTCCCAATCCTTCCTTCCTTCCTCCTCTTCCCTCTTCTTTCATCCTCCTCCCTCCTCTTCCTCTTCTTTCATCCTCTCCCTCCCAATCCTCCCCCCCCCCCCGCCCCGACGCCCCCGGAATGATGTCAATCCATATATCGGCGCGAAACCTTCCCGGGATCCACGTGGCAAACACCCGCGTGAGTCGCTTCCGCCGGGCCGCTCTCCCGCCGCTCTCCTTCGTGGCCGGAGCTTCAGTTTTTAGCGTTTTGTTTTATTTTTTATTTTTTTTTTATTTATTTTTCTTGAAGTTTCTCTCATTCCAACTTGGTACTGTTGGTATTCATCTTTTAATGTTTTTTTTCGTGTTCCTTCTTCTTCTTTTTCCCTCTTCCTCCCCTGTTTTCTACCCCCCTCCATCTTTCTTACCCTCTCCTTTCATCTTCTTCTCATGCACTTTCTGTCTGTCCATCCTACCCTCCCTCCCCTCCCCTCCTCTCCTCTCTCCCCTCCTTCCCTTCCTATCCCCCTCTTTCCTTCTCTCCTTCGCCTCCTCTCCTCTCCCGCCTTCCCTCCATCTTCCCCAACCTCCCTCCTCTCCCTCCTCTCCTCTCCTCCTTTCCCTTTTCCCTTCCCCTCCTTTCTTCCCAAACCTTCCTCCCCCCGCCATTCTGCCCCACGTCTCTTTCTCTCCCGTTTTCCCTTCTCCTGCCCTCCTTTCCAGGCTTTTCCGCTCGCCTTTCCTCCTTCCCTTCTCCCCTTCTCCCCTTCCTTTTCCTCCTCCCTCTCCCTCCCTCCGTTCTCCTCCCCTCCTCTCTCTCTCTCTCTCTCTCTCTCTCTCTCTCTCTCTCTCTCTCTCTCTCTCTCTCTCTCTCTCCTCGTCTCCTCCCCATCTCTTTCCATCTCACTCTCAGTCTCTCCTATTCTTTCCTCCTTTCCTTTCTTCTCCCGTCTCTCTCACCTCAGCCCCCTTTCCTCTCCTCCTCCTCACCACCTCTCCTTTCTTCACATTCCTCCCCATCCCTCTCCTCTCGTCTCCTCACCCCTTCTCCCCCTCCTCTCCTCCTCCTCACCCCTTTCGACTCCTCCTCCTCTCCTCTCCTCACCCCCACCCCCTCCCCTTCTTCCCCCTCCCCTCCCCTCCCCCCCCCCTTATCAATTACAGTATCCGAGGTATGACATCACAGGGAATTAATTTCCCTTTTTCTAGCGACGGGCGCCGCTCTGTGCTTTGTGCTCTGAGCGACGCCCTCGGTGGCGGTTCTTTCGCGTCGTGGGCGTGAGGACGGGCGGGCGGAGGGACGTCAGAGGAAGGGCCCGTGTTGAGTCTTTTACCAGCGGTTGCCTTTAATTGGTAATAATTTGCATAGCTGATGGAACGATGTTTAGTTCTTTTATTGTTATTGTGATATCTATCTTAAATATGTTATATATATATAATATATATATATATATATATATATATATATATATGGGAACGGGGTTATATGAGTTTTAATTGTGGTATTGATTTTTTCTTTCCCCCTCCCCCCCTCCCCTTCACTCCCCTCCCCTCTGTCCCTTCAAGTCCCTCCCTTTTTTCCCCTCCCCTACCTTTTTCCCCACTCCCTCCCTCCCTCCCTCCCTCCCTCTCCTCCCATCCATCCACCCCCCTTCCCTTCCACCCTGCCCTCCCCTTCTCCTCTCCCTCTTCTTTCCGTTTATTGCTCTTCTCTCTGTTTTTTATTCCCCCCCCCCCCATCCACTCGTGTTTCTTCAGGCCTCTCAGAGTCATTCTACGACGTGCCATTTTGTGTTCGTTTGTGTATTTTCCGGGAGATAGAGAGTCCTACATGCGTGCCCAGCTTGGGAAAGGATTACTCTGGCGCTTATATATATATATACTAACGACCCATTATAACCTCTACCCTACCTACACCCTATATCAATATACTACATCTACCACCCGTTGCATGGTGATTCATAGAAACAGCTTATAGCTTGCTTGTCACTGATGAGTGTTAGGTAATTCTCACACTACTCGCCCCCTCCCACTCCCCTGCTTGTGTATGTATGTAAATGAGCTTATGTACTAATAACCGCCATGTTACGCATTATCTCTCTGTATATGCGCCGCTCGATCGGTCCTTGGTTGCGAAGGGGGAAATGGCTCTGATTCTACCCTCTAATATGCCTATTTCCTCTTCTCTTTCACTCTCTCCTTTTTGCTCTCTCCTCCCTCTCTCTCTTCTCTCTATACTCACATACATATCCTTATCTTCTTACTATCCACTTCTTCTCGTTCTCTCCTCTCTCTCTACTCTCTCTCTCATCTACTCTCTCCGTCATGCCTCTTCTCTTCTTCTTTCTTTCCTCTCTCTACCTCCCTCTCTCTCTCCTCTCTCTCTCTCCTCTCTCTCTCTCGTCTCTTCATCTCTCTCTCTCTCTCTCTCTCTCTCTCTCTCTCCTCTCCCCTCTCCCTTCTCCCTCTCCCCTCTCTCTCTCTCCTTCTCTCTCTCTCTCTCTCTCTCTCTCATCTCTCTCTTCTCTCTCATCTCTCTCTCTCTCATTCTCTTTTCTCTCCCTCTCTCTTATTCTCTTTCTCTCCCCCTCCCCTCTCTCTCCCCTTTCCCTCCCTCCCTCCCCTTTCCCCCTCCTCTCTCTCCTTTTCCTCTCCCTCTCCCTCCCGCCAGCCCATTAGTGTGTTAATGTATTTGTGTTTGTATGTAATTGTTTATTGTTAGATGAAATGTGTAAATTCCGTCGGTCAGATCCGCATTTCTTGGCACGGGTTCTTGGGTACAACTCTCAGTTCTTTTCTGCTCTTTGAAGACGGTGGACGAAAGTGGTTTCGTGTGGATCGAGGTGGTTCACGGGGGGTCAGAGTGGTTGAGGGAAGGTCCAGGTGGTTCAGGAGTGGATCAAAGTGGTTTGAGGAAGCAGCGAAGGTCAGTTTTTTCCCCTCCCGATGTGCGATCGGAAAGCACCGCTCTATCCGGGTCACTTTCATATGCGCTGTGACTAGGTCAGTGGCCAGCGCGGTGACACGCCGACTTCCACGCCCGGGTCCTCGTCGCGCCGCTGTTCTGCCGCTGGGCCTTCTGCTGCTGGGCGCGGTTCCTTCGGCGCGCTGCTGCGTTCTTGCAGGGGGAGAGAGGGGAGAGGGGAGGGAGAGAGGGAGAGGGAGAGGGAGAGGGAGAGGGAGAGGGAGAGAGGAAACAGAGGATAGACGGAAAGTACATACAGACATATTTCGATTAGAGTATTCATCACACCCGCACGCACAAGCACGAACGCATGTGTATTATATGAACACATGAATAGGCATAACAACAGAGAGGCAGTAAGAAGTACGAGAGATGGAAACCGAGATGATGTGCCCCCCTCCCCCCCTCCCCCTATTGCCTGTCACTTCCCAAGGCAGCGGTTAATGGGGCCATCTTCCTTGTCTACCTGCTCCTTCACAAAGATTGGGCGAGGTGTCCTTTCCCCCTTCTCTCCCCGCCATCCTCTTCCACACCCCTCCCCCTCCTCTCCCCCACCTCTCCTGCGTTTCTGATCTCTTTTTTCATGGTACTTTTTTGCCGTCGGTTTTTTCCTCTCTCCCCTTCGTCTCGTCCTGCTCTTCTGTTTTATCTCAATTTCTTTCCCTTTCTCTCCTCTTCTTTCTCTTCTGTTCTCTCCTTTAATTTCCCTTCTATCCCTTTCTCTTCATTTCTCCCCTCTTTTTTCCCTCCTGCGTTCCCCTTTCATCTCCCCTTCTTCTACTTCTTTATCCTCAACTTCCTTTCTTGCACCGTCATCCCTACTTCTCG
>NW_020870447.1:176972-181972 GCF_003789085.1 Penaeus vannamei | reverse complement strand
GGCCTCGCGTTGCACAGCGTCGCACGGGGGCTGTAGTCGTGGGGCGTGAGTTCGGATTCTTTTTCGAGAGAGTGGACTGCGCGACGTCGGTGGTTGTTGTGCTAGTGATGTAAGTGGATTTGGGTTGTGATTCGGATTGTGATTTGGGTTGTGATTTGGAATGTGATTCGGGTTGTGATTTGGAATGTGATTCGGGTTGTGATTTGGGTTGTGATTCGGGTTGTGATTTGTGCGGGAGGAGAAAAAAGGTTGAGGTTGTGGTTGCTTCCGAGGCGTTTGCGGGTTCGTCTTCGGATGAGGTGTTGGAAGTTTTGCTCTCGTTCGTCGGGCCTCGGGGCTGTGACGTCATCGTATTCTGACGAGGGAAAGGCCTGCCACTCGCTCGTATTTTTTTTTTATTGTTTTATTATTATTGTTATTATTATTATTATTATGTTGTTGTTGTTGTTGTTGTTATTATTATTATTGTTATTATTATTATTATTATTATATTATTATTATGTTTTATTATTATTTTATGATTATTTTTTATTATCTTTATTATTATCGTTATTATTTTATTATTATTATTATTATTATTATTATTATTATTATTATTATTATTTATTATTTTGTTATTATTATTTTATTATTTTATTATTGTTATTATTATTTATTTTATTTTTTTATTAGGCTTTTTATTTTATTTATTTTTTTTATTACTGTTTAAAGCGAACTTCGTACCTTTCCGAGAAATGGTTATGGAAGATGTTTTTTTTTTTCTGGAGGAAGAAGTGTACGAAGAAGGCGAGTTCAGGTTCGCTTTTTCGAACGCCCGAAAGATCGCGGTTTTATGTGCATGCTTGCTACGTATTCATTCATTTTTTGTTTATTTATTCATTTATTAAATCCAGTTTATTTATTTTTTGCACAACCTACGTCTGATTTATTTACGATTATAGTGTTGGTAACTTGAAGGTAGTGGTGGGGATTAGGGGGGGGGGTCTTGGGGGCGGTCGGTGAGCGGGTGGCTGCGGGCGTGAATGACATAACGATGATGATAACAACGATGTAAATGATAAAGATCATGATGAGGACATAGTGATGATAAGCAGTGTGAAGAAAGGCGGATCAGGAGCGATTTTTTCGACTTTGTGGGAGCTGCGCGGCGCGGATTTCCTGCTCTCCCAAATTGTTGTTTTATTCGTGACATTTTTAATTACAATTTGGTTAATTGGAACTTACTGCTGCCAGTCGACGTGCCTTCCGGGCGGGGTGTCGGGTTTGTTTGCTCTGTTTTGCTCCCTCTTCGCATCTCCTTTAACACGCACACGCACGCATACACGCACGCACACGCACACGCACACGCACACGCCACACACACACACACAACACACACACACACACACACACACACACACACACACACACACACACACACACACACACACACACACACACACACACATATATATTTTGTTTGTATATGTACATATATGTATATTTATGTATGTACATGTGTATTCGTGGTGTTTATATGTATATATATATATATTTATATATTTATTTATGCAATGTACACAAAAAAGAGATGGATTATAAGTAGATATAGATATAAAGTTCTAAAATGTGCTTTGCTATGCATGGGGGGGGTAGGGGGGGGGGCGTGAGGGTGTAAGCGGCTGCTTGTGAAATTGTGATGTGAATGTGCGTGTTCTGTACGATTATATCTGAGGGCGTTTGTACAGTCTGTGGGTGCGCTTGTGACTGACGGTTAATTTAGAATAAGTAGTGTAATTTTCTGCTGCCTGCACATTTTAATGACTTCTGACATTCATATTGTTTTTTTTCTTTTTTTTTCAGGTGAGTTACCAAGACGGTCCATTGCGCAGTCTGTTTTAGCCCGGGCGGGAGCAGCGGGAGCCACAGGGACGCGGACTCTGATTGATAAGCAAGTAAACAAGCTGGAGTTCGGTTGATTTTGATGAGTTGGGATTGATGAGGGAATGTATAAAAAAAGGAGGAAATGCGTAAGTGAATAGATAAATGTCAGGGGAGTCATGGACGGTGGATATTGTGTTGTTGGTTTGTTGTTTCATTTGTGTGTTTTTGTTTTGCGTCAGGGCTTTTTAGGCTTATTGTTGTTGGTCCTTTGTTTTGTAGTTTAAAACAAGGTATTTTTGTATTTCTCTCTCTCTCTCTCTCTTCTCGTTCTCTCTTTATCTCTTCCTCTCTCCTCTCCTCCCCTCCCCTCCCCTCCCCTCCCCTCCCCCCCCTCTCTCTCTCTCTCTCTCTCTCTCTCTCTCTCTCTCTCTCTCTCTCTCTCTCTCTCTCTCTCTCTCTCTCTCTCTCTCTCTCTCTCTCTCTCTCTCTCTCTCTCTCTCTCCTTTTCTTTTTACATAAGGCAATTTTCTAGCTTCGTTACGTAGCAGCGAGAGCTCCACGGGGAATCCGTGGGGCTTCGCGGACTCTCTGAGGTTTCCTATCGGGCTCGGGTGCGGCGTCGGCGTGTGGAGGGACTTTTTGGTGTTTTTGTCTAGTTCTGTGTTCGTTTAGTTCGTATTCTTTTGTGTGTGTTGTGGGATGTGTGGTATTTTGTGTCTAGTTCTGTGTTTATTTGTTTGTATTTTTTTGTTTTTTGTTTTTTTGTGGGATTTTTGTGTTATTTTTTGTCTAGTTCTGTATTTATTTTGTTCGTATTTTTTTTTTTTTTTTTTTTTTTTTTTTTTGGTGTTGGGGGATTTTCTGTTATTTTTTGTCTAGTTCTGTGTTCATTTATTTTTTTGTGTTGTGTTGTGGGATTTTTGTTATTTTTGTATAGTTCTGTGTTTATTTTGCTCGTATTTTTTTTGTTTTGTTTTGTGTTGTGGGATTTTCTGTTATTTTTTGTCTAGTTCTGTGTTCATTTAGTTCGTTGATTATTTTTTAGTTTTGTGTTGTGGGATTTTGTTATTTTTTGTCTAGTTCTGTGTTCATTTAGTTCGTTTTTCTTTTTTTGATTATTTTTTTGTTTTGTATAGTGGGATTATGTGTATTTTTTGTTCTGTTTGTTTTGCGATTCCGTTTTGTTTGTTCGCTGTTTATTCAGTTGGTTTGATGTAATTATGTGTGTTTGTTTGTTTTATGTTTAATTTAATTTGGTTGGTTTGTGTTATGTGTTTTTTTTATGTTCATTTGGGTTATGTAATTATTTATATAGATAAATACACACATACATACATATATACATACATATATGCATACATATATACATTATATTACATATATATACATTATATATACATATATATATATATATATATATATAATATATATTATATATATTATATATATATATATATATGTATATATACACACATATACATACATTTATATTGGATTATGTGAGTATATATATGTATATATATTTATATATGTATTTATATATAAATTATATGTGTATATGTATATACATGTATACATATGTATACATATACACATCCCCCCCCCCCCCTCGGCCGTCGTCATCGCCCCGTTCGACGCCGTCGAGCTGTCGCAACAATCACGCTTTTGGCATATCGTCTGATCTGCTCCGTCATTGCGCCGTGTTTTGCGGCGGACGGGGGAAGGCAGGGCGGCGGGGGAGACTGGCAGGTAGATGGGTAGGTAGGTAAGGTAGGCAGGCAGGCAGGCAGGCAGGCAGGCAGGCAGGCAGCAGGCAGGCAGGCAGGCAGGCAGGTAGTGGCAGGCAGGATTGGCAGGCAGGATAGGCAGGGCAGGCAGGCAGGCAGGCAGGCAGGCAGGCAGGGCAGCAGGCAGGCAGGCAAGGAGGAAGGTAGGCAAGCAGGCAGGATAGGCAAGGACAAGCAGGCAGGATAGGCAAAGACAGCAGGCAGTAGGCAAAGACAGCAGGATAGGCAGGCACGTACAAAGGCAGGCAGACAGAGGCCGAGATAGGCAGGCAGGCTGGCTGGCGTTGACGGCTTGGCGCTTGTTCCCAGGCCGGCTTTAATGCGCGTTCGCCGCTAATTGCGATCGGCGCTAACTGCAGGGGGGGGGGGGGGGGTAGAGGGAAAGAGAGGGTGGGATGAGGTGGAGAAAGGAGGAAGAGGGAATGGGGAGGGCGGGGGAAGAATAGGAATTAGGGAAAAGGAAGAGAGGGACGGGAGGAGGGAGGAGGACAGACGGAAAGTTAGGGATGGTGTTGAAGGGGAGTGGGTGGGGTGGGGTTGGAGGGGGCGAGGGAGAGGGATGAGTGGGGGTGGGGTTGGAGGGGAGGGGAGCGTTGATAGGGGTAGAAGGGGGAGAAGGAAAACGGGAGAGGGGCAGAGGAGAGTGAGGGAAGAGAGGGAGAGTGGGGGGAGAGAGGAGAGGGCGAGAGGGGGGGGGCGAGGGGCAGCGTTCGTCCGGTTTGTTGTCGCGGCGCAATTTATTTGGCCACCTGGGACCTGCGAAGTGATTTGCATGCGGTGTGTTCATTAAGCCTTTACACGGTAGGCTAAAGCAGACCTCTGCACACCTGCCTCCACCCCCCCCCCCCGTTCACCCCTCCACCCCTTCACTTCCACCCTCCCTCACCCCTCTACCTCCTCCACCACTTTTGCACCCCCTCCATCCCTTCCACCCTTCCGTCCCCTCCAACCCTTCACCTCCATCCCTCCCCCATCTCTCCACCCTCCCACCCCTCACCCTCCATCCTTCCCCCCCCCCCTCTCCGCCTCCTTACATTGTAGTTACTTCAGCAGCAGAGGCTTTGATGTATGATGCATGCATGGCAGCGGGCGGGGGTGGGTATGGCAGGGTGGGGGGTGGGGGGCAGTTGCATTTTTAGTGACGTCAATACATCATAGATTTTTAAAGCACATAACAGTAGTCATGGCAACGAGTGTCAATTGGTGTTTTTTTTTTTTTTTTTTACCCTATTTAGTGTGTTTGTAGTTCGTGTCTAACATGGGCGTGGGCTAAAATGGGCGCGGTAATGGCATTGGTGTTAGGGTGCGCCCGTCTTGTGCACTTTCTCGTGTATTTGGGTGTACTGTGGG
>NW_020870447.1:154472-171972 GCF_003789085.1 Penaeus vannamei | reverse complement strand
GGTGGTGATGGTGATTAGGTGGGGATTAGGAGGCGAAGGATTGGACGGAGGAGACCGAAGAGGATGGTGGTGATGGGGTGGAGTTGGTGATGGTAGGGAAAGGATAGGGGTTGAGGGTGGAGAAGATGGTGATGATGGTGATGAAAGTGGTGGTGGGGATAATGTTGGTGATGATGATGATGAAGAAGAAGATGGCAATGGTAAGATAAATAAAATAAAAATGAAAAGTGATCCCGATGACGATAACACATCGTACGTAGAAGAGGTAAGGCTGAGGCCCAGTGCCGCGGGACCCCTCGGCGGGCAGGCGCTTCGTCTTCCCCTGCAACGTATTCCGCCGCGCAGTCGGGTCGCCGGGCATCTGGCGGAGAGCGATGCCAAATGTTGCCGATGAGCGAGTGTTCCGTGGCGGGCACAGGTTCACCTCTTTCCTCTCTGATGGATTGGTCGTTGCGAGGGCTTTTTGGGTGGGCGTTTGGGCGCGGAATGCCGCGGGCGCTTGCAGTTGCTCGGGTCATGGGTCGCGTGTTGTTGTTGTTGTTGATTCCGTGGCGGGTTTTGGTTCGTTTTCTTTGCTTTTTAATTTCTGCATGAAAGACAGGTGTTTTTCTTCGTAGGAATAATATCAGTGAGGAAATATATGACATGATGGCAGCACATGATGTTTGTGATGATTGTGATTATGTTGATGATGTGAAATAGGTGGTGATGATGATAACGATAATGACGCTGATGGATATGGTGATAGTGATGGAGATGATGAGGACGATAACGATGATAATAACGATAACAATGATGACGATGATGACAATGGCGTGACGTGAATGTAGATTCCAAATATTTAGGTCACGGCGTGGGCGGTATTGATTCGCACGAAGGGACGGAAGGCGTGCGGGCGGGGATGAGCAGCGTTCTGGCACCAGTAGCAGGTGCGCAGTGGGCGGCGGTGACAGGGGCGGGCGGGCACGGTTGGCAGGCAGTGTCGCAGGAGGAGGGAAACAAGGGGGAGAGTAGGGACAGGGACTGAAACAGGGACAGGAGCACGGGCAAGGGCAGGGACAGAGACGAAGGCAAGGGCAGGGACAGGAGCAGGGGCAGATGATGATGACGACGACGACGATGATGATGATGATGATGATGATGATGATGATGATGATGATGATGATGATGATGATGATGATGATGATGATGATGATGACGATGACGATGACGATGACGATGCTGCTGATGGAGAAGGGGAGGAGGAGAAGAAGAAGCGAGCGAGGCGAGGCGAGCGAAGTGATTGGGTTTCCTGGAACTTTGGATAAACATTGACTCGATCCGCCGCTGAAATCTCTCCGGCGGAATTATGAGGTTGGGAATTCGCGGAGGCCTGAAAGTCGGTCGATTTCCTGCCTCGAAGGTAGAGAGGGAGTCCTAAGATTTTTTTTTTTTTTTTCGATTGAAATTATCTGATGGGGAGTCTACTCATAGGGTTTTATTGTTTTTGGATTGAAATAAACTGACGGGAGTGTTCTATTTCATGATTTTTGTTTATTGCAGGTAGTGGACCGTAAGATTTTTTTTCTTCAGTTGAAATTATCCATTGGGGATGTCCGTTGTGGTGCGACTTTTATTCATAGATATTGAGTATTGTAAAAAAAAATAAAATTGATAGGAATAAATGTCGATTGAAGTAATCTGGCGGGGATGAACACTCGCAGAAGATAAGACAAATAAGATTTACAGAAAAAGTCGTTTGAATGAACCTGGCAGGGATCAGGTGGAGTAACCCGGATGTCCGTTACGTAGCTCGTCACTTCAGCTGGGTCATCGTCTCTCGATCTCAGGGTCCGGGCGGTGCGTCTTGCAGAAGGGGCAAGAGAGGTGAATTTGAGGCGAGAGTCCTCGAGAGAGAGAGAGAGAGAGAGAGAGAGAGAGAGAGAGAGAGAGAGAGAGAGAGAGGGAGAGTATTATTTTGGGAAGGGCTAGATCAGTAGCAACTCGAGGAGGTGTCATGGCGTCTGTTTTGATGATTGTTCAATGAAAATATAACCATCAGAGTAATGTTCTTCTCTTTCTCAAAATTGAAGAGACCCAAATGATCGACCGAATTCACAAAGCATCCGTAACTTTTGTGACGTCATCGAAATGAATCCCATATGCTTTTTTTTTTCTAAAAATAAAATCAGACGTCATGACACCCTCGAGTTGCTGCTGATCTCGCCTTCCCCGTATTACGAGTGTCGATGAAGCCAAGGGCTGGAGTGCGTCGGAGAGGCTGTCGTCTCTCTCGGTTCGCGGAACAAAAGGCGGTTGGGTGGGATTTTTCCGATCGGGAGAGGGTCTTGCGGTGACGGCATCGGGGGGGGGGGGGGAGTGGCTGGCGGGGGGGGGGGAGCTGATTTTGTTAGGTTGGTGGTGATGGGGTGTGTATATATATACACACACACACTACAACACTCACACTCACGCACGCACGCACGCACCACACAACACACCACACACACACACACACAACCACACACCACCACCAACACACACACACACAGCGCGGAGAAGGCGAGGGAAGGGCACCTGCGTCTGAGGGGAGGCGAGGGGAGGACTTGATTTCTGAGGAAATGTTTATTTGCCGTCGCTTTCTCTCTCTCTCTCTCTCTCTCTCTCTCTCTCTCTCTCTCTCTCTCTCTCTCTCTCTCTCTCTCTCTCTCTCTCTCTCTCTCTCTCTCTCTCTCCCTCTCTCCCTCTCCCCTCTTCTCCTCTCTCCCTCTCTCCCTCTCTCCCCTCTCCCTCGTCCCTCATGCGGCTGATATCTATTTCTTCGGATGGGAGGGGAGGTGAGGTAGTTCCGGAATCGCGTCACGTTGGCCCAGTGGAGGGGGGGGGGGGGGGGGGCACTCGTGGCACTCGTGGCACTCGCTAAGGGCCTCGGGTTCGCGTTGCGTCGGCGACGGGCGCTGAGGGGAGGCATTTCGCGGCGTGAAGGCGAATAAGGGAAGAAACGTGGGGGAGATGTGCGTCACGTATCTGCTGTAGACGCACACACACGCGTACGCACGCACACGCACGCGTACACACACACACACACACACACGCACACGCACACGCACGCACACACGCACACACACACACACACACACACACACACACACACACACACACACACACACACACACACACACACACACACACACACACACACACACACACACACACACACACCGCCGGGCAAGATTAAGAGTACAAGATGACGAAAAAAGCTTCATTCAATCGAGTAAACCGCTCTGCGCGCCTGACCTTTTGGCAGATTCTCTCTCTCTCTCTCTCTCTCTCTCTCTCTCTCTCTCTCTCTCTCTCTCTCTCTCTCTCTCTCTCTCTCTCTCTCTCTCTCTCTCTCGCTCTCTCTCTCTCTCTCTCTCTCTCTCTCTCTCTCTCTCTCTCTCTCTCTCTCTCTCTCTCTCTCTCTCTCTCTCTCTCTCTCTCTCTCTCTCTCTCTCTCTCTCTCTCTCTCTCCTCTCTCTCTCTCTCTCTCCTCTCTCTCTCTCTTCTCTCTCTCTCGCTCTCTCTCGCTCTCGCTCTCGCTCTCTCGCTCTCTCTCTCTCTCTCTCTCAGCGGTTCTCAGGCACCGGGGAATGGGGAGCGCAGGAAGGGTCAAAGGGCACGGCGCTAAGGTCATTGTTTTGCTAAGGGTTTGAAGAGGTTTTCGTGTCTCCTGCAGACGCCCTCCTCAAAAGTAAGAAGAAACAGAGAGAATAAAGGAAGGAAAAAGATACGCGTGTTACGTAAGATCTTGGGCGAGGTGCGTTCTCTGCGAGTGGAACTGATTTGGGGGAAAGTTTGTTTATCTCTTGGCTTGTTCATGTGTTTGTGTGTTTATTTTTGTTTTTAATATACATGCACTTTTTGTTTTATTTTTGTTTATTCGTTGGTAAATTTATTTATTACTATTTTATTTTTTGTTTATTCATTGGTATATATATTATTTATTATATTTATATATTTATTTATTTATTATTTATTTACTATTTGTATGCTGGGATGGAAGGAAGCCATGCGAGGAAAATAGTTCTGATTTGGCCCTTCCGTGCGAGTGCCACTGTACGACGGCGGTGACGTTGGACTGAGTGCCCATGTGTACCCTTGGCACTGTGGCACGTAGGTGATTGCGCAGGGGGCTATGGTGGGGGAGGAGGAGGAGGAGGAGGAGGAGGAGGAGGAGGAGGAGGAGAGGAGGAGGAGGAGGAGAGGAGAGGAGAGGAGGAGGAGGAGAGGAGGAGGAGGAGGCCCGAGTGCAGTCAAGTATTCTGTTGCGAAAGTTGGAGCTTTTGCAGTCAAGGAAATCGGTTATTTGTTGCATATTTCATCATTTTTTTTTCTTTTGTCTCTGATGAAATAGGGGAAAAAATATGGATGTATTGATTTTGGATATCGTTTTTATTTGCATTCGTTATTTTGTGACTTTTATTCAGTTACTTGAATTTTTGACTTTCAGAAAAAAATATACATAAAGTTTCAAGCATCTTGGGGTTTGGTTCGAATCCTGCCGCCATGACCTGGCTTTTAGACTCGAAGGCAGGAGCCGCGGAGTACGGAGAAATAATGGAATACTCCTGGCTTAATCTCTCTCTCTCTTTTTATTTTTTCTCTTCTTTCTTCTCTCTCTTTCTCTCTTCTTCTGTCTTTCTCTCTTTCTTCTTTCTTATGTCTTTCTGTTTCGTCTCTCTCCTGTCGCTTTCTCTCTCTCTCTTCTCCTCTCCTCTCTATCCTTTCTCCTCTCTCTCTCTCTCTCCTCTCCTCTCTCCGTCTGTCTTTATTTCTGTCTTTCTGTCTGTCGGTCTGTTTCTCTCTCTCTCTCTCTCTCTCTCTCTCTCTCTCTCTCTCTCTCTCTCTCTCTCTCTCTCTCTTCTCTCTCTCTCTCTCTCTCTCTCTCTCTCTCTCTCTCTCCGTCTGTCTTTGTTTCTGTCTTTCTGTCTGTCGGTCTGTTCTCTCTCTCTCTCTCTCTCTCTCTCTCTCTCTCTCTCTCTCTCTCTCTCTCTCTCTCTCTCTCTCTCTCTCTCTCTCTCTCTCTCTCCCTCTCTCTCTCTCCGTCTGTCTTTGTTTCTGTCTTTCTGTCTGTCGGTCTGTTTCTCTCTCTCTCTCTCTCTCTCTCTCTCTCTCTCTCTCTCTCTCTCTCTCTCTCTCTCTCTCTCTCTCTCTCTCTCTCTCTCTCTCTCTCTCTCTTTCTTTCTCATATCTGAGACATGTAATACGAAATCTTGTCATGTTTAGACAAGTGACATTACTGTAGGATTTTTTTTTTATACAAGGCCTTGCGATCCGGAATATTGCAGTTGTGTTCGGATTGGGTGATTCTGTTGCCTTAAATGTGTTTGCCATTTTTTCAACTGTTGACGAAGAATACACAGAGCATCCCTTACCGACCCCCCCCCCGCCCCCCCACGCTTTCCCCTTCAAAACAAAAGGAAAATTGTTTGTACATAACAAAGAGCAAATCTTATCCTGACCTGACCTTCCCCCTTATGAAGGTTGACGAAGGGGAGGAGGCGGAGAGGAAGAAGGGGAAGGGAAGAGGTATGGAGGGGAAGGGGGAGTAAATAAGAAGTAGGGAAGTAGGTAAGGGGGTGAAGGTAGTAAAGGGGGGGGATAAATAAGAAGGTAGGAGAGGTAAGGGTAAATAAAAGGGGGGGGGTAAGGGGGAGTAAATAAGAAGGTAGGAGGTAGGTAAGGGGGGTAAAAGAAGGTAGGGGTAGGTAAGGGGGGAGTCAGGATAGTGAGGGAGAGGGGGGGGAGAGGGGGGCGCTCCATTCGGAAACCGTAACATTCGAGCTTCTGGAAATGTGACATGGCACTGTCTTCGGCTTCACCAGTGCCGTCATCAGCGCTGCAGTTGCTAATGTAGTTGTTGATATTATCGTGGATGTTGTTGCAAAGGTTGCAGTGTCTTTATTGGCACTTGAAAGGGTTGCGGTAGGTTTTGTTCTGTTGTTGCGAAATTGACATTTGTTTTGTTGCTCTTGCAGGAAGTTGTGGGTTATGATGATGTTACGGGAATTAGGATCGTTGTTGTGCTGTCGTGTATCGTGTTCGGTTTTACGCGGCCTTCGTTCCGCGGATGCCTCGCGTGATCGGCGACTCTCTCTCGCCCGGCTTGTGATAGCCCTCTCTACCTCCCTCTCCTTCTCCTCTCCTTCTCCCTCCCTCCTTCCCACTCTTCCTCTTTCCCCTCCTCTCCTTCCTTCCCTCTTATTCCTCTCTGTCCTGCCCCTTCCTTTCTTATTTGATATTCCAGTGAAGTCGTTAGGAATGACATGCATCGGACTCCATCGCGCAGAGTATTTTTAGGTTCAGTGCGCGGGAGATTGCGATGCCGGCGACGCTGGAGGCGGGAAGGTCCTTCGGGAGGAGGCCTTGGTGAGTTGGGAAAGTCGGGGTCGGTCTGTCTCTGTCTGTCTCTGTCTGTGTGTTTGTCTGTCTGTCTATGTCTGTCTGTGCTCGTCTTCTGTTTGTCTGTTTGTCTGTCTGTCTCAGTCTGTTTGCCTGCCTGCCTGCCCGTTAGAACCTAACTGCGTGAGGATGTATGGACGAGGGTGCTTTTCCTAAGTGGTTGGGAATAATTGATGAGTGATTAGGAAGTGATTCGCAGATTGGGGGAATTCGTTAAAAGATAGGACAAGACTTGCCGTCTTTTTTTTTTTTTTTTTTTTTTTTTTTCTTTTCTTTTTCTTTTTTGTCAATGCCTAGTTTCAGAAAAAGCAGTCCCACGCAAATTTATTAGCATGTATGCATGCATTTCCACACCCGCACGCTCTCACTCACACCCACACATTTGCCTACACTCACACTTATACCCACTCAATCTCACCGCCCACACCCCATACCATACCCACACGCCCACACCCATACCCATACCCACACGCCCACACCCATACCCACACGCCCACACCCATACCCATACACGCCCATACCATACCCATACCCACACACCCATACCATACCCACACCCACCATACCCACCCATGACCCATACCCACGCCCATACCCACACACTCAAACTCACACCCACACAGCAAGTTATTAATCGTTAAAATCGGAGAACCAAACGAAAGATATATAAACGTTTGATGTGACTGATCGTTTGTAAACCGGCAAACGTTTCAAGCTGGAGATGGTATTGGTGGTGATGATAGTGATGATGATGGTGATGATGATGATGATGATGATGAAACTAGTGGTGATACTGCTGCTGATGAGGATGATAATAATAATGATACTGATGAGGATGATGATGTTAATAACGATGATAATGATGATACTGATGATGATGCTGCTGCTGCTGGCGCGTGGAGGGAGGAGGGGGGAGGCCCGTTCGGCGTGTCTGCGGACCGTGGTCGAGATTCGGCCCCGAATCCTTTGTGAAGGACGGCCGGGGAGCCTCGAATAGTGCATCCTGGTCAGCGGGAACAGGTGCAGCGCCCCGGCCTTCCCTGCCCACACGCCCTGCCCGCTCTCGCTCTCTCGCTCTCGCTCTCTCTCGGTCTCTCTCGCTCTCGCTCTCGGTCTCGGGTCTCTTACTCTCTCTCGCTCTCGGTCTCTCTCTCTCTCTCTCGGTCTCTCGCTCTCGCTCTCTCTCGCTTCTCGGTCGCTCTCTCTCGCTCTCTCTCGCTCTCTCTCGCTCTCTCTCGCTCTCTCTCTCTCTCTCTCTCTCCTCGCTCTCTCTCTCTCTCTCTCGCTCTCTCGGTCTCTCTCGCTCTCTCGCTCTCGCTCTCGCTCTCGGTCGCTCTCTCGCTCGCTCTCTCTCGCTCTCTCTCGCTCGCTCTCTCTCGCTCTCTCTCGCTCTCGCTCTCTCTCTCTCGGTCTCGTCGCTCTCTCGCTCTCTCGCTCTCTCTCGCTCTCGGTCTCGCTCTCGTCTCGCTCTCGGTCTCTCGGTCTCTCGTCTCTCTCTCTCTCTTCTCTCTCTCCTCTCTCTCTCTCTCGCTCTCTCTCTCTCTCTCTCTCTCTCTCTCTCTCTCTCTCTCTCTCTCTCTCTCTCTCTCTCTCTCTCTCTCTCTCTCTCTCTCTCTCTCTCTCTCTCTCTCTCTCTCTCTCTCTCTCTCTCTCTCTCTCTCTCTCTCTCTCTCGCTCTCTCTCTCTCTCTCTCTCTCTCTCTCTCTCTTTCGCTCTCTCTCTCTTCGTCTGTCTGTCTCTTCTCTCTCTCTCTCTCTCTCTCTCTCTCTCTCTCTCTCTCTCTCTCTCTCTCTCCTCTCTCTCTCTCTCTCTATATATATATATATATATATATATATATATATATATATATATATATATATATACTCCCTCTCTTTTCCTTCTCCTCCCCCTCCCCCTTCCCCTGCTCACCCTCAACCACTCCCACTCCCGCCACTCCTTCCACTCCCACCCTCACCCCCCGCTCTCAACCGCACCCCCGCTCCCACTCCCACTCTTTCCTCTCCCACTTCCTTTCCCTCTATGTTCCATTCCCCTCTCACTCTCACTCCCACTCCTTCCTCTCCCACTCCCTTTCCTTCCCACTCCCTTTCCCCCCTCCCCCCTCCCCCCATTGTTACCATCAAGATCCTGCTTCTTTGTGTGATCTAACGCTCCATTATTTATTTATTTATTTTGCTATTATTATTTTTTCTCTGGCGGTGACAAGCGCTCCTTGTCTTGCGATGCTTTGTGAGTTGTCCTTCGGAGGCCCCGGAGAGCGCCGCGTTCAGGAGCTCGTCTGTCGCGCTCCCGGCTCGGAGCGTCGTCGTCATCATCGTCTCATCGTCGTCATCGTCGTCATCGTCGTTCGTCATCGTCATCGTCATCGTCAGCAGCAGCGTCAATATCGTCATCCCCATAACAGGTTATTCGTCATCATCATCATCTCACTAATCATCATTTGTCAGTAATCCCGGGGTTTGTCATCGAGAGATCTCCCGCCCCTCCTCCCACCCTTCTCCTTCCCCTCCCCTTCCTCCCCTCTCCTCCTTCCTCCCCTCTCCCTTTCCTCCTCCCGTCTCCCTCTTCCTTTCCCCTCTCATTCTTCCCCTTCTCCTCCCCTTCCCGCCTCTCCCCCTTTTCCCCCTTTTCTCTCCCTCCCCTTCCTCCCCACCCCCTCTTCCCCTTCCCTCCCCCCTCCTTCACCCTCTTTCCTCTTCCTCCTTCCCTCTTCCCCTTTACCTCCTCCCTCTCCTCCCTCTGCAATCTCCCGTTTCCCCTTCCCTCCTCTCCATCTTTCCCCTTCCTCCCTTCCTCCCCTCCCCTTTCCCCTGCTCCCCTGTCCCTCCCCCTCCCCCCTGGACGCCCGGGACCCCCCCCCCCCCCGAGCCCGTAGGCGGTGTCGCTTCCCCAAGACAAACAGCGCGAAAGGCAATATCCCAGACGCACTCCTCGGCCACGTGTGTTATCTCCGCCAGAAGAACTTGCAATGTATTTTTGCCGTTGCTGCGGTTGATTTCGTGCTCTCTTGTCTTGTTGCTGCTGCAGTTGCTGCTCGCGGGCGACGGGGGGGGGGGGGGGGAGGCCGCGTGCAACCCAAGCTGCGTCCGCTGCCGAGGAGGGCTTTTTTTCGCCGCCAAAGATAGTGGCTTTTTTCCGCAGCTTCTTGAATCATCGGCTGGCTGGGTGTTGCAGATTGCGTCGGGAGGGCGGCGCAGGGAGCTAATTAGGAGCAGCTGAAGTGAACACACACGCACGCAGACAGGCATGCATGCGTACGTACATACAATACATACGTACGTACATACATACATGCATGCATACATAAATTTATTGTTGACATGCGTGTGTGTGTGATGTAAATACATTTTGCTGTCCCGACGCGCTCGCGGCGCAGAATCCCGACCGCCTCCTCTCTTGCCTCCGACTCTCTCCATCGTCCGCGCGCCTTTAGGAAAGGTTTAAAATGGGCGTCGTTCCTTGCGCGTGGGCAGTGCACTCGGAGTGGGACTCGAGCAGGACCTCTGAGACGCCGGTTGACCTCGACCTTCTGCCTCGGTGTCCAGTTGTCAGCACGGTGAGGTCACGTGGTCGGGGGGGGGGGTGCGGGAGAGTCTTGGTGCCAGCCCTGTGGTGTTAATTGACGTGGCACTGTGTGGCCGGAGGTTTGCATGGGTGTGAGTGTTTATTTGCTTGTATTTATATATAGTATATATGCATATATGCATATATATATATATATTATATATATATATATATATATATATATATATATATTATATATATATATATATATATAATATACACACACACATAGTGTATGTTTAGAAAGTGAGGCAACATGGAATGTGACAAGCGTTCGGGACAGAGATCTGGGCCGAGGGGCCGAGGGGGGCCGAGGGGGGCCGAGGGGGCCGAGGGGGCCGGGGGGCCGGGCGAGGGCTGCAGCCCCGGCCTGGGCTGTGCGAGTGCCTGAGCAGCGGGTGGAAGTCCCGGCCCCGAACCCTTTCAGTGTCGGGTCACCGGGCTGCGCACATTGCCAGGCGGTTTTCGCCCCCTTCGTGCGGGCGATGCGACGGCGCAGTTGACATTTGACCGAAGAGCACCGAGGCATTGTTGGTCCATGGCTGTGGCCCCGCGGCGGGCAGGCCCCAAGGCAGCCCATGTCTTTGTCTCGATAATTGACCCGGCCGTCGGGCGGGGGAGGGACAGTGCCAACAGACTCGCCTTTGTAGGGAGCAGATGAATGCGCCGAAGGAAGACTTCGCTCCTGCCGCGGCATCGCCAGCACCGTCCCCTTCGTACCCACCGCCGCGTCAGCAACACGCCGCCTTGTCTGCGCCGGAGGGTGTGGGCGTGCGGGCGGGCGGGTGTGTTTTGCAAGCGTAATCAATCGGGAGGTGGATGCGGGGCGCGCGTGGTGGACACGTGGGCGGCGTCGCGGCGGACGTGGCTCGGCTCTGACACGGACGCCCGCAATAGGAGCCTCGTGAAGACTCCCTCTCGGCGGCTGCCCTTCCTACGCCACGCCCTAGGGCACTGAGGGAAGGAAGGGCGTCCGGGGGCGTCTGCCCGGTCTGTGCGGGTTCAGGGATTTTTTCCTGTTTTTTGTGTGTGCATCGGCAGGGGAGGGAAACAGAGGGACACCCAAGCGACGTCTGGAAGCATCGAGGAAACGAAGACGCTTGCACGAAAGCATGAAGACGGGGAAAGAAAGCATTAGGTCTTACGGGATAGACATAAGGACAGTCATGGATCCGAGAAATGACGTCACCGTCTTATGAGAGCGATTACGAGAGCGGTCATTAAAGGGCGAATCCTGACGGAAGGGAGCCTGATGACGTCGACGATCACACGGTCACGTGACGAGAACGCTTAGGCTGGGAATGACTTCAGGAACTCAGGGTAGGTGGGGGGTGGGGTTGGAGGTAGAGCGGGAGGGTGGAAGGGAGGAATGGAGGAAAGGAAGGGAGGAAGCAAGCAAGGCAGGAAGGAAGGGAGGGAGGGAGGCGATTTGGAAGCTTTTCCAGGAAGAGGGGTTTAAGGGGAGAAGGGGAAGGGGAGGGGGATTTCAAGAAGGATAGGGGAGAATTTTGGGGGAAGAATTTTAAAGGGAGGAGGAGGGTATTGGGAGGGGGAGGGTTTTAAGGAGGACAGGTGGGTGATTTAGGCGTGAGGGAGGATCTTTAAGGACAGTAGGGGAATGAGTGTATAGGATTTTGGTGGGAAGGAGGCGAACTTTGAGGAGGATGGGAGGGGACGGAGGAGCTTGTCTCGGGCGGCGTTGGGCGTTCGAGGGACCTGACGAGGCGGGAAGCGGGAGCGAGTGCTTGCCCCGTTTTGTGTTTTTTTTCCGGAAAGAAAGGACATTTAAGACTCGTTCCTTTGCGCGGTTTATATTTAATTTTCATTTTCCTTGTTTTCTCCTCCTCCTCCGAAGACGTTAAGATAGCAACAAGATTGTTTCTTCCCTGACAGAAGACAGGGAAGAGGAAGAAGATAGGGATAGGAAAAAGGGGAAAAGAGAGAGGAGAAAGAAAGAGAGAAGAGGAGAGAGGAGACATTCTCCCCTTCCCCTTTCCGGCCCCTCCCTCCCATCCTCCCCTCCCCTCCCCCACCCACCCCACCCACCCCTCTCCACCCCTCCTCCTCATATCCCCTTCCCTCCCCTCCCTCCCCTTCCCCCCCCTCCCTCCCCTTTGCCTCCTCCCAGTGCTTCCCCGAGAATGAAGTCATAATTACAGATTATCGCGATAAAAGGGGAAAAAATAAAAACAAATTAAAACTAACCAGGATTATCGGCATCGCAGAGAGAGCCGTTGCCTTCCCCGGCTTTGGAGTGAATCTGCGAGGCCTTATCAGCGCTTCGCTTCTCCCTCCGCTTCGCCCGACACTTGCCTGCTTTGTTTGCGAATAGGATATCGATTTTTTTATGATAAAGAGTAATGATTAGGAAGTAAGACAAGGCGCACGTATTGCTGTAGATTGTTCATTATTTATTTTATTTTATACTAATGTGTATATATTTCTATCAGCTTTTCTTTTTCTTCAACGTATCCGCAAATAGACAAACATACGTACAATCTACTCATATAGTGAACGTGTCCCGCTCAACACGTCCAAGGCCATGTCGTGCACAAGCAAACAACGGCATCGAACCGAACGTGCATAAGAATAAGCACACAAACAGTCCCGTCAAACAGCGCATTTTTCTACTTTTCATCTCACTTTTGATTGTTTGTGCAAGGGTACACTTACACACACGCACGCACACACTGAGCTGGCACTCGCACTTACAATCACGATTACTTTCGCACGCACACTCATAGACACAATCACACTCACACACACAACACATACACCTGCCTACCTCCCCCATACATACAAAGACGACATACTTCTCCCGCATGAGTGACCCCCCCCCCCCCCTGCAGGCACCTCGAGGCTCAAGGCTTGAGGATTGCGCGGAAGGGAGTCGCGCCTGGCGGAGTGCGCGGCGGGGCGGGGGGCGATGCGCGCGTAGTTCCGGCATCCGCTCGGTCGCAAACCTGTTGTTGCGAGGAACTCGTTCGCTCGCTGCGGCTGCGGCGGTCTTCCGGGTGTGGGTTCCTGCCTCCTCCCGCGCCTCCGCTTCTCCTGTGTCCTTACTCCTTCTCCTTCTCCTCCTCCTGCCCGTCCGCCATACTTTCCTTATCTCCCATACCTTCTACCCTACTCCTTCCCCTTTCCCTCATACCCTCTGCGCAACGCCTTCTCCTCCCCCGATTCCCCCTCCGTACCGTAGACCCCCTCCCCCCCTCCCCACCATCCGTTGCTCGTCGCACATTTTTGCTGAGTCATGGTCGGGAGCGCACTCCTGGGGGTTCCGTAAGGTTGGGACGGTCTGTCGGAAATTTTATTGTTTTTTCTTTAATTTTTTTTCGTCTTTGTCCCTTTTTATTTTTCCATGCCAGTTGTGACACGCCGGAGTCTACCGCGCGCTGGGAGATTATGAAGTTTGGGAGCTGGGGAGGGGGGGGGGCGGTAGGTTGGACGGGGAGGGGTTGGGGTAGTTTGGATGGGAGGGGTTGGGGTAGGCCCTGGAATAGGCTGAAGGGGTGGTGGAGGTTAAGGGGGTGGAGGCAGTGGGGTAGGTTGGATGGGGGGGAGGGGGGCGGGGGTAATATACCTGCGTCAGCGAACGCGACTGGACAGTTGAGCGGAGTTAGGCGGTGGACGACGCCTTTTTCGTACCCCGCCGTGCGCCGGTGCGACCGGAGGGAAAAAGTAGGCGTGAGGGCCTCGAGCCGCCCGTGGCGTGACGCCATGCTGACCACGGGGGATGGGCGAGGGGGAGAGGGAAACACGGAGAGAAGGGAAGGGAGAGAGAGAAGGAGGGAGAGAGAGAGAAGGGAAGGAGGAGAAGAAGGGAAGGGGGGGGAGAAAAGGGGCGATTTGAGGAGAGTGAGAGGGAGAGGTGAAGGAGGGTTAGGGGAAAAGGAAGGGGGAGAAGGGAAGAGGGAGAGGGGGGGATGAGAGAAGAGCGACGAAATGTGAGAGGGAATGGGGAAAGAAAGAGGAAGGGGGAAGGAAGGAGGAAGAAAGAAGAGGGAAAGGGGGAGGGTTGAAAAGGAAAACTGAAGGGAAGGAAAAGAATAAAGGGGAAGAAGGAACACACGCACACGCACACGCACACGGGCCACACGCACACACACACACACACACACACACACACACACACACCACACACTACACACCACACACACACACACACACCACACACACCACACACACACACACACACACACACACAACAACACACCATCCACACACACACACAGAGAACAGAGACAGGAGACAGAGACAAGCAGAACAGAGACAGAGACAAGACAGAGAAAGGGAAGCCGGGTTAGAGAGGAGGGAGGTAGCGAGGGATGGGAGGGAGAGAGGGAGGATGGTGTAGGAATGAGAGTGAGGATATTTAAACTTACTTTAAAAATTTAATAGCGGAGGGAGTAGTAGGTGTAAAGTTATTTTAAAAGTTTTGTGGAGAGTTGATGGAGGAGTGGAGGAAGTGGAGGGTGAGGGAGAGAGGAAGGGATTTTGGAGGGAGACTTTAGTGTGAGGGAGTGAAGGGAAGAAGGATGGGACTGGGAGGGAGGGAGGGACTTAGGGAAGAGGGAGGGAGGAGGATGAGGGGAGGGAGGAGCGGAGAGAGGGAGGAGAGGGATTTGGGGATAGATGGGAGGGAGGGAGAGAGGGAGGTTGAGGATGGTGAGTACGAGGATTTTGTGGTGAGAGGAGGAAAGGGCGAGAAGGAAAGGAATGGAGGATGGGAGGGAGATCGAGAGGGGACGGGATGGGAGGGCAGGCGAGGGAGAGATGTTCGGCGAGGGACGGTGATGATGATGGGGAGGAGGGAGGGAGATGAGGGATGGGTACGAGTGAGGGAGGGAGATGTGATGAAGGGAAGGGCCGGCCGAAGAACCGTTAATGTGTTGAGGTTGATGTTAAATGGTTGAAGAGGGAAAGGGAGAACGTGCGGACGGAAGGCGAAAGGGAGGATAGCAGGAAGAGGAGGAATAAAGGAGAATAGGGAGGTCGAGAAAGAGGGAGGATGAGGGATAGGAGATGAGGGATCAGGGTGAGAGGAAGGGAGTAAAAAGGAGAATGCAAAGACGAGGAGTAGGGCAGAATGAAGTAAGGAGTATTACAAGGGTGGATAAGAGGAGGAAAAAGATAGTGGAGAGGATGGGAGGAGAAGAGAGAGAGAACAGCGAAGAAGCAAATGTTATTAGGAGGAGAAGAGAGGAGTGAAAAGAAGTGCATAACATAGTGGTCGTTGGCGATAGGAAGAAATCGAGCGGAGGGAGTAGATAGCGAGCAGCTCGGGAAGGAGCGATGGAGTAGGAAAACGTTCTGAGGCCCTATGCCCTGCAAACATGTTGTGCTTCTTCATGAACGGGACCGCAAATTACCGTTCTATGACAGATAGTCAACCGGTGCGCTCACACCCTTTCGCACCCCCCACCCCCCTCTCCCCTCACCCCCTCTTCTTTCACCCTCTCACCCCCCCCTGGTCCCCTCTCCTCTCTCTGCTCTCTCTCCTCTACTCTCTCTCTCTTCTCTTCTCTCTCTCTCTCTCTCTCTCTCTCGCTCCGCTCTCTCGTCTTCTCCTTCTCTCCTCTCTCCCTCTCCTCACCTCCTCTCCCTCCCTTCCTTCTATTCTCCTCTCCCCTCTCCTCTTCCCTCTTCCTCTCTCCACCTCCCTCTTCCTCTCCTTCCTCTCTCTCTCCCTCCTCTCCTTCCCTCCCTCCCTCCTTCCTCCCTCCCCCTTTTCCCTTTCCCTTTCCCTCCCTGCCCCCACTTCTCCTCTCCTCCCATCCACTCCTTCTCACTTCCGCCTCGTCTCCGCATCCCCTCTCCTTTCCCTCCTGCCTCTTCCTCCAGTATAATTATTAGGGAAGGAAAGTGATAAAAAAAACAGACGAGTGCTTTTCTTATGATTCACATTAGAAAAGGAGTAAGAAAGAAAGAAAGAAAAAGAATTGAAGAATGAATTGAAAAAAAAAAGAGTGAAGAAGAAATAAATAAAAACAATAAATAAACATAAAATAATAAAGAAAGAAAGAAGAAGAAGAAAAGAAATAAGTAAAAAAAGGAAAAAGAATATAAGGAATAAAGAAAGGAAGTAAGCAAGCAAGCGAGCGCGTCGAAGTTGCAACACCGCTGTCGCAATCCTTGCAAAGGGAAATAGCAGAGCCGTAGGGTGACACGGCCGCTGTATGTGTATATGGTCGTGTTTAATACTTATTTATGTGTTTTGTTGTTTTGTTTTGTGCATTTGTTCAATTATTTTTTTTTGTTTCGTTATTTGTTCATTTTAATTACTTGTTTATTGTTTTTGTTAGTTTTTTGTCCATTTGTGTTCAATATTTTTTTCTTGTTCGTTATTTGTTCATTTATTACTTTGTTTATTGGGTATTGTTTATGTGTTTTGTTTTTGTTTGTGCATTGTTCGGTTTATTTTGTATTTTGTTTCGTTATTTGTTTAATTTTATTTATTTAATTGTTTTGTTTTGTTTTGTGCATTGTTCGTTTTTTGTTTTTGTTTCGTTATTGTTCATTTATTACTTTGTTATTTGTTTTTGTATTTTGTTTGTGATTTGTCATTTTTTTTATTTTTGTTTCGTTATTTGTTCATTTTATTTACTTTGTTTATTTGTTTTTGTATTTTTTTGTGATTTGTTCATTTTTTTTTGTTTTCGTTATTTGTTCATTTTATTTACTTTGTTATTTTTTTGTTTATTTTGTTTTTGTGCATTTGTTCATTTTTTTTGTTTCGTATTTGTTCATTTTACTTTTACTTGTTTATTTGTTTTGTTATTTGTTTTGTGCATTTGTTCATTTTTTTTGTTTCGTTATTTGTTCATTTTATTACTTGTTTATTTGTTTTTGTTATTTTGTTTTGTGCATTTTGTTCGTTATATTTGTTATTTTCTGTTTCGTTATTTGTTCATTGTTATTTACTTTTTGTTTATTTGTTTTGTTATTCGTTTTGTGCATTTGTTCAATTATTTTTATTTTTGTTTCGTTATTGTTCATTTTATTACTTTGTTTATTGGGTATTGTTTTTGTTATTTTGTTTTGTGCATTTTGTTCGTTTATTTATTTTTATCGTTTATTTGTTCATTTTATTTACTTGTTTATATTTGTTCGTATATTTGATGAGTTGTTTGTTTAGTTTATGTATTTGTTTATTTTTGTTCCTAAATGCTTGGTTTAGCTCATTTAGTTTATTGGGTTATTTGTTTGAGTTGGTTGCTTGGTTTTGTATTGGTTGATTTGGTTTGTTTATTTGTTTAGTCATTAATTGGTAATTTATTAGAATTGACGTTTTACCTTCTGCCTTTGCTTGTGGGCGTGTGGGCGTGTGGGTGAATTTCGACTGGTGGAGAGGTGTTTAAGGTTGGAAATCGCGTGCTGCGGTTGGCGTGGGCGTCGGGGTAGTGGTTGGATGTGGGCGTGGTCATGGGCGTGATCGGACGGGCGTTTGTGGGCATGCAAGTGTGGGTGTGTGGGCGTGCGAGGGGCTCCGGATTTTGATGGGTATTTC
>NW_020870447.1:104472-144472 GCF_003789085.1 Penaeus vannamei | reverse complement strand
AGTAGCTATTTTGCATCTAATGTTTGTGTCTCTCTTTGGCATCTTTTTTGTATTGTTATTGTTTATTTTTCCTGTCCATTTGCCATCCTTTTTTATTGTTATTGTTTATTTTTCTTGTCCTTTCCCTGTTCCGCCATGCGTGTGGACGTGACTGAGCGATCCGTTGATCTGGTCTGGATTAAGATAATCGTCCGCCTTGCTCTGGCTTTGTTTTGTAAGCAGTGCGGCGTCAGCTAAATAAGCACTGCGATTGTAAGCAACATAAGAACACTGCATTGTAGCAACATAAGCGATTGTAGCAACATAAGCAGCATGCGATTGTAGCAACATGCAGTTGTAGCAACATAAGCAGACATGCGATTGTCAGCAACATAGAGACCGTGCGATTGTAGCAACATATAAGCAACATCAGTTTGTAGCAACATGCGATTGTAGCAACATACAAACAGCATGATTTGTAGCAACATGCAAGTTTGTTAGCAACATAAGCAACAGCGATTTGTAGCAACATAAAGCAACAGCAGTTTTGTGTAGCAAAATAAGCAACAATGCGATTGGTAGCAACAATAAAAGCAACATGCAGTTTTGCAACATAAAAGCACATGCGATTGTAGCAACATAAACCACAATGCGAAGATTGTAGCCACATGCGATTGTGCAACATAAGCAGCAATGCGGGCGTAGCAACATTAAAAGCGCATGGCGATTGTAAGCAACATAAGCCAACGTGCGGAATTGTAGCAACATAGGCACATGCATTGTAGGCCAACAAATGCGATTAGTAGCAACAATGCAGTTGTGCAACATAAGCAACATGCGATTGGCTAGCAAATAAGCAACATGCAGTTTGTAGCAACAAATAATAGCAACATGCGATTGTAGCAACATTAACGCAACCATTGCCAGTTGTAGCAACATAAGCAACATGCGATTGTAGCAACATACAGGCACATGCGAGATTGTAGCAACAATACAACATGCGATTGTAGCAACATAACAGCCAAGCAATGCATAAGCACATGCGATTGTAGCAACATAAGCAACAATGCGATTGTAGCAACATAAGCAAACATAAGCAACATGCAGTTTTGTAGCAAACATCCAGCAACATGCGATTTGTAGCAACATAAGCAACATGCCGATTGTAGCAACATGCGATTGTAGCAAACATAAGCAGCATGCGGCGTAGCAACATAAAAGCAGCAACATGCGATTGTAGCAACATAAGCAACGTGCGATTGTAGCAACATAAGCAAACATGCGATTGTAGCAACATGCGATTGGTAGCAACATGCGATTGTAGCAACATAAGCAACATGCGATTTCGTAGCAAACATAAGCAACATGAGTTGTAGCAGCAACTAAGCAACATGCGATTGTAGCAAACATAAGCAACAATGCAGTTGAGCAACATAAGTCAACATGCGATTGTAGCCAACAAAGCAACTATGCGATTGTAGCAACATAAGCAACCATGCGATTGTAGCAACATAAGCAACATGCGATGTAGCAACATAAGCACATAAGCGATTGAGCAACATAAGCAACATGCGATTGTAAGCAACATAAGCAACATGCAGTTTTGTAGCAACATAAGCAACATCGCGGATTGTAGCAACATAACAACAATTGTACAACATAAGATACATGCGATTGTAGCAAACATAAGAACATGGCGATTGTAAGCAACATAAGCAACATGCGATTGTAGCACCTAAAGCAACAAAGCAACGTGCGATTGGTAGCCAACCACTAAGCAACACTGCGATTGTAAGCAACAAAAAGCAACATTGCAATTGTAAGCAACATAAGCAACATGCGACGTAGTAACAAAAGCAATGCCGAATTTGTAGCAACATAAGCAACATGCAATTTAAGCAAACATAAGCAACATGCGACGTAGTAACAAAAGCAACAATGCGACTTGTAGAGCAACATAAGCCAACATGCAATTTTGTAAGCAACAAAAAGCAACATGCGATTTGTAGAACATAAAAGCAACATGCATTGTAGGCAACATAAGCAACATGCGAACGTAGTAACAAAGCAACCATGCGATGTAAGCAAACATAAGCAACATGCGATTGTAGCAACATAAGCAACATGCGACGTAGTAACAAAAGCAACGTGCGATTGTAGCAACATAAGCAACAATGGGGGGCGACGGTAGTAAACAAGCAAGGGCGGAATTGTAGCAACATAAGCAACATGCGACGTAGTAAAAAAGCAACATGCAATTGTAGCAACATAAGCCAACAATGCGACGTAGTAACAAAAGCATGGCGAAGCAACATGCAACCATGCGACGTAGTAACATAAGCAACGTGCGATTGTAGCAACATAAGCAACATGCGACGTAGTGTAAGCACATAAGCAACATGCGACGTAGTAACATAAGCAACGTGCGATTGTAGCAACATAAGCAACATGCGATTGTAGCAACGTTTGTAGCAACATAAAGCACATGCGACGTAGTAACAAAGCAACATGCCATTGTACAACATAAGCAACATGCGATTGTAACAAAGCAACTGATAAGGTAACAATGCGATTGTAGCAACATAAGCATGCGATGCGATTGTATATGGATTGGTAAGGTTGAAGTGTTTTGATCTGAAACCGGGTGGAAGGGAATCGAAATGAGAAGGGAAAAGGAAAGGGAAAGGGAGAAAGGGAAGGGAAAGGAGAGAAGGAAGGGAAGATAGAGAGTAAAGAAAGGAAATGGGGGATAAACGGAGAGGAAGATGATTTATTGAGAATGGAGAGAGAGAGAGAGAGAGAGAGAGAGAGGAGAGAGAGAGAGAGAGAGAGAGAGAGAGAGAGAGAGAGAGAGAGAATGAGAAATGAGATTGAGATTTCAAGGGAAGAGGGGAAAGACGAGCGAGAAAACGTTAATTATGAAGAGCGGGAGATAAGACCGCCGATAAGGAGGAGGCGATAAGATTGTTAGGCGTCCCCGCTGCGTC
This sequence comes from Penaeus vannamei, assembly GCF_003789085.1. Classification (NCBI taxonomy): domain Eukaryota; kingdom Metazoa; phylum Arthropoda; class Malacostraca; order Decapoda; family Penaeidae; genus Penaeus; species Penaeus vannamei. The sequence goes on along the minus strand of NW_020870447.1, from coordinate 141,506 downwards.
CCCGCTGGCGGTGGTCAGTCCGCCCGAGTGGGAGCCTGTCTGCGCCGTGGGTGTCGCCCTCTCGTGCTGTTCCGGTTCGCTTTCTTCCTTCGCGCGGTGGTGGTGAGCGCCCGCTGGCCCCCTCGGTGTCTGGCAAGGGCCGGTGGTGATGGATTGTGGTGACGGTGGTGCTTCAGGAGAGCGATGAAGGAGGAGGAGGATGGTGCGGAGGAAGGCACGGGGCGCGGTGGAGTCGGTTGGTCGGGAGAGGTGAGAGGTTTTCTTCTTTTATCCTGGCGTTGAATGGTAATGTTCTCTCTCTCGTCTTCTCTCTCTCTCTCTCTCTGTGATGCGAGTTAATGAGTGGAAAAAATTAATGATTTAATTTCTACGGCTTTTTCGCTTCCCTCCAAGTCAAGGCAGGCAGGCGGACAGGCAGTTAGACAAGCAGTTTAAGCGAGCAGGCAGGCGGGTAGGCAGTTAGACAAGCAGTTGGGTAGGCAGGCAGTTAAGCAGACAGACAGTGAGGCAGGCAGATTGGCAAGGACGTAGGCAAGCCGACAGACAGCCAGACACAGACAAACAGACATATAGGCATAGAAACAGCTAGAGAAGGGAAGGGCCGCGGCGGCGTCCCCTCGCCAGCCGTGCGAAGACACCGGAGTAGTTTGACCTTTGCCCTCGTTGGTCGTCGCGCGTGTGACCTTTCCCACTTGTTGGCCATTGCCTCCGTGATTGCCTTCTGATGCAGATTGGTGACGTGGCTCCGCCCGTCCGTCCCGCCCCTCCCTCCCTCTGTCCCTTCCGTCTCTCCTCCCTCCCCCTGCCCTCCCTCCCTTCCCTCTCATTAATGGTGACGTCATGAATATATTTACCCCCACGTCGAAGGTCGTTTGGGTCGATTCGTTTTCGCTGAAGTGTGTTTTGACGTCATCGCCCTGTGTCGTCGAAAGCCGCGAAGGGAGAGTGGGAGAGGGGAGACAGGGACAGACAGGGAAACAGGGAGACAGGGAGACAGGGAGACAGGGAGGCGGTAGGCAGTGGGCGCGTGGACCGTGGATCGGCAGTGGGCGCGTTGTGTAGCAGGCTGTTAGGTAAGTCAGGTGGGCGAGAGGGGAAAAGAGAGACGGGAGAAAACGGAAGGAAGGGAAGATGATAGCGAAAAGGAAAGGAAAGAGGGGAAGGGAGAAGAGAGAAGGGAAAGGAAGGATGAGAAGAAGGTTAGGCCGGTGTCCTTTGACCTCCCTCGGCAGCCCCTGGAGGAAGTGCTTGCCTGTCGCCCGGGCGTGCCCTCGCCGCCGGCCCGCCCGCCCTCTCTTATTAATTGCATTTGCTTGCGTGCATGATTGATTGCGCTCGTCTCGGGGTCGCGGATGGATGGGGCGCTCGCCTGCGTGCTCGCGGGCGTGCGGTTTTGTTTCGGGTCTTGTTGCCTTTCTTGGTGGCTTATTATTGTTGTATATTTTTATTGGTTTTATTTGTTATTGTATTCTTGGTGTGGTTTCGGGTTTTCTCTTTTCGTGTCTTTGGAAATAACGATAGAAAACAGGACGATATTTCCGACTGTTGAGAGGAGAGGAGAGGAGGGAGGGAGGGAGGGAGAGGGAGAGAGAAAGAGAGAGAGCATGATTATTTTTTTCAATAATTGATAATGCAGATATATATGATTTGTATTTAGAGTGAGGGAGGGGGAAAGGCTAAGGGAAGAGAAAGAAAATTGAAGAAAAAGAGAAAGAGAAAGACAATGAGATAGGAAAGGAAGAGGTAAGGAGAAAGAGAAATGAGAATGAGAAGAGAAGAAGAAGAGGGGAGAGAAGAGGGAGAGAGAGAGAAGAAAGGGGATGAGAGGAAGAAGAGAAGGAGAAAAGGACAGGAGAGGAAAAGGAGAGGTGGGGAGAGGGGGAGATGGGAGACGGAAAGAGAAAGAGAAGAGAGAGAGAAAGGGATAAGGAGGAAAGTCCAAACATGAAGAAAAAGAGGAGGGAAGGAGGAGAGAAGATGATAAAGGGAAAAAAAGAGGAGAGGGGAAAAGAAGAAAGAGAACAAGAAGCAGGGGTAGAAGAGGTGAAGAAAGAGAAGAAAAGGAAGAAGAAAAAGAAGAAAGAAGAAGGAAAAAGAAGAAAGAAAGAAGAAGAACCAAAAAAGGAAAAGAAGAAGAGGAGGAGACCGAGATAGACAGATATACAGACAGAGACCGAGACCGAGACGGAACCGGCGTCGGAGCGAGGGCCCGCGAGGCGTCTCGGGCGCGAGCCTCGTTCCACGTCCGGCGCCGCCGGTCATGCTCTCCTCCCACTTCCCGGGGCGGCGGCGGGGGCGGGGGCGTCATTCTCGTTCTATTTCTCATGTACTCTTCCTCTCGTCGTCTCTCTGACTGCCTGTATTTCTCTCTCTCTCTTTGTCTTTTTCTTTCTCTCCACTCTCCCTCTTCCTCTTTCCCCTCTTCCTTACCTTTCCTTCCCTCTATCCCTTACCCCGTAATTATACACACACACGCACCCCCCCCCCCTCACACACACAGAGAAGAGGGGGAGACGCAAACAATAGCTGGTTAATGGCTGTCAACGTCTGTCGGCGCGATACCGGTTGACGAAGAGTGAAGCGGAGAGCGACGGCGTGTCTCGCTGCGCTCGTTGCAGACGAATGTGCAATAATGATCGAAAAGCCCCTTCCCCCTCCCTCCCCCCCTCCCCTCCCTGCCCCTGCCCCTCAGAGCGCAGTTTTGCACGTCGTCGCCAGCGCCTTGGCCAATGGGCGTGTCGTAAGGGTGACGCGGGAGGTCGGAAGGAATTCGAGAATCTTAAGTTCCGCAGGTTTTTTTATTGGTGACGGCGAGGGAATTGCGAGCGCGGGGGGGGGGGGGGGGGGGCTTCTTTTGCGTGTGTGTCTTGGATTCCGATGACGGGGGAGAGGGGGGAGGACTTCATTTCGTCTGTCTTGGATTTTCGGGGAATTTCGAGGGGGGGGGAGAGTGGTCTGTGCCTTGGACTGGTGGGAAGAGTGTGGTCGATCGGGTCTTGGGTGGAGTTTTGGCTTCTCGGGGCTGCCTGGCGCGTGATTCAGGGATGTTCGGCGCGTGACCGTTGGCGGTGCGATGTAGGTCGTCTTGGGGGATTGGAGGAAGTGGCTCTAAGTGGGCGCTGCCGCTCTGCCGTGCGATGCATCCGCCGCCCTGCCATTCCCACGCGCAGGGCGGGTGTGCGGCGAGGTTGTGCGGGTCGGGAAGGGCCTGTCGGGCCAACGGCGGAGGGCGAGTCGGTGCCTCGGAGGATGACTGCAATTCATGCGAGTCATGGAAGGTCATCGCGCGGTATTATGATGCGAGCGAATGGGTCGAGGAACTCTGAAAAGGGCGCGAGTGTGAGGAGCTCCGTTTGGCGGGCTCTCTGTGTGGCCTTTGCCCCGGGCCCCGTGACGCCAGCTGACGGAGGAGGGAGGGAGGAGGGGAGGCGGAGGTGGGAGGGGGGAGACGGAAGGAGGGAAGGGGGAGGTGGGAGGGGGAGGACGGAGGAGGGAAGGGGGAGGACGAAGGAGGGAAGGGGGAAGTGGGAGAAGAATGGGATAGAGGAGGAGGGAGAGGAGTTGCTTGAGGAGTGGGGGAGGGGGTAGGTATCTTCTGGCATAGCGGAGGGATGGGCGGGCGTCTCCGGGCACGGGTGAACGGGGAGGGACGGCGGGAGTCCCCAGGGAATCAGAGGAGGAGGAGGAAAGGATGCCCCTCTTGAAGGTGTGAGAGCCAAAGGTCAGCGGCTGCGGCCTCGGCTGGGGGATAATGCATTCTCGGATCAACGCCGCACACGTTGTAGTACACGGAAAGGAAGGCGATGGGTGTCAGGGTCGAGGAGGCTCTCGCGGGCGGGCCTACGGCGGGGCGGGGGGCGGGGGCTCGGTTTTTATCCGGATGTGTTTGGTTTTACTCGCGCGTCTCCTTTCCTCTTGTCCCTCCTCCTCTCTCTCTCTCTTCCCTCTCTCTCTTTCTCCCTCCCCCTCTCGATCTCGCTCTTATCTTCCCGTCTCCCTTCCCCCATCACTCTCTCTCCATTTCTTCCTCATACACTCCTTCCCCCTTCTCCCTTCCTCCCAACTCTCCTTCATTCCCTCTCCCTCTCCTCCCTTTCAATTCCCCCCCCTCCCTCCCCGCTCTCTCTCCCCTTCGACCCAACAGACTGAAGCGCGAGTCGGGAGTCGCCCCCACCCCCCCCGGCCTCTTCGTGAAGGCGGATGCAGCCTCCGCGGCGGCGTCTCTCCACCAGAGGAAGTGGAGAAGAGGAGGGGCGCTTTGTGTCGGGAGTGGCGGGCGGGCGTGTGCGTGGGCGCAGGAGGGGGGAGGGAAGCGAGGGAGGAACAGCTGGGCCCGTATTGAGCACGAAGGCCGCCTTTGTTGCAGGGGGCAATTGCGTGGAAAAAATGTGAACGCGATTGATTGTGTGCTTGTGTTCTCCTTGCATGCCAGTTTCCCGCTGGAGAGTGCGGGGGGGCGGAGGGGGGAGGGGGGCCGGGCGCGCGGGGCGTGACGAAGCGTCGGGTTATTGCATGTCACGCCGCTTTTGAGCCGCCCGTCCACGCCCGTTAGAGGTTATGACGTGTGTTTGGCAGTGAGTGAGTTGAGTGAAGTAGAGGTGAAAGAGAGAAGAGAGAGTGAGTGAAAGAGAGATGAAGTGAGATAATGGATTGACGTGATACACGTGAAATGAATGAATGAATGAGAGGGTTGTGTTGTATATTTTGATATGCTATGTGTATTTCCGTTGCTTGATGTTTGGTCTTTTGTGTGTTTGTGTTTTTATTGCTGTCTCTTGTTTTAAGGAGTGAGTGTTACGATTCTGAGGCTATATATGAGTGAGTATGAGATGAGTGATAACCAACGCATACATTCGTATCGTGAGTGTATTGAACTGCAGTTTGGCTTCCCCTCTCCCTATCCGGGGTCTCTTCGGCCCCCGTGGACTCTGAAATCCCGCGAGTAGTGGACCCACCTTCCCCTGAAGCCTCTTACACACTACGGTCCTCAGATGTCTTATGGGATAGGTTTGAGGAGGAAGGAAGGGAGAAGGGAAAAGAAAAGAGGGGATGGGCGTGTAGACTTTCTATGAGGGGAGATTCCGTGTTTCCTTCCATTCCTATCTTTCATTATGCGTTTCTTTCCTTCCGTCCCTTCTCTTTCTCTTCCCTCCCTCCCTAAACCTCCCTCCTTCTTTCTCCCTCCTTCTTCCTTCCCTCCCTCCCTCTCCTCTTTCCTTTCTTCCTCCTTCCTACCTTTATGTCATGGCTTCACCCCTCCCTTTCATTAGCTGTTCCTCGTGCCCCTTCCTGTTTGTCTGCTCTCGTTTGCTAACGTGGTCGCCCTTTCGCTCCAGCCAATGCTGTCCGTTCGCCTCTCGCACTAAGACTCTTTCTTGTACGGCTAAATGCCTCGCTTTATTAACATGTTTTGCTATTGGGTTTTTTATGTGCGCACCTTATACGTCGTCTACACAAACTCGTAAAACGTTTCTCGACGTCGCGCACGTACATGTAAGGTATATATACACGAGCAGACAGCAAGTCTATGTTATAACTTAAAAAAAGACAGCCAATTCTCAGTAAAATTTCTGCTATTCTTTTTTTTAACCGACAGAGTCGGTGTATTTTGGACGAGCGAAAATAGCACCGTCTAACCACATTTACTCCGGGATCGTAAAGCTTTCCCATTTCACGCGGAATTGGCCTTAGCGCGCATTTTGAAAGCATTCTCATTCCCGCAGCATCTCGGATCGGACGGCTGCCGCGCAAAGGCTTCTCTGGGAGTGAATCAAGCGAGGCCAGGTAGCAGTGGAGTAGGAGGAAGTGATGTTGCTGTTCTTGCCAGGTCACGCTTGTTTGTTCTTCTCATTGTTCTGTGTTGAAGTGTTCTTTTCTCTGTCTTGGTTGTTGTTCTTTGCTTTTCCTTCTTGTTGTTTCTCTTCTGATCCTTCGTTTTATTTTTATCTTTCGCTTGTCTTCTTCTTGTTCTCCTTATCCTTCTCCATCATCTCCTTTCCTCCCTCCTCCCTCCATCATAATAAAATCCAGAGCCAAAAGAGCGACGAGCCAAAAACAGCATTAAGTCGTCGTCTCGTCGCCAGTCTCGTCCATTGGTCGTTGTCACCGTAAGTTAGGTCGCGTCCATCGCAGGTACGCACGCTCAGTCTCCGCTTGCAGGGGAGACAACGGGGCGACGACAGGGGACGGGCACGAGCGTCAAATCAGTGCAGGAGGAAGTTGTTCTCGGTTCTACGCGGCGAAGCGTTTCTTGGTAGTGAGTGTGTATTGGTTGTTTGTTTATGGTCGTGGTTCTTCGCTATATTTGATGACGGGAAGGGGTAAAAATAATCTATCACGATATCTATTTCGATATAAGTATCATTTTCTGCCACGTTTGAAACGGTATATTATCGGATTGGTAGAGGCAGGATCGAGGAATCATTTAGCATCACTCATTAATATCATTTATTGTGACTGTCATTAAATTTTTTTTGTTTTTTAATCGTTAAATCCGAGTTAAAATATGGCGTGGTAAAACCAAGATTTGTAATATCTCAAGGACTTAATTAATTGGTGATTGCTGTTACTTTATTGAAAAAGTGTGGTGTGTGATGATATTGGTGGTGTGTTTGTGTGTGGATGGTGGAGGTCATGTTGGGGGGAACGGGGTGTGTGTGTGGGGTGTGAAAAATAGAGAAATTGGTGGAGGGTGGACGAGCCGAGATGCGGAGAAAAGGAAAGAGAAAGGATAAATGTGGTGGTGTGTGTGTGGTGTGTGTGGTATAGTGTAGTTATGTGTGTTGTGTGTGTTGTATTTTCTTTGGCCTGCTGTGGCAGTGTCTGACCTGCCTGGCAGCCTTAAAACGATGACCTGGGTCTGTGTGAGAAATGGTTCGTTACGGGTTCGCTCAGTGGCGAGTAGACTTGCGGCCTGCGTGGCGTGAAGCATTGGGTGCTACCAGCGACGAATGCTCCCTTCCGTGACCGGAGCCCCTAAACTCGGCGCCGCCAGCTATGACCTGCCGTTGGACCTCCGCGATGGGCGGGAAGGAAGCGCGGGCTGTCTTCGCGTGCCCGTTGTTGGCGGAAAGAGGGATAAATAGATAAACAATACCACACAGTGCCAGGAGTAGGTCGTCCCGTTACTAGCGTGCCCTCTCGACGGCCCTCTCCTCTGGGCGCGGAGGCGACTCGGCGGCAATTCGGGAACGCCAGAGGGTTCCGCGAAGAAGAAGCCGGGGCCGTTGCGGGCCGAGGAGAAGAGAGAGTGAGGGCCGGGGGGGTTCTCTTCTTCCTCCTCTCCTTTCTCCTTTAACTCCTCCCTGTTTTGATTCTTCTTCTTCTTTTGTGCCTTCTTCTTCGTGTCGTAACTTCTTCATGTTCTTTACCTTACTTTCTTTCTATGTTCTTCCTTCATTCGTATCTTCTTTGTTCTTGTTCTTGCTTGTTGTCTTCTTCTTCTTCTTCTTGTCTTGATAACTTTCTTCTTTGCTTCGTCTATCTGTCTTCCTTCTGTCTCTATCTTCTTATTTTCTTCTTCTTCTTCATAGTATCTTCATCTTCATCCTCCTCCTCCTCCTACCTCCTCTCTACCTCCTCCTCACTCGAACTTTCTTCCTTTTCTTCTTTATCCGTTCTTTGTCTTATTCTTTGTTCTTCTTTTCCTGTCTTTTCTTTTCTTTTTCTTCCCCTCTCCCCCCCAAACATCAAAATAAGACGTCAATGCGCAGAGAAACGAATGGAATGGATCGTTGGGAGACAAATCGGAGGGGAAGAGGGGGGTAGGGCGGAAGGGGGTAGGAGCAGAAAAGCTGACGATTCTTGGAATCTTCAACCGTCCAGGTACCGGCCTGATCCGTCCCCCGTGAAACCGCTGACCCCCTCACTGAGGAAGGGCCTACCTTGGAGGACCTACTTTTTTGCACGACACTAACGGCACGCGTCTTTGCGTGCTGTGGAAAATTGTGTCTTTCTCATCACTCCTCCTCTCACTCTGAGCTCTCACTCTCTTCACTCTCGATGCTCCTCTCTCTCTTCTTTTCTCTCTCTCTCACTCTCCCTCCGTCATTCTCTACTCCTCTTTCTGTCTCTGGGTCTCTGTCTCCGCTCTCTGTCTCTCTTCTCTCTGTCTCTCTGGACTCTCTCTCGCTCTCTCTCTCGTGCTCATCTCGTGAGTCTCTGCTCTGGCTCTTGGATCGTCCTCTGGGCTTGACGTTCTCTCATCTCATCTATCTCTCTCTCAGAAAGGGATCAAAGAGAAAAAAAATAGGATACTCGCTCGTGCTCGTCGTGCAAGTTCCGTCCTCGTGAGCTCTACTCTACTGCGGATGACTCGCTCTCTTCTGCTATCATGTCGTCTATACTGATCATCTCTCTGGTCTCTCTCTGCCCCTCGCTTTAAACTACCCTCTCGTCGTACCTCATCACAAAATAAAGAATCCAAACACAACAACGGACGGGAGGCTTAGAACATTACACCCATTTTAAACAGTACACGACGAATCCACATCGCATTCAGTGTTAATTCTCCCATTTCAAGAACTGAACACACAGGTATATCTGAGAGCCCAGAGCACTTTCTTATGGTGGGGCAAGGGAGAGGTGCGGTATATGACGCGCGTCAAACGCTTCGGGAAAGAGCGAGGGAGTTCGGGGCAAGGGAGTAAAGATGAGGACATCTGAGTCCGACAACAATAGGATGAAATTAACCCTTAGCCTGCACCTTTGAAGGAGCCCAGGAGCAAAGGATTCCAAAATAACAAAGTAACTTGGTTTTAATAAAATACTTAGTAATGATGAAAAAAAGAGATAGTTATATGGGGTGCGGGGGAGCTTACGGAAGACGGTTTTTAGTTTTGTTTTTGTTGGTATTTTTACGTTGAGAGTTTTGTGTTGATTGATGTTTTATTGGTTGGGGTGTAGTTGTGTGTATGTTGGTTCGAAAGTTAGTAGTTTTTGGGGGAACATGGTATCGAGATGCAGCATAGCTTATGTTGATTTTTATTTCTTTGACTTAAAAGTGAAATAAATTTAGTTTTTTATTTATTATTTTTTTTCGTTTTTCCTTATAGTAACATTGAGATGTAATTTTTGTGTATTATTATTTATCTTTCATTATATGGTGATCATTATTTTGTGTTTTTTACTTTTTTTCTCTATAGCATAATTTTTTTTTCACTTTTTTTTACTCTGTTATTATTTTATGTTCTTCAATATATTGTGAGTTTTGTCCTTTAGGATAAGAGTGTACTTTTTTGTACTTAATAGACTGTTTAAATTTTCTACAGAGGTTTTTCTTTGTTTTTTTTTATGAATATATGTTGACTTTTTTCTCTTATAGATGAGATGTATATCTTTTTAAAATTTTTACACGTATATTTTTTTTATTTAGAAACATATTTTCCCTTTGTGGAGCTGTATTTCCATGAAGTTATGTTAAATATTCCTTTTTATTGATGTGTATTTCTTTTTTGTCGTTTTTTACGGTCTTTTCTCACATTATTTTTTATTTCTTGAATAAATGCTCATTATTTTCTTCTTCTTTTCAGGTGAGTCATCTAAGGAGCCGGGAGAGACGCAGGGTTTCCCGCAAAGAAAGTAAGATGAGAGAGAGAGTGAGTAAGAGTAAGGGAAAGGTGAAGGGGAGAGTAAGAGAGTGAGATGAGAAAGGTGGGATTAAAGAGGAAGATAAGAGTAAGATGTAAGTAAATTGATTAGATGGGAGTAAGTTAAGAGTAAAGAGTTGAAGATAAAGATGAGAGTAAGAGAGTGAGATGAGTAGGGTGGGAGGAAGAGGGAGGTAGAATAATTAGAAGGGAGGAAGAAGAGAGTAAGCGATGAGGATGACGAAGCTGAGAAAGAGATGCCGCAAGAGATGGGGACGAAGGACGAGACTGAGGTGCAGTTTTGCGATTCATCTCAGTGGGGATTCTCTCTTTTTTTTTTTTCTTTCGTTCTTTTTTTCTTGTTTTATTCGCCCTTGTCATGTTCTTGTCGCTGGCGCCGGTTGCCGTCACCTTTGGCGTCGCGTCGGGAGGTTTCGGAAGACGAGGCTCCTCTCCCTTCGCGCCTGGAGAAGGAGGTCGTGTGCACGCGCGGGGAAACACGCGCTGGTGCACTCGCCCGCGGTTCCACGCCCGCGGTTCCACGCACGCGCACCTGTGTACGGAGGGTCTTGTGCAGACTGCACCCGTGAGCTTGGGTGCTACCATGCGCACACACTCACACAGAAAGAGAGGGAGAGGGAGAGGGAGACGGAGAAGGGGAGGAGAAGGAGAGGGAGAGGGAGACGGGAGAAGGGAGGAGAAAGGAGAGGGAGAGGGAGGGGGTTAGAGGCTTCCACCTACTTCCTGCATACATACTACTTGCTTATTGTTTTCCTATTTACTTACCTGCCTTCCTACCTACTTGCTCACTCACTCACTTCCCCCTTTCTCTCTTCTCTCTTTCTTCCTTTCTTTCTAGTGCGTGATTGTGCGGATAGAACAGGGAGTGTGGAAGGGGGGGTTGTGTTTCTGGGGAGTGCGATGGGTCGGTTAAGCCCCTCTTATTAACTCGCAACCCCTCAGGGACGGCGCCCCCTCCCCTCTGTGTCTTTACCCCCCCCTCTCTCTCTCTCTCTCTCTCTCTCTCTCCTCTCTCTCTCTCTCTCTCTCTCTCTCTCTCTCTCTCTCTCTCTCTCTCTCTCTCTCTCTCTCTCTCTTTCTCTCTCTCTTCTCTCTCTCCTCTCTTCTCTCTCTCTTCTCTTTCTCTTTTCTCTCTTCTCTATCTCCTTTTTTTTCTTTTTACTTTCAATTTCATTTTTTCTTCACTCCTCACCCTCCCCTTCCCGTCATTCCTCTTCTGCCCTCTTCTGCCCGTCTCCCCCCAATGCCCTTCCCCCATCGCTCACCTTTCCTGCCCCGTTACTCCCCCTCCCACTTCTTCCAAACCCCCACCACTCTCACCTCGATCCTCATGCCACCCCTCATCGCCCTCCTCCTCCCCCACCCCTCCATCGCCCTCCTCCTCCATCCTCCTCCCCATCGCCCTCCTCCTCTTCCACCCCTTCACCGCCTCCTCCGCCTTGACACGCCAAAGGGGCGTCGAAGGGCTGTCTCGGGACTCGGAACGGGCCGGTGATCGATCAGTCATTGGCCGAAGCGATCTTGTGACATCCGTTCGCGCCTTCTGCTGCAACCTTTGTCCGCCGGGCGTTGAGGACTCGCGCCCACGCCCATCTTCTCACCTTCTGCGTCTTGCGTAAGGGCATGTTTTTTTTTTTTTTTTTTTTTTTTTTTTTTTTTCTGTTATTTTTTTCTTCGTCTCGTTTGTTCGTTCCCACCCCTTTTTCTTTGTCTTTGAACGTTTCTCTTTTTGCGCCTTCCCTTGCTCTCCTTACATTTTCTCCCTCTCACTTTCATTCTCTTCCTTCTCTCTTCGTACTTCTTCCGTTTTTCCTTACCCTCCCTCCCTTTTCCCCTCTCGCCCCCTCCCTCCCCCCCCCTCGTTCCTTCCCTTCCACCCTCACCCACCTCACATTGGGTGGTCATCGCGCCCCTTCTCCCTCCCCCTCCCCCTCCCCCTCTCCCCTCCCCTCTCTCCTCTTCCCGGGGCGGATGTTTCCCTTCAGAGTGCGCGGGTGTGTGTGCGTGCGTGTGTGTGTGGAGTGCTTGTTCTCCTCCCCTCTTCACTCCGGGCGACTCCCCTCGGGCCACAACCCTCGCGGGACACCTGGGTCGGCCGCCGAGGCCACGCCCACTTCCTCTCGATTTTTTTTTCTTTTTTTTTTTTCTTTTTTTTCTTTCGTAGTGGGGGTGTCAGGATATTGAAGAGAGGGGAAGGGGGGAAGGGGAAGGGGAAGGGGAGGAGGAGAGGAGGAGGAGGAGGAGGAGGAGGAGGGAGGAGGAGGAGAGAGGAGAGAGGAGAGGAGAAGGAGAGAGAGGAGAGGAGAAGGAGAGGAGAGAGAGAGAGAGAGAGGAGAGGAGAGGAGAGAGAGAGAAGAGAGGAGAGAGAGAGGAGAGAGAGAGGAGAGGAAGAGAGGAGAGGAGAGAGGAGGTGGAGAGGAAGAGGAGAGGAGAGGAGAGGAGAGGAGAGGAGAGGAGAGGAGAGGAAGAGGAGAGGAGAGGAAGAGGAGAGATGAGGAGAGAAAAGTATGAAGGAAAGAAGCAGAGAGGATCGAAAGGAGATAAGAAAGAGGAGGGATGATTAGAAGAAGGAAAGGTCGCTTGGGACAGGAAGAGAGAAAGGAAAATAGACAAAAAAGATAACGTTAGAAGAGAGGAATTAAAGGTCAGGAAAATGAAGGATTTTAAGTAAAGGGAAGAAAAAATGAAGAAGAAATGAGAGGAATAGAGAGGGGAAGAGGGATAATTTGGAGGAGGAGGAGAAAGGGAAAGGGAGAAGAAATTTTAAATCTGGTAAAAATAAAAAAGATTCTTAACGAACAAGGAATTATTACAAGTAGGCGCAAAGAAGATGGAAATAGAGGAAGTGGAAGAGAAGGGGAACTGGATGTGGGTGTGGGTGGGGATGTTGGTGTGGGTATGGGTGTGGATGAAGGCTTGGGTATGGGTGTGGATGAAGGCTTGGGTATGGGTGTGGATGAAAGCTTGGGTGTGGGTGTAGGTATGGGCGTGATGTGGATGTAGGTATGGGTGTGGATGTGGGTATAGGTGGGTGTGGATGTGGATACTGGCGTCGAGTGTCCATGTGGCGCAGGTTGAGTGGAGTTGGGAAAGGTAGTAGGGTTGGCAGGGGATAGAGAAAGGGCGGAGGTAGGGGAAAGGGGCAGGGGAAGCGGGGGGAAGGGGAGATTTGGGTACGAAAGGTCCGGGTGTTTGAATAAACTGATTGAGGGGATGGGAGTTGGGCGGCATTGGCTCAGAAGTGGGTCGGGGGGGGGTAAAGAAAAGGGGGGGAGGGAGAAGGAGAGGGAGAGAATGAAGTGCAATGATCATGAAAAAATCATAAACATAGAATAAAAGCTGGATAAGGAAGGACAAATGATATAATTTAAAAAATTCTGATGAAAAAATGTTTCGGTTGAGTTCCAGCGGTTTGATTGCGTGAGTTGAGTGAATGAGTTCGTGAGGTGAGTCAAAGTGAGTTTAGTGCGTAAGTGAATTGTGTGGAAGAGTTTCGTGTGAGTGAGAATGAGTCTAATGAATAAATTAACAGCGCTAATAACCGCGGAATAGTTTTAATTATGCTTCAAAGTGGGAAGCAGGCGTTATGAGGGCGATTCTTAAGGTTTGAATGTTGGACGTTTTGTAGACAGACAGAAGATAAAAACTGACAGACAGACTCAAACATAATCGCAGACAGAGACCAAGACAGAGATTGACAGGTAGGCAGACACAGACAGACAGAGGGACAGACGGACAGACCGAGACAGATGTTTATATTGATAGCTGTGTCCTCTCCTCCTTTTCCTCCTCCTCCTATGTTTATCCCGAGTGTTTTTCTTCATGCCTCACTTGTTTTGATAAATGTAACGGTATTGACATGGATGATAATGAGGATAATGGTAATGATGTTAATATGCATGGTAATCAGGATAATGGTTATGATATTCATGATATTAGAGATTTGTTATTATCATTGTTATTATTATTGTGATTGATTATGATTGTGATTGCTGTCGTCGTTGTTGTTATTGTTATAATTATTGTAATTATATTACTTTTATTTGCTGTTTGTACCAGTATTGATCAGTGTCAGTTGTGTGATAAGCTGCTACTTGTGGGTAAAATGGGAGTAGTGGGAGAAGCAGAAACAAGAGGAGTAGGAGGAGTAGGAACAGAAACAGAAACAGGAGGAGGAATAGGAGCATAAAAAAGGAGGAGGAGGAACATAAACAAATTAGGAGGAGAGATAGGAGCAAAAAACAGGAAGAGGACTAGGAGCAGAAATGAAAAAGGAGGAAAAATAGGAGTATTAGTGGGAGTAGTAGAAATAGAAACAGGAGGAGGAGTAGGAGCAAAATGAAACAGGAGGAGAAATAGGAATAGAAACAGCAGTAGTAGTGGGAGTCCTAGGAACAGAAATAGGAGGAGGAGAGGGAGCAGAAAAAGGAAGAGAAGTGGGAACAGCAGAAGTCAGCAGGCCGCAGCAGCAGCAGGCGCGTCCGAACGAGCCTTGAAACAGCCCCGAGCGGTGCTGGCGACGCGAGGTGACACCGGTGACGTCATCGAGCGGCGGCGGGGAGGCGAGAGGGGGCGTGGAAGGGGGGTGGGGTGGGCAGCACAGGTGGAATTACGCGGCCACTTTATCAGCCGTGAAGGAACGGTGTTTGTGGTGTCGTCGTTGAGGGGTGGTCATGCGGAGGGTCGGTGGGGGGGTGAGGGAGGGAGGAAGAGAGGGAGGAGGAGGGAGGGGTGAAGTAGGGAGGATCGGGAGGAAGGGGGATGAGGGGGTGATAAGATGTTTACGTGCTAATTTACGTCTTTATTTACTCGGCATTGTTTTATGGCGTTTGTGGTGGTTTCGTGTGATGAGGCCGTCGGCCGAGGCTGGGAAGGCGGCCTCTGTCTCATACGATTGATGACTTATTTATCCATTCATTGCCATTTACTGTCGGTGCTTCTGGTACTGTGACATCCTTTGTCGTTTTGATGTCGCATCCTTATTTTTTCACTCCGTTTCTCTGACATCGGCCGTCATGACGCGTGTCCTGCGGTCCCCCCGCCCTGGGGTCCTGGGCCGGCCGTTAACAGGCGCAAGCACAAGCACAAGCACCTCCGCCGCCACCTAATGGCCGATGCCTGTCTCGCTGTCCCACAAAGGCGCTTTGTTTATGAGCCGAAGATTCGCTTCATTTCCATACGCGAGTCTCCGAGGCGCGATCGGAGCGGGTCGTCCCTCGCGCGCCGGTCGTCACTCGTCTGTCTGGGGGGATGTTGTTTGTTTGTTTGTCTGTTTGTAAGTCTCTCTCTCTCTCTCTCTCTCCTCTCTCTCTCTCTCTCTCTCTCTCTCTCTCTCTCTCTCTCTCTCTCTCTCTCTCTCTCTCTCTCTCTCTCTTCTTTCTCTCCTTCCCTCTCACTCCATCCTTCACTATCACTCCTACCACCTCCCTGTCCCCTCCCGCTGCCCTCAATACCATACCCCCCCCCCCGCCCCGCTCCCCCTCTTTCTCCTTCACTCCCACCCCCGCGGGCGTCCCTCTCGTTAATAGGATAAAGACAGGTGCGTTGTTTACATCCCACCCATCCCCTCCATCCCCCCTCCACCCTCCCTCTCCTTCCCTATCTACACCCTCTCTTTCTCTTCCCTCCGAGCTATTGCCCCCTTTAGGCGCAAAGGGGGAAGGGGAGTAGAAGGGGAGGGGGGGGTTTGAGACTGGGAGGGGTAGAGTAGGAAGAGGTCACGCCGGTCAGCTTGAAGCCTCCAGCCACTGTTGCTCTCTGTCTGTCTATCTGTCTGTGTTTCTGTGTTTTCTGCCTCCCCCTCCTCTTCCTCTCCCTCTCCCTCTCCCTCTCCCTCCTCTCCCTCCCCCTCCCCCTCTCCCCTCCCCCCCTCCCCTTCCCTCCTCCTCCCTCCCTCTCCCCTCCCCCTCCCCTCCCCCTCCCTCCCTCCCCGTCGCCTTTCACTCGAACGTGGTCGTTTAAAAGGCCGTCGGGGTTTCGAGAAGACGAAAAGAAAATCGGAGGAGGTCGATTGTTTTCGGCAGAAGGTGATTGTGTCGGTGAGTTTGGGTTTATGTTGACACTTCGGTTTGAGTGTGTGTTTATTTCGACATCGTTATGTATCTGTGTTTATTAATATTTTTGGTTTGTTTTTAGACATCTTGGATATATATATATGCGTGTGTGTGTGTGTGTGTGTGTGTGTGTGTGTGTGTGTGTGTGTGTGTGTGTGTGTGTGTGTGTGGTTTATTAGTTTATTGGATTAATAATTTATACAGTAGATAAAAAGGGCTATGATTAACGAAAAACAGTGTTGGATAAAAAGTAAATAGAGCAGGAAAGGAGAGAGAAGAAGATAGCGGGGAAAAAGAGAGAGAAAAAAAGACTGAAAGTTGGCAGCGTGTATCTAAACAGGTGGATATTGGGTGTGGGTGGCGGGGGGAGAAAGGGAGGGGGATGGGGAGGGAAGTTAATTGGAAACAGAGGAGGTGGCAATAGCGTGAGGGAAGTGAAGATAGGGATGTTTATAGAGCACCACGGAGAAATCTGAGGGAGGGAGAGGGGGAGAGGACGAATGAGAGAGCCCAGATTAGTAGAGAGTGCACGTAGGGCACTGAGGAGTCTATGGAAGAGTGAGAGGCTAGGATCTAAAGATGGAGGAAGAGGAGAGGAGGGCGAAGGAATGGGTACGTATTCACAATGGAGACCAGAGAAAAAGGAAAAGGGGGATTTACGGGTGGGTCAAGGAGTAGGAGCTGCGCATAAGTGGGCAGGCTGGGGAGTGTTCCATATCAGTCTGTTATTCTTTTGTTTCTTCGAGCCTCTCAGTGGTCCGATATGCATTTTTACATAATCATGGCAAGAAAGGAAAGGGTCGAGAAATGCCATAGATCGGATGCAGGCAGTGCTCTAACCGGAGACAAGGGCTGACGCAGGCAGAGATTTAGGCACCTGATTGTAATTATCCCCAGCTGTCCGTTTTATTACCCGAGTCGGGGTTGTTCTTGATTGTATTCTTCTGGTCCTCGTCTGGCTCTCTCTTAATCTTTTTACCTCCATGTAAATACCCTCCGTACGTGCGTAGGATACACGGACTTCGTTCGGGTCCCTCCGTCCAAAGGCTATGCGCCATATCGAGTGCGGATATTTTTGAACTGGCGGGGTCAAGCAAGACGAGGTTACACGAGCAGTAGAATTTACCACTGCATTGCATGATAGACCACGGATCGGAGAAAGACACGACGCTGCTTAGAAAGAGGATACATTATTTGAAACTAATCTAGACTCTCAATAACAGTAGCAAACGATACCGTACGAGAGAGAGAGTACTGAGAGAGAGGAGAGGAGAGAGAGAAGATGAAGACGAGAGAAGAGAAAGAGAGAGAAGAGAGCAGAGAGAGAGAGAGAGAGAAGCAAGAGAGTCCAGAAGATTCAGACTAAATCTGGGTAGTCCGGGTCCAATAAGACCTTTTTTCAACCCCTGCACGCTCTTACCATACTTCCCCGTTTTATCTGTCACGGAGTAAATCTTCACACACCTATAGCACCGACTCTCCTCCCTTTCTGCATTCTCCACCCCATTGTGACGTATATCATGAAGGAGCACCGCCGGTTATAAATTCGACCTTATTACTGCCTTTGGATTCACCTCGTTTCGGCCTCTCCCGTTCTTCTCCTTCCCCTCTCGCTGGGGGCCAGGGGTCAAGGGGAGGGGGAGGGGGCGGATCTATCGGAATCTCTTGGTCTCCGTCTCGTCTGATGAGGTTTCTCTTGAAGAGTGGGTTTCGTATTCTAAGCCCCGCGATGTGGGCAGGGACAGCTCTAAATTACGCCGGTGGTGACCCTCTCCTCTATTCTTCTCATATTTTCATTTACACTATTCTATCTCATCTCTCTTATATCCCACATCTCTTCTCCTCTCTCTCTCTCTCTCTCCGTCTCCTCTCTCCTATCTCATCTTATCGCTCTCTCCTACTATATCTATCTCTCGTATATATATACTCTCTCTATCTCTCTCTTCTTCACGACTATCTGTACTATATCCTACTCAATATACTCTCATCCATATTATCTCTCTCATTCATCTATTCATATACTCATTATATATACCACATCTATATATCTTACGTTCACATAACTACTTTTCTATCATATACTCAACTCATCTTATCATACTATACTAACACTTAAACTACCCTGTATCTCTCTCTCATCTATATAATCCCATACTATATCTACTACTATACCCACATATACATATATCATCATACAATCATACCACTTATACATACTAACATATATACTAGTATATATATTCTAGTATCCTATTCCATATTATATATATCTACTATATACTGTATATATATACCATATTATAGTATCCACCTCCATATATATATATATTCATATAATATACCATTACTTACTAATATTCCATCTACCTATATATATAGTATTATAATCATATAAAATATGAATATTATATAACATACATATACTATGTTTCAGTATATAACTAATTAAACCCTCATATATATATAATATATATACATATATATAACACATATATAAAATACAAATTACCTATTCCGTACTATATATATACTACCGTATATATATACCTTTATCATATTCTCTACTTACTCATATTATATTTTATCATACTCATAACCTATTATATATATTATGCACATTTATATATTTATATATTATAATCTAGATTTACCGTATATCACTACCTCCTATCTATTTATACTTTATATATAATAATACCTAATTTAGCCTATCATGTATCCATATTATATACTACTATACTACCTTATACCTTATATTTTACCTATATTATACTCACTCCCTTCTCCCCTCTCCCCCTTTCACTACTCTCCCGTCTCTCCTCAATCTTCCTATCCGCCGTCACTCTCTCCCCTTCTCTCCTCCTCTCACTGTCCAGATCTCTCTCCCTTTTCCCTCCCTCCTCGTCATCATCTCTCTCTCTCTCTTCTACTCTCTCTCCTCTTCTTCCTCTTCTCATCTCCTTTCTCTCTCTCACACACACACACACAACACACACACACACACATCACACACACACACAACACACACACACACATTCACACACTACACACACACACTACATTCACACACACGTCGCCTGTGCCCTCGTCTTCCCCTCTTATTTTATTCGTCTCCCTTCTTCCTCTTCTTTCTCTCTTTGCTCTTTCTCCTTTCTTCTCCTTTTTTCCCATTCCCTCTCCCTTTCCCTCCACCATTCCTTTCACTTCCTTCTCCCTTCCTCTCCCCTTTGCCCCTATCCCCTCTTGCCCGACCTTCCCTTCCCTTCCTTCTAAAGCTCTCAACTTTTCCCTCTTCTCCTCCTTTCTCTCCCCGTCTTCCCTCCTCTCCAGTATCAACCCGAAGGTCGTGAGTAATACAACTAACAATAATTAAAAAATTTGATCTATACGTGATGATAGCCAATGTAGTGCCGATAGATCCAGTGTAACAGAGTAAATTGGACTGACGCCGCTCGCATCTATCGAAATAATGTACTCGAGGATGATGATGATTACCGAGATGGTAATGCTGTAGCATGCAAAGGGACGCTACCTCGCGCTGAAAGCCTTTGCGCTCGTGTTGGTGGCACGCGTCCTGCTGGGTGTGCGAACATGAAACCTTCCTCTGCTTTCCCGCTCTCCCTCCCTGCCTCTCCCCTCCCCCCCACCTCACCACCCTGATATGTTCAGTGTCGTCCCCGTACTTCTGCATGCCCCCCCACCTCCCCCCAGCTCACCCCGGCAATAAAGATGCAGAATTCTTCGGGTGTTCTCGAAGAGTAAAGCGGGCGCGCGGTGGGGGTTGGGCGTGCCGCGAGCGTGCCAGGCTGAGGAGGCGACCGAACCAGCCATGAGCTCCATCCGCCGCTGCTCTCTCCCCTCCTCGTCCTCACTCTCCTCTTCTCCACTTTTCCTCCCCTTCCTCTCCCTCCCTCCCTCCTTTTCTTTCCTCCTCCCCTTCCTCCTCTCTCACCTCCTCCTCCTTCCTCCTCCTCCCTCCTCCTCCTCCTTATTTATTATTATATTTCTTTTCACATTCTCTGCTACCTATTCCTCTCCTTGTTGTTGTTGTTTCTCTGATTTTGTGTTCGTTGTTGTTGTTGTTGTTATTATATAATATGTATATATATATATATATCTATATTTATATATATATATATATTATTATATTATGTATCTATGTATGTGTCGTGTATTCTGTGCCTTTGTCCTGTCCTGATTGTCTGTCTGATTTTATTTTCATTTTTCTCTCTCTCTTTATCTCTCTACCCCACAGCCCCCTCTCTATACTCCTGGTCATGTCCTCCCCTCTTTTTCCCTCGCTGACCCGCACCCAATACCCGCCCCCCTTTCACCCACCTTTGCCCCTCCCTCCCCCTTGTCTCCCCCCCCCTTACCTTCTCCCCCATTCCACCTTCGGACGCCTTCCTCCTTCCATGTCTCCATCGCCCTCTTACCTCTTTTCTCCCCTCACGCGTCCCTCTTCTCCCCCTCTGAGACCCCTTTACGAACAACTCCCCTCTTCCCCCTCGCCCCCTCCCCCCGGTTTTTAAAAGCACTCGGCATTCTTGCGGCCTTCTTCTATTCCTGTTCTTCGCTCGTGTTCCCTCTCTTCTCCCCCTCTTCCCTTCCTCCTCGCTTCCATTCTTCCTCTTCCATGGACCTACAGGCTGCCGTGCGCCGTTCTCCCGTTCAAGCGAAAGCTCTTCTTTATTTCCTTGCTTGTCTTTCTGTCTCCCTATCCATCTGTTGTTTTTTGTCTGTCTGTTTATCTATGTTTATCTGTCTTTCCATTTATATATTGTCTGTCCCAAGCTATCTGTCTGTCTCGTTCTATCTATCGATTCTGTCTTTCCATTTTTTCACATACCCTCCGTGTCCTCTCTCTCTCTTCCCTAGTCTCTCGCGATCTGCAATTAAACTCACGTCTCTGGCTCCTCCCGCGTGCCTTGGCTGCCGAAGGGCTTTTCCCCTCGCTTGGAAACGCCGAAAGGATGCCCAGTGGTCTCTCTCTCTCTCTCTCTTCTCTCGTCTCCTCTCTCTCTCTCTCCTCCTCTCTCTCTCATCTCTCCTCCTCTCTCTCTCTCTCTCTCTGTCTGTCTCTGTGGTGTGTGTGTGTGTGTGTGTGTGTGTGTGTGTGTGTGTGTGTGTGTGTGTGTTGTGTGTGTGTGTGTTGTGTGTGTGTGTGTGGTGTGTGTGCGTGCGTATAGCTATGTATATGTATATATACCTATATATATTTATTTACTTAATTGTTCTCCTTATCTTTATCTTTACCTTAATCTTCATTTCCCTTCGCATCTTTCGTCCTTTCTGTTCCTCTTATTTCTTCTCCCTGCCCTTCCCGCCTCCTGCCTCCCTTCCCCTCTCCAAAACCCCATCGCAAACACAGCCCTCGTTCCCCCCCTTAGGCAGAGGGCGGGGGAGGGGGAGGGGCGAGGAGAGCGAGGGAAGGAAGGCCGGGTAGGGGAAGGCGCTAGGTAGACCAGTCCCAGCGTGGCGGTGAGCGTGAGCTGGTCACTCCCCGTCGCGACTGCTCCGAGCTCCCTGGCCGAGCTCTCTCTCTCAGGCCGCGCTGCCCGGTACCGCTGTGCGTCGGTCGGTCGCTGGCTGGCGCTTTGCTCGCGTCGTCGGCGCCTGTTTGCCTGTGAGTTCCTCTTCATCGCGAGTGCTTTTTGTGTCGGTCGGGGCGAGGCGCCTGAACCGCTGGCGCGTTTTTGTGCTCGGGATTCGAAGTGAGGAGTGAAGTGAACGGGGCGAGAGCGTTCCCATGGTCGGGTCGGCGGCGGGCCAGCCGGATGTACGAAGCCCGACAAGCCGAGCCCTTGCGAACTGCGCCAAAGCCCCTCCGTCGCCGCCGCGGAAATTGCGCCTCGGAGACTTCCTCGGACCCCCTCCAGCGACCCCGATAACGGAACTCGGAGTGAATGAAGTCGCGCCAAGTCGGGGGTCGGGGCGGAGTAACCTCCCTCGGCCGGGCATCCTGGCGTACCGTCGGCGCGCTGTTCGAGCCGCCTGAAGGAGGCGGCGGCGGCGGTGCGGGGTCGGGCGAGGCGGCGACAGTGTTGTGATTAGCTGTGGTTGTGGTAATCGGATCCGACCAAGTGCGCCCCGACGCGAGTGCGGGGCGACGGAGTGATGGTGACGAGCACAGTGAAGCGAGTGTGGTGCGGGTTGAGGAAAGCCAAACACCCGAGAAGGAAAGGCCTCTTCTGGCAATGGGTGAAGACTCGGCTGCTCGTGAACTGGAGAATTCGCGCAAGACGTTCGGCGGGAAGGCCTTCGGGTGTCGCCGTCGTGGATGTGGAAGGACGAGCATTTCCACGAATCTCTCTCGAACCGCCTAACGCCTCCGCGCCCTCCCTCTCTCCGGCGTTTGTTTATTTATTGGTGCATCTACGCATGCCAGACCCCCTTGCACGCGGCAGCAGGATGTCGGGGGAGGAAGTGAAAGTCGGATAAGGGGAAGATTAAGCCGGAGCGAGAGGCGTGAGCGAAGGGCGTCGCCGACGTTCGGCTCGTGGTCGTTCGCGGGGCACGAGGAGGCCGAGTGACGTTAAACGCGACGCTAAACTTCAGGGGGAATGGTTTAGCATGCGAAGGAGTCCTTTAAGTGGTGGCGGGGGTGGGCGTGGTGTGTGTAGGGTGTGGGGGGCGGGGATGGGGTGAAGGGGGGAGGGGATTTGACAAGTCTTTTTATTTATTTATTTTCCTCGTTAGGATGAAATGATTTTTTTCGACACCGGAAACAAAAGTCATAGAATAGGTGAGAATCGCAGCAGAGGGAGATAGACAGAGAGAAAGGGACACGAAGTAGACCTCGATGACAGCTTGGCGAGAGCCGCGAGCCTGATATCCCCCGTGGAAATCCTACAAGTTGACCCAATCCTCGCAGGTCCCTCGCGCCAGGTGCCCAGGTGGCCAGGTGCGGCGGCGGCGGCAGGGGGGGGCGGGGGCGGGGGCGGGATCGATTCCAGGGCCTGAGTAACGGAAACCCCAGGGGACTCATACGCGGCTGACCAGGCGCTGGGGATGGGGCGCGCGGCCGTGTGTGTCGGGGTGTCTGTACGCATGTGCGTGTGTAGATTCGTTTCATGCGTGTGTGTGTGTGTGTCTGTGTTGTGTTTGTTGTGTGTGTGAGTGTGTGTGTCTGTGTTTGTGTGTGGTGGTGCCTGTGTTTTGGTGTGTGTGTGTGTGTCTGTGTTTTGTGTGTGTGTGATGTGTGTGTCTGTGTTTGTGTGAGTGTGTGTGTGTGAGTGTGTGTGTGTGTGTGTCTGTGTGTGAGTGAGTGTGTGCGTTTGTGTGTGTGTGTGTGTGTGTGTCTGTGTGTTGTGTGTTGTCGTGTGTGTGTGTGTGTGTGTGTGTCTGTGTTTGTGTTGTGCGTGCGTGTGTCTGTGTTGTGTGTGTGTGTGTGTGTGAGAGTGTGTGTCCCTTGTGTGTGTGTTTGTGAGTGTGTGTGTGTGTGTGTGTAGTGTGTGTGTGTGTGTGTTGTGTGTGAGTCTGTGTGTGTGTCTGTGTCTGTGTCTGTGTTTTGTGTGAGTGTGTGTGTGTGTGTGTGTGTGTGTGTGTGTGTGTGTGTGTGTGTGTGTGTGTGTGTGTGTGTGGTGTGTGTGTGTGTGTGTGTGAGAGAGAGAGAGAGAGAGAGCAGAGAGAGAGAGAGAGAGAGAGAGAGAGATGAGAGAGAGAGAATTAGATGAAGATGGAATAGATGACGCCTGAGTCCGCGTGTGAAGTTACGGCTTTCCTGTCCGTTAAGCCGCGGTCCGCCCCCGGGCCTGTTGCATATCCACCGTTGGCGCGGCGGCGGGAACGGCGCTATTACCCGGCGCCGCTGACCGTGGACGGTTGCGGACGCGCTACTTGTGCGGACGCATGATGGGCCGGTTGTGCGGATATCGGATGCAAGGTGGGCCGGTTGTGCGGATATCGGGTGTGCATGTTTTGGGCAGAGTGCGGATGTGTGGTAGGCTTGCTTGTGTGGATTGCGGATGCGTGCGTGTGCTGGCGGGAGTGCGGACGTGTGGCTGGCCGAGTGATTGAGGGGGACGGGCGTCACTCTGCGTTGCCTCGTTGGCGTACGTCGCTCTCCGACCTGACACGACCTGACCTCCTCTTCGGGGCTTGACGCTGGCTTCCCTGCTCTTATCGTCGCTCGCCCTCCTTCCTCTTTCTTTCTTTGCCCCACACGGTTTTCTCTCTGCTCTCTCGTCTTTCATCTCTCTCAACTTCTCTCTATCTCTCTCTCTCTCTCCTCTCCTCGTCTCTCTCTTCTTCCTCTCTCTCTCGCTCGTCTGAATCCTCCTCTCTCTCTCTCTTTTCTTTCTCTTTTCCCCTCTCTGGCCATCTCTTCCTCTCTCTCCTCTCTCGCTCACTCTCTCTCCTCTCTCTCTCTCTCTCTCTCTCTCTCTCTTCTCTTCCAGTCTCTCCCCCTCTCCCTCTTGGTACCTTCTCTCCCTCGGCCCCTCCCGTGGTCGCCTCCCCTGTTTTCGCCCCTCCCCAGTACCTCCCCATGACTCCCCGCTGTTTCCCCTTGCCCCTCTAACGCCCCCTCCCCGGTACCCTCCCCTTGTCCCCACTTCGCCCTTCCCCCAGTCCCTCCCCATGAGTCCCCGCCGTTTCCCCTTTGCCCCCCTATCCCACACGCCCCTCCCCAGTAGCTCCCCTTGTCCCCCACTTTCGCCCCCTCCCAGACCCTCCCCACGCCTCCCCACCTCATGACGGCCGCGACGATTAGCCGAACGAGGGAAATTGGGTTGGAATCGAGCCGCGTCTGATTTCCATTGGTAATCCGTTTAATTCGCTCGGCGGCCTCGCACTTCATAAGGAATTGGGGAAAGGGGCGGGGGGGGGGGTGAAGGGTTTGTGGTTGTGGGGGGGGGGCTGGGTTGAAGGAAAGGGGGGGGGGGGAAGTGATGTCGGGTGTTTGTGTTGGTCTTTTGGGCTTGGTCCTTTTTTTTTTTATCTTTTTTATCTTTTCTTCTTCTTTCGTTCGTTCTCACTTTTCTTCCCTCCTTCTCCTCTACTCTGTTTGCTCTCTCTCTCATCTCTCTCTCTCTCTCTCTCTCTCTCTCTCTCTCTCTCTCTCTCTCTCTCTCTCTCTCCTCTCTCTCTCTCTCTCTCTCCTCTCTCTCTCTCTCTCTCTCTCTCTCTCTCTCCCTCCCTCTCCCTCTCTCCCCCCCCCTCTCTCTCTCGTTGACACGCATCATTAGTCGGTGGTATGTGAAGCGGACGTGAGAAGTGAAGGGGGGATGGGAGAGGGAGTAGGGAGTGGGGTGGGGAAGGGAGAAGGAGAGGGAGAGGTAGAGGGAGAGAGTGGCAGTGAGAATTTAAGTGGAAGGGAGAGGGAAATAGAAATAGAAAGAGAGATATAGAAGGGGAGTGGGAGAGGGATGGGAATTAGCGGAGGGGAGGGTGTGAGGAGGGAGGGGAGAAGGGAGAAGGGAAATGGTCGCACACATGGCTGCCGGTATGACTTATGGTTTAGTCATTATGCTAATACAGGCTGTTTCCAGCCATTTTTACTACTAGACCCCTCCCCTCCTCCCCTCCTCCTCCTCCCCTCCTCCCCACCGGCCTCTCTTCTCATGCTTCATTATGAGTCCGCGGAAACCAGGGCGGACTCGGTGACAGGTAGATTGCTTTCTTGAACAACCGCACGAGGAAGTAAATGGCTGTATTTTTTCAGGCGTGTTTGCGTGTTGTTTTGATTGCGTGAACGGCCTGATGTATTCGACACGTGTGTTTAAAAAAAAATGTTTATATATATTTCTTTTGTTATTTGAAGGAATACGTATGCATGCACGTTAATTTATTCACTTTTGTATGCATGTCACATGAGTATATACAGGTAGGCCTCTATGAGTGATTGAGAAATAGACAGACAAGCCCGCACAGGGAGACAGAACACGAACGAATACAGCCAGTCAGTCACAGACAGACAGCCGAAGACACATACATACACGCACGCACGCACGCGCACACACACACACACACACACACACACACACACACACACACACACACACACACACACACACACACACACACACACACACACACACACACACACACTTTGAGAGAGAGAGAGAGAGAGAGAGAGAGAGAGAGAGAGAAGAGAGGAGAGACAGAGAGAGAGAGAGAGAGGAGGCAGGTGAGAAACAATATAACAAACATGCTCGCCCACCCAAGTCCATCCGTGAAAGAACGTGCCCGTGTGAGTGCCGTAGGAAGGCGCATCTACGGCCGGCTGCGGGAGACGGACGAGGGGCCCGTTAGCTGCTTTGTGCGCGCCCGTGTTTGCCGAGAGGGAGCGGAGGCCGCGGGGAATTGGGGGGAGGAGGAGAGGGAAGTGGAAAGGGTGAGGGGGAGAGGGGACGGGAGAAGGGGAGAAAGGGGAAGGGGGAGAGGGAGAGGAGGACGGAGAGAGAGAGAGAGAGAGAGAAGAGAGAGAGAGGAGTGAGTAACAATGGGAGTGGGTAGATAGGTGAGAGAGTGAGTTTGTGTGTGTGTGTGTGTGTGTGTGTGTGTGTGTGTGTTGTGAGTGTGAGTGAGAGAGTGAGAGAGAGAGAGAAAATGACGCGTGCGATTGGCTTCGTGGGGAGGTTCGGACCGAGTGCTAATGAACGGGACCCGTTTCGTATGAGGGAGATTTTCGGACCTCTGTCAATACGAGTGTGCCGTGTACGTGTGCGTGTGAGCGTTGGTGTGCACGCGCGTGTGCTGTAAGCCTGCAACAAAGGGGAGCGTTAGAGGAAGCGTGTGTGCGGTCACGCAGCATACAGCATATGCTAGCTGGAGGATTGTTGGCGCAACAGGATTACGTTTGTGCGTTCCTGTTAATCGCATCTCCATAAGTATACCAAAAGGATCGAGTCGCCTTAGGTGGGCTTCCGCGTGAATCTAGTGGGCCGGCGTGAGGCGCTTCAGGACATCGCGATGGGTTTACTTTGAGAAAAATAGGTCAGAGCTGTCTGGAAAGAGAATGGCGAGGTTGATTTTTATTAAATACTCGCAAGACGAAGTAGTGGCCATAATGATGATGGTAGCGAATTATGCTGATGATGATGTTAGTGGTGATCATGATGAGGATAATGCTGGTCATGTTAATTGCAAGTACGTTAATGGTAATGTAGGTAATGATAATCATAATGGGGATTGATGATAGTAAAGATGGAAGTGATGTTAATGATAGTAACAGTAAGAACAGTCATGATATTGTATCTATCCCCTTGTGGGCGGCCTGTTTGTATGGAGGAGGTCTGCCTCCCTCGCCGGCGAGACCAAACTTTCTCTCATTATACCGCCCCCCTCCTCCTCCTCCCTCTCTCTTCCCCCTCCTCCTCCTCTCCTCTCCCCTCCCTCTCCTCCCTTCCCCTCCCCCTCCCCCTTTCCCATCTGCTCTCTCACGCTCTTTCACAACTCGCCAAGGTGCTGTGGGGCAGTTCAAAAAGAAAAGGGAAGATGTGAGTGGGGAAATGTGTCGTTTATATAACAAGAGCGATTTCTGGCGCTAATGGGCAATGGGTGTTGTGATTCTGGCGCTAATGGGCAAAGGGTGTTGTGTATATAAGGGGGATTCTGGCGGCAATGGGTGAAGGGCGCGAGCTTTGAATGGGGATAACGAGAAACCTATTTTCTGAGGGTAATGGGTGTTTGGCTTTGGGTTTTAAATAGAGCGCGAAGAGGTGTAGTATATATGATAGAGGTGGTGGTACGGGCGATGATGGTTGTCGTAATGGGTGTAATTGGGAATAATTGATGTAGTGTGTATGGTAATGAGGGTGTTCCTGGCGGGAATTGATAATGGGTGTAGGGTGCATGAGTACTGTTAATGGGCATAGGAAATATACAGGGCTTTTAATGGGTGTAGGATATACAAGGCAGATCCTGTCAGTAAGGGGTGGTTTTCTTGAGGGCTTTTGAATGGGGACGTGAATGGTGGGGTCCTGTGGGGGCGGTGTTTTAAGGGGACGGAGAGGGGGAGGGGGGAAGTGGGGGAGGGAGGGAGTGAGGAGGGGGAAAGTAGGGAAGGGGGGGGAGGGGGTGGGTGGTATCGAGCCTATGATGTAAGGTAATAGAGATGGTTACCTCATGGTGGGGATGGGAACGGAGATTAAGATCAGCTGTTTGGTTGTTTAGAGTTGTTTCTGTTTAATAATTTGTGCGTGTGTTTGTTTTTCTTTGTTAGTGAATGAATAAGTTGATTTTTGATTTCTGCATTTGTTTATGTTTATTGTTTATTTACGTTCTTTGCATAAAGGAGTTAGTTAATTGAGTAGTTCATTGTTTATTTATTTATTTATTTATCTATTTGTTTATTTATTTATGTGTTAAGAAATTTGCGTACATATTTATTAATATAAGGGCTGCACGTGTCGATATTTGGCTGTGGGTGCAGTGGGCGGCGGTGCCACATCCACCCCGCCCGCCTGCTTCCGGGAGGCGGCGGCAACCTGGCCTTCCGGCTTCCGGGGGTTCGGGGGGGGGGGCTGCCTGTCGTATGCTTTCTGTCACTTTGTTTCGCAGGTGTTGGATGCACGGATAGGCTCGCTCGGCCCTCACCCGGGTCTCTCTCTTGGCTCTCTCTCTCTGGTCTCTCTCTCTCTCTCTCTCTCTCTTCTCTCTCTCTCTCTCTCTCTCTCCTCTCTCTCTCTCTCTCTCTCTCTCTCTCTCTCTCTCTCTCTCTCTCTCTCTCTCTCTCTCTCTCTCTCTCTCTCTCTCTCTCTCTCTCTCTCTCTCTCTCTGGGTTTTCTGTCTCTCTGGTAGTCCCTCTCTCCCTCCCTCTCCTCTTCCTCTCCCTCTCCTTCCCGCGCCCCCCCTCCCCTCCCTCTCCCTCTCCCTCTCCCTCCCCGCCCCCTCCCTCCCTCCCTCCTCCCTCTCCCTCTCCCTCTCCCTCTCCAATGCTTTCGCAAGCGCACGTGATCCCCAACAGCGAGCGCGAATCAGGTTACGTTTCTCCAAGCGCACAATTTGGCTCTATGTCTGTCGGAGAAGCTGCGTCGCGAGCGCTCCCTCCCGCTCGGGTAATAAGGAAACGCGCAGGAGATGAAAGCCGTCGATTGGTCGGTCGGTCGGTCGGTCGCCGTCGCAGCCGCGCTTGTGCTGAGGCAAACGCTCGAACGTGACGTCGGGCTCCCGAAGGCCCGCTCGGAGGATCACGAAGCCCTGTTTGTTAGGGCTGTCGGCCGGGCGCTGGCCGGGCTGTTTGCTCTCGTTCGGGTGTCGGGCGTTGTACGCGCGTGCTTATTTGTGGGCTTGGTTTGCGGTCTGTTGCATTTTTTTTTAATTCCGATTTTTTGGTGAACAGAGAACTGGAAGAGTCTTGGAAAGTGTAATCGACCACGGAGATACATTTTAAAGATGTGAAAGATTTAGCGAGTGAGAAACACAAACAAACCGATAAGTGCATAGAGAGAGATAGAGAAGGGGAGAGATAAGAGAACCCACGTGTGTGTGTTGACATTCGCCGACGTGGCCCCGCCCACTTCCTCTCGAGCGAGTCTCTTCTCCGCCCAAGTGCTGCTCGACGACAAAGCGCCGAGGATGGTGCTGTGCGGCGCCATGGACTGCTTCCTCCAGGTGAGTGAGTTGAAGGGCGTGGGGCGGGCCTCCCGGCGAGTCCTTTCGCCTCCCTTCAGGTGCTTCAGGTGTGTCCTCGCCTGCCGGGGGGGGGGGGGGGGGGGGCTAATTCACATCTGGTTGCGTTTGGGGGAGGGGGCGCCGCTGGGGGGGGGCCTCTAGCAACGTGTTCCTATGAAATGCCCTCGCTGTGTCTGCACGTGGGCGCTTTTGTTTTGTTTTGTTTGCAGTATGTCCTCTTGCGGATGCGACAGGCAGCAGGAAGGATTCTGGAACGCGGGTTGGGGCGGCGCGACCGCACTCGTCGCGTCCGCACTCAGTCGCGTCGCGCAAGGATCCCTCGTCGTTGCGGTGCCAGCGCCCCTGGTGCCGGCCCGAAGGCGGATGGTTTGTGGGCGCACGTTTACTGGCGGATCATGCATGTGCACGAGGAAGAGGGAAGGGGGGAGGAGGGAGAGGGAGACATGTAGAGATGGAGCGAGAGGGAGAGGCAGAGGGAGGGGGGAGAGAGTGAAAATGTGAAAAACATATGGATATTTACTAACAAAGACGCGCAGAAACAGGCGGATGCACCAACAGGGAAGTGAAAGAAAATGTCGGCGGAGATACGAAGAGGAGCGTTGGATTTTGCTGAAAAAATCGCGTCCCGCCGATAACGCGGCGCGCGGCGGGGAGCTTCCTGTGGCGGCGGATAATGGGTGTCCGGGCGGCGTCTCTCCCAGGCACTCCGCGGGTTTCTCGGAGTGACTAATTGGCGCAGACAACTCAATTTACGACTCCCGGCTTAGTAGGACTCCGGCAGGTTCCACGGCGGGTTCCAGTAGCTTCATGGGCTTGGGTCTGGGTCTGGGTGGGGGGGTGGAGGTAGGGAAGGAGGTGTTGGGGGGGAGGGGTATTTGGGGTGGTGGGGGGTTATATGGACATTTCCGGGGGTTCGGTTGGCCTGGTCGTTACGCCCCCCCCTCTCTCCCAACTATCTTCTCCCCCGCTTTCCCAATGCCCAGGTCCGGATGCCTGCACAATGGCGTTTGACAACTCACGCCCATTCTGCCTTCACGCCCTTTTGTCTTTTGGGCGGCGTTGCGTGGGAACGGGGAGCAGTGTCAGCTATAGTGTGGGCGTGTTTACCGGGGGCGTGCGGGACAGGTGGATACTCAAGCAGGATGTGAAACACTCAATCTCTCACACTTGNCTCTCACTCTCTCTCTCACTCTCTCTCTCTCTCTCTCTCTCTCTCTCTCTCTCTCTCTCTCTCTCTCTCTCTCTCTCTCTCTCTCTCTCTCTCTCTCTCCTCTCTCCCTCCTCCCCCCCCCCTCCCCTCCCTCCCTCCCTCTCCTTCCTTCCTTCTCCTTTCCTTCTCCTTCTCCTTCTCCCCTCCTCTCCCTTTCCCTCCTCTCCTTTCTCCCTCTCCCTTTCCTCCCTCTCCCTTTCCCTTTCCTTTCCTCCTCTCCCTTTCCTTTCCCTCCCTTTCCCTTCTCTTCCCTTCTTTCTCTCCCCTCTCTCTCTCTATCCCTACCCTCCTCTCCCTCTCCTCCAACCCTCCTATCCCCCCAGTCCCTTCCCTCGCCAGCCCTCTGCTCGTCCCAACGCGGGTCAGGTGACAACGCCGATGCTCTATTGAGATGCTGCCCCTGATGACTTACCCAGACGCTGCGGGGGAAGAGGGAAGGAAGGGGGAAAGAGGGAGGAAGGAGGGAGGGAGGGAAAGGATGGGGGATGGAGAAGGGGGAGGAAGAAAGGGAAAACGAGCGAGGGAGGGGGAGAGGGAGAGCGAGAGGAGGAGGAGGAAAGTAGGGAGGTGTCGACACTTCGTAAGGGGAGTGAGGGAGTGTAAAGGAGGGGGGGGGGAGGTCAAAGAAGAGCGGGTGTTCGTGATTTACCCCCTCCTCCGCGCGCCGGAGGGCTGAGTCAAGCCGGGGAGGGGGAGGGAGGGGAGGGGGAGTGTGGCAGGTCTGCTTTTGATTCGCTTTTTGTGCCATGAAAATAGAGGAAATCCTGCTGGCTGTAACGAGGAAAATTACGCCACGTATCCATAGCCAGCGGAGTCCGGTTGGGGCCTCCGCTCGGGGCTGGCGGCCGGCTCTCGCGGAGGTTTTTCTCATTTTATTTTGTGACTTTTATGTCGCATTCTCTTTTTCTTTATGCTTCTTTCTCTCTTTCTTTCTTTCCCTCTCTTTCCTCGCTCCCTCCCTTCTACTCTCTCTTTATCTGGACCTGTCTACCTTCTTTCTGTCCACCCACTCATCCATCCGGGCCCATGTTTTCTTTTCGTCCTCCCTTCCCCCCCTCCTTCGTTCTTTCGTAAGCCTCTTTCCTCCATTCCTCTTTTCCTCCATATCTCCTCCTCCCCCGTCCCTCTTCCCTCCATTCTTCCCTCCCGCCCCTCCTCCCCTCCCCGCCCCGGGAGCGCCAAAGTCAGTAGTCAACAGTTCCAGGGGTGCGTAGGGCACGGGAGGAATGCGGCGCCTCGCTTTTTGTGGGCGTCGTGGCGTGGGCGTGGAGGTCAGCTGTTATTACGGTCCGATGTGGCGTTCATGTGTCGACGGGTTGATGTTTATCTGCCTTTGTTTCTTGAAATGGCGGGAATTTTATTTTGGCCTTTTGTGGGGAGGGGTTTGGTTGTAAAAAAAAGGAGGGGGAGGCATGCACGGCTGTTGATACGGCGGGACGTCCACCGCCGATCGCGAATTTACGGTTTGACATTGGCTTCGATTCCCATCCCCCTCTCCCCTATCCGTCTCTCCCCTCCCCTCCCCCTCCCCCTTTTTTTAAAGTTCCCCTGCCGTTCGCCCCGCCGGGAGACGGGGGACGGGGCGCTTGCTTGGGCGTCCGGGCGGGCGAGCGGACGGCGTCACGCGAGCGGGGCGGGAGGGAGGGAGGGCGGCTCCGGGATGGCTTCGTGGCTGACGAAGGACGGTCTTTAAGAGGGATAGTCGTGGTGAGGAGGAGGGGGGAGGGAAGAAGGAAAGGGGGAAGGGAGGAGATGGAGGGGAAGAAGAAAAGGGAGAAGGGAGGAGATGGATGGGGGGGGGAGAAAAGGGAGGGGATATAGGGGTTGTGGTGGTGAAGGTGATGGTGGTGGGGGGGTGTTGGTGACGTAGGAGGAGGAGGAGGAGGAGAAGGATGCGGCTTATTATTATCTGGGTACAAAGGACCTCTCAGCGGGCCGTGACCTGACTCCCACTGGGAAGTGCATCAAAACACAAGGGAGGTTTCAAGTCCGGACGATCAGTTGTTGTTTCTTTTCCTAAGGCATGTGGCGGTTTTCTCTGTCTCCTCTCCTCGCCGTTCAATTGTTTAGCTTATCCAGTTATCCTCCTCTTCCCTTCTCATAATTCGTCTCAAGTTTTCCCCTTTCCTTTTTCATTGCACACTCCGCGCTCTCTCTCTCCTCTCTCTCTCTCTCTCTCCTCTCTCTCTCTCTCTCTCTCTCTCTCTCTCTCTCTCTCTCTCTCTCTCTCTTCTCTCTCTCTCTCTTCTCTCTCTCCTTTTTCCTACGTCTTCCTTTCCCTCATCCTCGTCTCATTGCCTCTTCGTCTCGCACCTCCTACCCCCATCTCCTCTCCTCGCCTCTCCTCATTGCCTCCCTCCTCCGCGTACCTCTTCCTTTCTTTCTCCTCCTCATTGCTTCTTCCATCTCCCACTCCCTATCCTCGTCTCCTCTCCTCCCCTTTCCTCTCCCGCTTCCCCCTCCCCTCCTCTTGAACGCCCCTCCCCGCTGAGGGTCCTTCCGGTGGGGTCATGTTCACGGCTGTAGCGCGGTCACCGGGGTCACTCAGAGGTCAGGTCGCGGTCACTGCTCCAAGTCGACAAAAAAAAAAAAAAAAAAAAAAAAAAAAAAAATCCGTTGGCCTATCTTAGGAGACGTCGAGGTCGTGGTTCCTGAAGGGATTGGATGGGCTTTCGGGCGGATCCATTTGGAGGGGAAGGCGGGCGGCGCCCACGGGGGCCGGGAACAGGCGCTGCGGGACGCGGCGAGGGCGCACAGGCATGGGCGGGGGGCGCGGGGAGGGCGGAGGGGCGGATCAGGTCGGCATGTGCATGTATACCGGCCCATGCACACGGACATACACACACACGCACACGTACGCGCACACACGCACGCACGCACGCGCACAACAACACACACACACACACACACACACACACACACACACACACACACACACACACACACCACACACCAACACACACATCATACACATACATTCACGTTTATTTATTTATTTGATTATATAATTGATGAATTTATTTGTAAGTAAAGCCTGGAACAGGCGCAGGCAGGTTGGTCCCTCTCCGCCCAACGGGATCCCGCGAGACTTCGCCATTTCGCATTTCATGGCAAAAAAAATGATAATGATAATTCAAAAAATAATAAGAGATAATTGCATAAAGCGCGGGAGTTACTCTCTAATTCGATGATCTCCCGCGCCCATTCGCGGCCTGAGTTCCAGGGGCGGCGACGCGGTTAATCATGCAAGGCTCCCGCGCCGAGCAGGCCGCCCGCACGCCCGTCAGCGCCAGCCTCCGCGGGAGCGCCCGATGGCCTCGCTCGTCCCGCGCCCGACGGCACTGGCGAGTGCAGCGGCGGAGTGACGCTCGAGGCGGCGTGACGTCGGTTGGCGGTTGTGACGTGCGCTTGAAGTCGGATGGGGGGTGGGGGCGGGAGGGAGCGGGGGGGGGCGAGTTTTCTTTTTGTACTTCGAAAGCGGTTTTGTTGTTGTGTAACCTTGCACCGGAACTCGTCATGGCATCAGGGCGAGAGGTGTCAAAATGTGGCATATCAGATATATTTGTATTTTGATATTTTATATATATAATATACACGTTGTGTGTGTGTGTGCGTGTGTGCGTGTGTGTGTGTGTGTTGGTGTGTGTGTTGTGCGCGCGTGTGTGTGCGTGTGTGTGTGTGTTGCGCGCGTGTGTGCGTGTGTGTGTGCGTGTGTGTGTGCGTGCGTGTGTGTGCGTGCGTGTGTGCGTGTGTGTGTGTGGTGTGTGTCCGTGTGTGTGTGTGCGTGTGTGTGTGTGCGTCGTGCGTGCGTGCGTGCGTGCGTGCGTGTGTGTGTGTGTGTGTGTGTGTGTGTGTGTGTGTGGTGTGTGTGTGTGTGTGTGTGTGTGTTGTGTGTGTGTGTGTGTGTGTGGTGATAAGTAAATGGAATCGCAGAAAGAGGGTTCGTTGACGTTTTTGCTGAATTCTTTCCTGCTCCCCTTCTAAGCGGCGTGTTTTCTCTTCCAAGATTTATTGGTTTCGTTACTGCGCAGCGCGAGGGAGAAGAGAGTTCGTGCGTGCGTGCGTGCGTGCGTGCGTGCTTCCGTGTCGCCTGTGTGCTGGAACGGCCTCGCGGCGTATTGTTTTATGGCAAAGGCCAATGGCATCATGGCGATGGCACCACGTTCGGCACTGCGCGGGAAGGAGAGGAGGGAGAGGGAGGGCGGGGGACGGGAGGCGAGAGGAGAGGGAGAGGGCAGAGGGTGGCGAGGCGGGCAGGGAAAAGGGTAGCGGCGGCCACTTCCGGCCCGCAGCCGCCCTGATTGTCCCTCCCCCTTCCTTGGGGCCGCCGGCCACGCCGATCTTGGCCAGCGCTGCTGACGGCTTCGGCGTTGGGGTCCTCGGCTCCCCCTCGCTTCCATTCCTCGCCATCGTGTCCTCTCTCCCCTGGCCTCCTGACACTCGTTCGCGTCGACCCCGCCCCCGGGTCCCTCCGGCTAGGAATGCCGGCCGCCACCAACATCGGCCGAGGTTGGCTGCGTGGCACTGCGAGGCTCAGCCTCCTCGTCCGCCTCTCTGCTTGAAGCCACCACACATCCGGCCCGCCCTCCCACTCCCGCGCGTCTCCCAGGCCTCTGCTTGGGCCCCGAGGCAAGCGCCGGAGCAGGTCAAGCGCTCGGCTGAGCTGTCTCGCGAAGCGGTCGCCGTGCGCGCCCGGACGTCGGTCAGCGGGCCAAGAGGCCAATTTCGACCGACAAAGACAGGCAGGCAAGAAGGCAGGCAAAGACAGGCAGGAAGGCAGGCGCAGTCAGGCCGAGACAGACACGGACAGACGCCTGAAGGCCTGCCAGGGAGAGGGGCGGGGATCAAACTCTCTCATAGTGAAGACAGAGCCGTCCTTTGGGCGGCGGAAGGGCGCACAAGGCCACTCACAGCTTGGAATTCCTCGCGGCGGTTGCGACGCGAAGGCGAGAAGCCGGAAATGGTGAGATAAAAGGTAAGGACGTGGCGGCGGCGGCGGTGGCGGGGCGCGCCTGATCGCTGATCCAGAGGCTGCAAATCTTATTTTCCGGACACGTGATTGATGGCAAGGGGATTGGGGGGGGGGGGAGCTGAGTGGGGGAGAAGGAGGAAGGGAGGGAGAGAGGGAGTGAAGGAGGCAAAACGGAAAGGAAGTAAAGAGAAAAGGAGGGTGTAGAAAGTAAGTCTTATGGATGTGAATTTAGAGATAGGTAGCAAGAGAGGCAGAGGCAGAGACAGAGACAGAGACAGAGACAGAGACAGAGACAGAGGCAGAGGCAGAGGCAGAGAGAGGGAGGGGGGGGGCAGGGCACGCGGAGGCAGGGAGGGAAGCCGAGCAGGAACGATTGTTACGAGTCGTTAAAGATCAAAGCCGGATGCCTTAAACACACTTTTACGAGAGTGACGGAGGGGAGGGGAGGGAGGGAGGGAGGAACGGAGGGAGGAGGGGAGGGGAGGGAGGGACGGAGGGGAGGGGAGGGGAGGGGAGGGAGGGGAGGGGAGGGAGGGAGGGGGGAGGGAGTGGAGGGGAGGGGAGGGAGGGGAGGGGACACTAATGCTGCAGTCGAGGCGGTCAGGTTTACAGTGGAATGAGACAACGGAGGAGGAGAGAGAGGAGGGTGCGTGGGGGGGGGGGTAGGTGGAGAGAGGGTTGGAGGGGAGGTGGGAGGGTGGAGAATGAATGGGTGGATGGAGGGAGGGAGGGAGGGAGGGAGGGAGGGAGGAGGGAGGGAGGGAGGAGAGAGAGGAGGGGAGAGAGGAGGGAGGGAGGGAGAGGGAGGGAGAGAGGGAGGGGGAGGGGGAGAGGGAGGGATAGAGGGAGGGAGGTGGGTGGGTGGATGGACGACAGATGAATGGATGAACAGAGACAAGGCAGACAGACAGACATACCGATAGATGAATAGATAGTTGATGGATTTATGAACGGAAGGCCACAAGAGACCGGCATTGTGAATAGCGTGCCACGCACTCGATCTGCGTTTGAAATATGTGGAACAAAGTCAAGTACTTGGGTTGCACAAGCGCGGCGCAGGAATTTCAAACAGATTCTTGACTCGAGTATCAGAAGGCGTAAAGTGCTTGCTTGAGAGATAGAGAGATATATATATGGAGGAGAGGGATGGAGAGAGAGAGAGAGGGAGGGCGGAAGATGGAAAAAAGGGGGGGAGGGAGAGAAAGAGGGGTGGGGAGAAGGAAGCGAGAAGAAAGAGAGGGGAGAAAAAGCGAGAAAGAGGGGGAGGAGGGAAGAAGAGAGAGAGAGGATGGGAGGAAGAGAGAGAAAGGGAGGGAGGGAGGGAGAGAGGAGAAAAAGGGAAGGGAGGGAGAGATAAAAAGGAGAGAAAGAGAGTCATTCAGTTACAACAGACTGATGTAACATCTGCCACTGGCCAGTTATTGATAGATTTTATGCGCGGGGTCAGTTGTTTTACTATTTTTTTTTATTTTTTTTTGTTGATTTATTTCCGAGTTGGAATGAGTGTGGCCCCTCTCTCTCTCTCTTCTCTCTCTCTCTCTCTCTCTCTCTCTCTCTCTCTCTCTCTCTTCTCTCTCTTCATCTCTTCCTCTCTCTTCTGTATCCTCTCTCTT
>NW_020870447.1:94472-99472 GCF_003789085.1 Penaeus vannamei | reverse complement strand
AGTGCTAAACTCATCAAAGGGAGTAACATGAAAGTAAAACTCATCAAAATGAACGTAAATGAATGACAGACTCATCTAAACGAATGTAAATCTCATGAAAATGAAAGTACAGCTCATCAAAATGAATTTAGACCTCATCAAGGCACAGTGATCGGACCGCGCCCATTAGGACACTTGCCGCCAGGGTAGGGCCACCAGTCCAGCCCACGGCCTCGCCAAGGGTGCGCGGCCCCCAGCGCCCACTCGAGCGGAGGCCTTCGACTGCATCGATTGCAACCCCCTTCGCCCTCCCTCTCACCCATTCTTCTTCTCCTCCCTCCTCTCTCCTTTATCTTTGTCTCTCTCTCTCCTCTCTCTCTCTCTCTTCCTCTCTCTCCCTCTCTCTTCTCCTCTCTCTCCCTCTCCCTCTCCCTCCCCCTCCTCTCCCTCTCCTCTCTCCTCTCTTCCTCTCTCTCCTCTCCCTCTCCTCTCCTCTCCTCCCCTCCCCACACCTGATTTCACGGCAGAGGATGGATGGTAAGTTAAATAAGTGAAATAAACAAGCCCCCCGGTGGCCGCTGGAGGGTCGGCGGGGAGGCAGGTCGCCAGTGGGAGTGAGCTCGATCGCGTTGGGGCTGGAGCGCCGTAACGGCGGTTTAGATTCTCTTATAATTCGGTAGGAATAGTCATGTCAGTTGCGAATGGTGCCGACAGCCGGGTGATACATTGGGCTGTGTGTGTGTGTGTGTGTGTGTTTATGTACATTTATGTGTGTGTATATATATGTATATTTATGTATATATGCATATATACAGTATATCACATCCTTGATTTATCATGTTATCTCTGTATATTTATAATGGCACGATAAGTATCCACGTTTCTAGGGCTAAAAATACGTTGGAGAGAGAGAGAGAGAGAGAGGAGAGAGAGAGAGAGAGAGAGAGAGAGAGAGAGAGAGAGAGAGAGAGAGAGAGAGAGAGAGAGAGAGAGAGAGAGAGAGAGAGAGAGAGAGAAATGTAGTCACTAAGAAATGAACATAATACTCGCTCTTTGATAATTATCTAATTAAGTGTTTGTAATCAAGCAAATTTTAGTATTAATCCACCTAATCGTGTTAATTATTCCTTAGACTAAGTCATAGCATGTAAAGGCTTAATTTTAAGGACTTGTCTGGTAAGCCGAGACACCGTAGCATTAAGTGGTTGGCGCGGAGGTTTCCTTCGTGGGTTTCAGTGGCTGGAAACCTCGGACTCCCGCGCTGAACCGACGGAAGAATTAGGGTTAGTAGGTAGCCTTGTAGTGGGGAGGAGAGCCCCCACTGCCTGTGCTGTGGTCTCCCTTTTATCATGCACTATTCAGAGGAAGTGTTCTCGGCCACTCAGTGTTTGTAGGTTTATTTTTGTCTCTGATGTAGTATCGAGATGGTATCGAGACGCCGGGACGATGGGAGTTTAAAAGCCTAGGTGTTAGAAGTTTAAACGCGTAGCTGTGAGAAGTTTTGAAACGTAGATGGTAGAAGAAAAAAAAACACGTAAGTTTTAGAAGTTTAAGAAGCGTAGGTGTTGTGTATGCTATAAGGCCCTGTTGAACCGCTCCCTAAGATTGGGTTGTTGGTGTATACGTGTCCGTTTCTCCCAACATGCGGCACCCTCGAGGCGTTGACGACCCCTGGCGACACCGAGTGTAAGTGCCGCTTCTTCTCCTAGTGTTGTTCTGGTTCATCTCTTCATCGTCCTTGTCTGCCGCCTGTCTGCCTGTTTGCCTGGCTGCCCCCTGGCCCTCCCCCCTCTTCCCCCATCAGTTATTTTCTTAGGTCCCGTTTCTCGATCTCCGCCTTTCCCTGCTCCCGTCCCCACTCCCAGTGCCCCCTTTATAGTTTTGTCTACCCCCCCCCCTTCTCTCTCCCGCCCCCCCCTCCCCCCGCTCGTTTGCCTGGCTGATCCGCGCTTTTCGCCGGGCTCGTCTGCCCATCGCATTCATCTCTTTAATGTCTGCCGCCGGCTGTTGCTCTTGTCCCCGGGCTTCTTCTCTTTTCAAATTATTTCCTCTCTGTCTGCCGCTCTCATTTGACTAGACTTAACTGGCCGATGTAACAGTCTGCTTCCCGTGTCTGCGTGTGGCGGCATCGCCAGTCTGGTTGGTGTCTGCCTCTGAGGCCTGACTGCTAGCCCCTCCTCCCAGCCCCCTCGCCAGCCCCTCGCCAGCCCCCTCCTCGCCCCCCTCCATCTTTGCTTCAGCCCTCCGCGGTCTCAGACAACCCTGTGCTGGCTTTTAACCCTTCCCCCTCTCTCTCTTGCCTTGTTATCCCCCCCCCCTTTTCCCTCCAGTTCAGCTCTTGTAACACCGCTCTCTCCTCCCTCCCCTCCTCCCGCCCCCGTACCCTGCCATTGTGCCCTCAACCAAGTAGCGGCGTCGCCCTCTTGTTGCTCTTGTTGCATCCCCCTCGTATTTGCAAGACATTCTGCATCTCTGCGTTGTGCCCTCGCTCCCCCTCCCTATCTCTCACCCTCTCTTTCCCCCTCCACCGCTATTCACGTTTGGGGGTCTGTGTTCTCCCCCCCCCCCCTCTCTTGCATCCCTCGCTACTTCTCTTCCCTTCTTCCTCTCTTCCTCATTTCCCTCTTGCATCTCCCTCCGTTTTTTGGCTGTTGTTATTAACCCTGTTCCTGTGTTTATTTACTTTCTCTTTTAAAGGTAGACAAGAATGTTTGTGGAGGGAGGGAGGGGGGGGGGGGGTGAGAGGGAGGGTCGTTTTGTTCCATTTTATTCCGTTTGGGTGTACTCTCACCTTTCCTCCTTCCTTTCTCTCTCTCTTTTATCCCCCTGCATTCTCTTCGTCTACTTCCTACGCACAAGTTCTATGGCTTCCTGGACTCTGTGTTACTGTGTCGCCTGTCGCTCCCTCCCTTTTCCCCACTCTCCCCTCCTCACGTCACTTCCGCCTCCATCTCCTCTCCCTTCTCTCCTTTTCTCTCCTCTCCTTTTCTCCTTCATCTCTCACCTCCCTTCTCTTTCTCTCTCTCCCTCCCCTCCCCTCCCCTCCCCTCCCCTCCTCTTCTCACCTCTCCTCCCTCTCCCTGCTCCCCTCCCCTCCCTCTCCAACTCTCCTCCCTCCCCTCCTCTCCTCCCTTCTCTCCCTCTGTCTTCTCTCTCCTCTCGTTCCCTGCCCCCCCCCCTCCCCCCCGTGTCGCGTGCGGGGCGATGCTGGGCTGCTGTGTCAAGGTTTGCCTCACGCCGGACCTTCGATAATCCCCGTTTTGCTTGGTTTCTCGATATACTTTCTCTCTCTCTCTCTTCCTCGTCGTCCTCGGACTCCGTCCTCGGTGACTTTCTCGTCTCTCTCAATTCTCATCTCCTGTCTCCGTCCTTCTTCTCCTTTGCTCGTCTCTCTCTCTCTCTTTCTCTCTCTCTCTCTCTCTCTCTCTCTCTCTCTGCTCTCTCTCTCTTCTCTCTCTTCTCTTCTCTCTCTCTCTCTCTCTCCTCTCCTCTCTTCTCTCTCTCTCTCTTTCCCTTTTCTTCTTCTTTCTTCCTTCTTGTTTTTTTTCTTCCCCAACGTAGTTATGTTCTCAATTTTTTTTAAATTAATTTTTATTAATTTATTCATTAAAACAATTGAATTCCTTTTTTTTTTTGTGTGCATTGCGACCCTCGTCTCTTGAAACTTGCATCTGTTTCGGGCGGAGATTTGTGTTCAATAATTTTCCTCGATGTCGTCTGCGTGTGCGTGTGTGTGTGCGGGCGCGGGGGTGCGTCTGAAATTCCTTCAATGTGTCTGTGCGTGGATTGCATGCCTTTGCAAGCATGCGGTTTATTATATCTCTTAAGTGGTCGTGCTTTAGATTTAGGTTCTGTCATGCAGTCATACATACATACATATATTCATTCATTTATTATTAGTAATATTAATTACTATTATTATCATTATCTTATGCTCTGGCTGTAGGAATTACCGTCTTTACTCCTGTTCGGCGGGTCATAACCCAAGACCAAGGAAACCTCTTACATCTCTGATCCCTTCGTCAGGATCCTTGCAGTCCCTAACACGGCAGTCCTTAGTACAGCTCCGACACCGCCCGGTGCCCCCAAATTTTCAATCCGCCTGTCAGATTCTTGTGCCACGCTTCCAGGGGCGCCTCCAACCACAGGGACAACCCGCTCCTTCCTCAGTTGCCACAGTCTCCCAGTTTCCCTCCGCAGGTCCTGACATTTCTCCACCCTTTCTCTTTCCTCTCCATGTCCTCTTCCATCGGCGGGCGCTGCCATGTCCGCGATGAAGCCACTCGTTTCCTTCTGATCAGTAATGCCAGTGGCTGGTCTCCTTGCTTCTCTATCGCATCGCGCGCGTTGTATGTTTATTTTCCCCTGCGATTTTACCTCTTCATTCTCTGCCGCTCCTGCTGGTCGCGTTCGTGGCATCTTTCCTTCGGTTCTCATGCAGTTTCTTGACTTTTCTCTTTGGCTATAGTTATCATGGCGTCCTCTTTGTTTTCTTATTATTATTTATTATTATTATTATTATTATTGATTATTATTATTGTTATTATTTTATTATTACTTTATTATATTATATTATTATATTAATTAATTATTATTAATTATTATTATTATTATTATTATTATTTATTAAATATTATTATTATTATTATTATTAATTATTAAATGATTACTATTGTTGTTTATTGTTATTATATGACGATTATGCCAGTGCACATGAAGAGGGATAAGTAGATTTTTAGCGAAAGGAAAAAATGAGAATAAGTGATCGATGATGGTGGTGACGATGACGATAATTAATGATGGGACGGTATTTTCCTAATCGGGGGTTTTTTCTGATGCGATCCCATGATGTAAGAGGAGTCGCTATGAGGAATGGTGGTGCTTGCCGATCAATGGTGAAAAGAGAAGAGATCAATTAAGCGAGTTAAACCGATTAAATTCCCCGCCCCCCTACGTTCTCTCTCCTCCTTCTCTCTCTCTCTCCATCGTCTCTCTGTGTGTCTCTTCTCTTCTCGTCCTCT
>NW_020870447.1:58401-75901 GCF_003789085.1 Penaeus vannamei | reverse complement strand
CCAACGCCGCGCAAGCACAGGCAACGTTCTCGTGAATCCGGATCCCGCATCAGGCAAGCAACAAGAAGGAGCCTCGGGAGAATGTTAGGAATTCCCCGCGCTGTCTCGCTCCGCCGCCGCCAG
The DNA here is from genome assembly GCF_003789085.1 of Penaeus vannamei. NCBI lineage: Eukaryota > Metazoa > Arthropoda > Malacostraca > Decapoda > Penaeidae > Penaeus > Penaeus vannamei. The sequence continues at coordinate 75,778 of NW_020870447.1, read as the reverse complement.
CCAGCCAGCAAGCCAGCAAGCAAGCAAGCGGGCAGGCAAGGAGGCAGGCAAGAAGGCAAGCACACGCACTCTTCTCTCTCTTTCTCTGTCTTTCTGTCTCTTTCTCTGTCTCTGTCTGTCTGTCTCTCTTTCTGTCTCTCTTTCTGTCTCTGTCTCTCTCTCTCTCTCTCTCTCTCTCTCTCTCACACACACACCACGCAGCACACGCAAGCACACGCACACACTCTCTCATACATATACACGCACGCACGCACACGCACGCATTTGTCAGGGTTTCGTCTTTGGGGGAATAAAAACATTGTATTTTGATTCAGTAAAGGTGGTTTTAGGTTTAGTTACTGTGTCTTTCTCTCTCTCTCTCTCTCTCTCTCTCTCTCTCTCTCTCTCTCTCTTCTCTCTCCTCTCTCTCTCTCTCTCTCTCTCTCTCTCTCTCTCTCTCTCTCTCTCTCTTTCTCTCTCATGTTTCAATATGCTAGACTCAGCTTCATTAAGTCAACTCATGTTAGCATCTTTTCGTCAGTATGTATAACTTGTCAACCTCCTCATCTCATGTCGACCCGCATCTACATATCATCTCATGCTAACACCTCAATATCAGTTAACACCTAACCGTCAACATGTTAACTCATGTTAACCCCTTATCTTCAACATGTCGATCTCTCATCTCCAACACGTCAGCTCACGTCAACACCTCATCTCCAACATATCAACTCACGCCAACATGTCAACACCTCACCTCCAACATATCACCTCACCTCTAACATATCACCTCACGTCAACACCTCACCTCCAACATATCACCTCACGTCAACACCTCACCTCCAACATATCAACTCACTCCAACACCTCATCTCCAACATATCACCTCACCTCCAACATATCACCTCACCTCCAACATATCACCTCACGTCAAACCTCACCTCCAACATATCACAACACCTCATCTCAACATATCACCTCACGTCAACACCTCACCTCCAACATATCAACACACACCAACACCTCACTCCAACACAACACTCCAACATATCAACTCACGTCAACACCTCACCTCCAACATATTACCTCACTTCCAACATATCACGCACTCCAACACACCTCACCAACACCTCACCTCCAACATATCACCTCACGTCAACACCTCATCTCCAACATGTCACCTCACGTCAACACCTCACCTCCAACATATCACCTCACACCAACACCTCACCTCCAACATATCACCTCACGTCAACACCTCACCTCCAACATACCACCTCACCTCCAACATGTTAACTCACGTCAACACCTCACCTCCAACATATCACCTCACGTCACATCACAACATATCACCTCACCTCCAACATATCACCTCACGTCAACACCTCACCTCCAACATATCACCTCACCTCCAACATATCACCTCACGTCAACACCTCACCTCCAACATGTCTGTCAACTAGTCACAACGCGTCCAACATATCACCTCACGTCAACACCTGACTTCCAACATGTCAACTCACGTCATACCTCAGAGCGTGTCCTGACAGCTGCCTCACAGATAAACGTGGGTTTCTTTGAACGGCTGAAAGACATTCTTAAGAAATTCTCTTCCGTGTGTTGCCTTATTGCATAAAAAAGGAAGTGTGAATAGTATTCTTTCTTATGATATATAATTCAATGATAATTAGTATCATGGTTGTAATGATTAAAGATTAAATTAATGATTAAATTAATGATTAAAGATTAAATTAAATTAAAGATTAAATTAAATTAATGATTAATTATTCAATGATAATGATTATTATGGCTGTAATGATTAAAGATTAAATTAATGATTAAATTAATGATTAAAGATTAAATTAAATTAAAGATTAAATTAAATTAAGGATTAAATTCAATGATAATGATTATTATGACTGCAATAATTAAAGAATAAAATATATTCATCATTTTGTCATTATCGTCCTCACTTAAAACTAAAATAACTCTAATTAAAAAAGCTTATTCTGATAACAAAAAATATTCTGATAACAAGAAACTATAATTTCAATCAATAAAACTTGTATCTAAATAGAGCGAAAGGGAAATAAAATAAATTTTAGTGTCTTGTATCCTTGGCAGAACAGTGTGTCATGCTAGCCAATGAGCCTCAAGCGAGGAGTTGGAACGAGTCTTTTCTGGGGACGACAGGTACGCTCCTTGGATAGCTCCTCTCTTTCTTTATTTCTTGCTCTCTCTCTCTCACTCTCACTTTCTTTCTTTTTCTGTTTCTTTCTTTCTTTGTCTGTCTGTCTGTCTGTCTGTCTGTCTGTCTCTCTCTCTCTCTCTCTCTCTCTCTCTCTCTCTCTCTCCTTCTCCTGTGTATGCGTGTGTCAGTCTCTCTCTCTCTCTCTCTCTCTCTCTCTCTCTCTCTCTCTCTCTCTCTCTCTCTCTCTCTCTCTCTCTCTCTCTCTCTCTCTCTCTCTCTCTCTCTCTCTCTCTTCTCTCTGTCTCTTACTTGCACCCTGCTAGACACAACATCAATAACAACTGCAACAACAATAGTAATAATGATAAATGTTGGCAGCAGGAGTGCTAGTAATAGTCAGAATAATAATCTTAATAAAAACGATTATAATAATCATAATAATGATGATGATAAAGATGATGATGTGATGCTAATGAGGATAGTGGTAGTAGTAATAAAACTGATAATAATAATATGATAATAACAACAACAATAAAACAACAATAACAATAATAATGATAATGATGATAATATGACAATAATAATGATAATGATGATAATAATAACAATAATAATGATAATGATGATGATAATAATAACAATTATAGCTACAATAAAAACATTAATAGAAACTAGAATAATAACAACAATAATAATAACAATAGTAGTAGTAGTAATAATGACGATTATTGTCATTATAATAGTACTAATAGCAAATATGACAATGATGTTGAAAATAATGGTAATGATAAAGAGGATAATAATAATGATATTAAAGCTGATAAATATAATGAAAATGGTGAAGGTAATAATGACAATATGGATAAAGATAAAGGTAATAACGATAATAATAATAATGGTAACAACTTGTATAAATGTTGTTGACACCTACGACCAATTAGAAATTCCGGGAATTTTAGACAGACTTTCCTCTCCTTGCAACAAATAAGTCTAGCTAATAAACTGGAAATATTTTCTTTGTGTCTCGAAAAAAAAACACGGGAGAAAAAGTAAGCAGTATACACTTCTTGTCCTCTGAGATCGAGAGCAAAATACGTATTACAAAAAGAATAAATAAATAAATAAAAAATGAAAATATGAATAAAATAAACAAAAAATAAAACATGAACAGATAATAAAATAAATAATAAAACATGAACAGATAGTAAAATAAAAGACAAAGACACCTATTCAGATAAAAAAAAACATAAATAAACAAATGAATAAAGAAACAAGGTGAAATGGATGAATTTAAAACCCTATTTCCCACGGCGTTCCACAAGGCTCGGCTCTTGTTCCCCTCCACTTCCTCGGTAAATAATAATACTCCTGCCATCTCCAGAGTTATAATACCAGTTAGATGTCTATGATACACATACTTACATCGCTTCCCCTGACATAGATGGCGCTGTACGTATTATCTGAACAGCAAGACACTGTGTGAGTGGGTCAGCGCCGAGGATCTCACGCTGAACGGTTTTAAATACACACGCTGAGTGCAAGACAGCGATGTCCAGCGAGTGGGATTTAGGTTTGGTTGAGTCGCCGTAAAGTCGGATTAGTTGGCGATATTGAAGTTGTTGTTTTTTTTGCCGTATGTGCGAGGGCGGGATAGACGGTGAATTTCATGTGTTGGAAATCGTGGATAGATGAAAAGACGGGTGCAGACTTAATAGCATAAGGTTTTAAAAGGAGGATTAATGGAGAGAACGCGAGCTTTCTCTCTCCTCCCCCCCCCCAACTCCTTACGAAATAAATCTTTTATAAAGTTTTGTTAACGTTTCTTCCGCCTCGTCTCAAAAAAAGAAAGAAAAAGAAAAAGAAAAAAATATAATAATAATATATAAATAAATAAACTAGCAACTGACCTCGATTTGCCAAAATATCTTGTTTACTCAAATTAGCTGACACATTATTTTACATAATTTGCATACCTTTATAACCACTTTATATTTATTTATTTATTATTTTACTCAGAACAGACAGCAAAAAAAGAAAAAGAAGAAGAAAAAAAAATACATATATACAAAATAAAATTAACATAAGTTGTATTGCTAGTTATTATTTTCTTGAAACTACTCGTTATTTTCGACATAATATATGAAGAAATGGAGAATTTGTTACGAGATTTACAAAACCATTCTGGAAAGTATGTCAATTGTGAATCCAAAATATCAACGTCTAGTTGTTATTAAATCACCAGTTCTAGTTGGCGTTGATTATCAAGAGTTATCAAAATCGGAAATTTTTCAGATTTTGTCGAAAATTAACGTCAACTTTTTTCTCAGATTTTCCTCGTGCTATTTTGATTCTGATTTTTATTTATTCATTTTACTATATATTACTTATTTATATTTTTATTAGTTTTTTTTTCTATTTTTATTTTTATTTTTTTGCGTGATGTGTGTGTGCGTGTGTGTGTGTATTTGTGATGTGTGTGTGTGTGTGTGATGTGTATATGTGTAAACAGAAATTTATGGAAAATGTTAAATATATAAATGGCAAAATTATAGTGTCAGGAGTGGAACCATAAATAAGAAAGAAATAGGCCTTACTTGCTTACTCCCCCCCCCCCCCCCTGGCGGCACCCCTCTCAGATCCCCCCTTCTCCCTTTCTATATCTCCTCCTTCTCCCTTCCTCCCATATTTTATCCATCCCTCCCGTCATTTTCTCTATGCCTTCTCTCCCTCTTCTCTCCCTCTCTGTCTCTCTCTCTCTCTCTCTCTCTCTCTCTTCTCTTCCAGCTTCCTCTCCTCCCCCCACCCCTCTATTCATTCTTTCCCTCCTTCTTCTTCTCCATCCCCATTCTCCTCCTTTCTCTATCCTTTTCCTTTTTCCCCTCCTCTACTCCTCTACTCCTATTCTCTTCCCTTCCCCCTCTTCTTCTTATCCACTCCTTCTCCATTCACTCTCCATCCCACTCCCCCTCCCTTTCTTCATTTCCTTTTTTCTCTATCCCCTTCCCTTTCCCTCTCTCCACCCCACTCCCCTTCCTCTTCTTCTCTTCCCCAACCCCCCCCTCCATCTCCACCACTCCCTCTCCCCCCAACTCTCACCAACTCCCTCCTCCCCCCATCTCTTCCCCTCCTCCCTCCATCTCTCCCCCTATTCCCCCCTCCACCCTCCACCCTCCACCCCCCCCCTCCCCCCCATCTCTCCCTCCGCCTCCTCCCCCCACCACTCCCTCCCCATATCCCCCTCCACCCCTCCCCCCCCCTCCTCCTCCCCATCTCTCCCCTCCCCCTCCCCCCTCCCTCTCCCCCCTCATCTCTCCTCCCTACCCCTCCTCCCTCCATCTCTCCCTCATACCTCGACATCGCCACACAAGAACAGAAGCAGTTCCTTTGCTCCTCATCGGGGCTCAATCAATCAAAAATGTAATATAAATACAGGGAGATAAGGGGTATGGGGAGGACGGAGGGGGCGAGAGGGAGGAGGAAAGAGAGAGAGGAAAGAAGAAGGAGAAAGGGGAGGGTGGAGAGTGGAGGGAGGGAGGAGAGTGTGTCTTTTTTTTTTTTTCCTTACCTCTCTTATCTTATTCCCTCCACTTCTCCTATCCTTCTTCCTGCTCCTCCACTTCCTCCTTTCTCGCTTCCCCTAATGCTAACTTTTTCCTTCTCCTCTTTCTCTCTTTTCCCCCCCCCTCTTCCTCATTTTCCTTTCTGTCTCTCTCCTCACCCTCTTCCTCTGTCTTACCTTTCTCCTTTTTCTTCCCCTTTTTCCTGCCCTCCTCAATCTCCCCTGCCTCTATCCACCCTCCTTCTCCCTCTACCCTCTCTTCTTCCCTTTTCCTCCTACCCCTTCTCCTTTCTCCTCCCTCTCCCCCTCTCTCCCGGTCATCCATCAGGTGAAAGATGAACACCGTATCAGCTGTTGGATCCCAGGCTCTCACTCTGTCATCATCCTCTCCCCCCCCCCTCTCTCTCTCTCTCCTATCTCTATCTATCTATCTCTATCTATCTATCTCTACGCTCTCGCTCTCTCTCGCTCTCTCTCTCTCTCTCTCTCTCTCTCTCTCTCTCTCTCTCCTCTTTCTCTCTCTCTCTCTCTCTCTCTCTCTCTCTCTCTCTCTCTTCCCTCTCCCTCTCTCTCTCCTCTCTCTCTCTTCTCTCTTAGAGTGATAGATAGCTAGAGAGAGAGAGAAAGGGGGGGGGGAGTGAGAGATAAAGGAAAAAGGAAATATATATACAGTATATATAGATAGATAGATACAGAGAGATAGATAGATAGATAGATAGATACAAGAGAGAGATACATAACATAGAGATAAAAGTAGATAGAGGATAGATCCATAGACAAGAGAAACGAGAAGAGAGAGAGAGAAGGGGTAGTAGCGAGAGAAAGAGGAATAGAGAGAGAGTGAAAGAGAGAAACAAAGAAACACATATCTTAATCTTTTCATTTGTGTTTTACGATCATTCCACAATTCTTTCCTGTCTACCTATCCATTTTCTTTCCTCCATTTCTTTGTTTTTTGTTTTATTTCTTTTCTCACTTCCTGCTCCACCTCTTCGTCTTCCTCCTCCTCCCTCTTCTTGTTCTTCTTCTTTTTTCTCTTCATCTCATTTTCTTCCTTTGTAATGCTCGTGGAAATGAAATGAAGATAATTAAGGTCATAAAAGAAAAAAAATATCCAGTATTTTTTTCTCTTCTTCTTCTCTTATCTTCTTCTTCTTTTCTTCTTCTATTGCTTCTTTTCTTCTTCGTCTCTTCTTCTTCTTCTTCTATTTCTTCTTTTCTTCTTCTCCTTTTTCTATTTCTTCTTTTTTTTTTCTTTCTTCTTCTTCTCTTCTTCTCCATCTCCTCATTCTTCTTTTCTTCGTCGTCGAATACGTCATCTCCTACTTTCTTCTTTTCTTCTTCGTCTTATTCCTCTTCTTCTTTTTCTTCTTATTCCTCTCCTTTTTCACTCTTTTATCTGAGCATTCTCAGTGGATGGGGGCTATAGGAAAATGGGGGAGTAGAGAGAAAAAGAGAAGGATAAGGAAGATGAAGATTAAGAGAGGGAGAGAAAAAATACAGTAATCGGTGGTAAAGATGATACTTTTATGATTGATAATGATGAGATAATTATTATAATGAAACAATAATGTAATGATAATGGTAAAGAATATATAATGGAAATGATAATAATATAAATTAATAAAGATAGTAATATAACGTTATATAATGATAAAAAAATAATAATGAAGATTGTGATAATGATAATAATGATAATGACAACTAATGACGATAATTATAATGATGATGATGATGATGATAATAATGGTAATAATAATAATAATGATAATAATATTAATAATAATAATAATAATAATTATAATGATAATAATAATAATAATAATAATAATAATAATTATTATTATTATATTATTATATATAATAATAATAATAATAATAATTATAATAATAATAATAATATAATTAAATAATGATGATAATAATGATAATAATAGTAATAATGGTAATGATGATAATAATACTGATGATATCAACAATTAATAATGATAACAAATTAATAAAATAAAGTATTGAGGATCTGATAATGATATAATAATAGCAGTGAAATTATTACATTATCACTATCATATTATATCATTATGATCATTATTACTATTATCATATAATTTCTATTATCATTATTATTATAATTATTATTATTATTTATTATTATTATATTATTATTTATTATTATTTTATCTATTATATATTGCTTATTACTATCATTATTATTATATATTATTATTATTATTATTATATTATTATTATTATTATATTATATGATATATTATTATTATTATCATATTATTATTATCATATATTATTTATATTATCATTACATTATCATCAATCATATCACATTCTAATATGATGATAATAAAAATCTCAATGATAAGAATGATATTAACAGTGATAATAATGATGATGATGATAATGATGACCATAATAATAATGACAATTAATGATAATAATATTAGTAATAATAATAATAACTAAAACAATAATAACAACAGCAACAATGATAATAGATATCAATAAAATGAATATCAATGTTGTTGTTATTATTATCATTATTTTCATGAGGATAATGATAATATCATTACTATGATCATGATAATGATAATGATAACAATGATGATAATGATGATGATATGCTGGAGATGCTGCTGCTGCCTGATGCCTAGATGATGATAGTGATAATAATAAAAGTATCAATAAGGATGATGATAATGATAATGATTATAAACAAAATGATGGCAATGATGATAGTAATAGCAATGATGATGATAATGATAATAATGATAATGATTATAAAAAAACATAATAATAATATAAATAATAGTAACGACGATAATGATAACAATGTCAATAATAACAATAACAATAATCATAATGATGAAGACGATAATTTTAACGATGATAACAATAATAAAAATAACAATGATAATGACAATAACAATTATGACAATAATAATAACATGAAACGAAACACGAAAGGAGAGGAGAGGAACGCGAGAAATCAGAAAAAAGATGTGGAGAGGAGAGGAAAAGAGGGAAGTAAGGAAGAATAAGTTAAGAAGAAGGAAGGGGGGGAAAGAGAGGGGGAAAGGAGGGAGAAGAAAAGAGGGAAGCGGAAAACAAAACAGCAAGAAGAGAAAAGGATAAGATTCAAGAAGAGGGGAGGAGATAGGAGAGGAGAACGAGAAGGGAAAGGAAAGAATAAAAGAAGGAAGAAGAAGAGGAGAGAAAGAGAGAAAAAGAAAAAATTCCGATAAAAGGAAACAAAGGCAAGTGAGAAAGAGGAAAACGTGAAGATTGAAATAAAAGGGAGGGAGGAAGAGAATGAAAGAGAGAAGAAGTTATATGAAAATAATAAATAGAACACAAAATAGCTAAAATGATAAAACAGATACGATAGCAATGAAAGAAATCACAAAGAGACTGATAATAATGATTAATAATAGATAGTAATGATGATGATAATAATGATAATGCTTTTAATTGATAATGACATAATGATGCATGATATATGATAATAATATGATATTTTAATCATGATAATGATAGTATGATAATAATGATAATAATAATGTAATGCTTTAATCATGATAATGATAGTAAGATAATAATGATGATAATAATGATAATGTATAATGAAAAATAATGATAATAATAATTAATTTATATCATAAAATGATATAACAATGATGATAACGGCAATAATGATAATAATGATGGTGACAATAAAACTGATAATAAAAAATTATAATAATAATAACAATGAAATGATTATGATTGGTAAAAAAAATAACAATAATGTCAATAATAACAAATAATGATGATAAACCAAACGTATAATCTCTAAATTAAACTATAATACTAATAGTAATAATAAAAAATGATAATAATGATATAGATAGAACTATAATAATAAACAATACAACAACCAATAATAATAACAATAATTATCATAATAACAATGATAGATGATAAAAAGATGATGATCATGATAGTGATAATGATAATACTAATAACAAATAACATTAACAACAAATCAACAACAACAATAACAATGATGATAATGATATAAACATTAGCGTTAATAACAATATAATGGTAATGATAATAATAATTATACAGAAAATATTGATGATAATAATAACAAATAACCAAATTATAAAGATAATCCACCAATTAAAATAGAAATACTCAGAAAGAAAGGAACATAGAGAAGACAGAGAGGCAAAAAAAAGAACACAAAGGCTATGGTTATTCATCCCGGCTACGCTACATAAAAGAAGAAGAAGAAGAAAAGAAGAGAGAAAAGAAGAAGAAGAAGAAGAAAGAAGAAGAAGAAGAAGAAGAAGAAGAAGAAGAAGAAAAAGAAAAAAAAAAAAAAAAAAAAAAAAAAAAAAAAAAAAAAAAAAAATATATATATATTATATATATATATATATATATATATATATATNTTCCAAGTGGACTCTAGCCGGCGTTTCCGAATATTCCTTTGACTTACTCGCAATTTATAAATAGTATTCAGCTTACTTCATTAGAAAACGCGCGCCGGTGTCTCGAGGGAACAAAACAAATAACTTTCAATTGGCACCTTCATCATGAAATAACAACAAAAACGTTAAACGATGTTCTAATTTAAATGACTTACCAATTATAACATCTACAGCATCCATACTGTCTAGGAATAAAAATACCCTAACCAAATACTGAACCCAACCTTAAAATATTAGAAAGACAACGCCCTCAAATTTGATGTTAAGAAAAATAATAAGTGGGAATAATATTAATTTGAGAATTACCCAGTATAGAGGAACATGCAAAACTCATAGCGAAGGTACAAACCGTGAACACTAATTTTTTTGCAGGACCTTGTTACTCCAAAAGTTCTACTTGGTGCTCCGTGTTTGTTTCACCAAACGGTCCGCAGAAACAACTTGTGCTCTTCCTCTCACGATTTTGTTTTATCGCGCGTGCACTTGGTAGTTAGGGTCCTGCCTCCCTCGCCTTGAAAATCAAAATTTATCCTGCTCATTTTGTATGTTTATCGTATATTGACGGGTGCCTTGATCGGCCATTCCTATCCTTGCCTCGGGAGAGGCCAACGTACCTCTGGGAACAAGAGAAGATGAGATGGCCCGTAGGTGGGAGAGAGAGAGAGGGAGACAGGTCGGAAGAAAAGGGATGGAGATGGTTGCAGGAGGTGATCGGGAACGTGTAGAGGGAGAGGGCGTGTAGTTTTACATCGGGGGCCAAATTGGATCCTGGACGGGCGCACAGGAGCGAGGGGGGATGAGAGCAGGAAAAGAGTGCGCTATAGATAGGTAGAGAAGAGAGAGCGAAGAGGATAGGGAAAGAAGGAGGCGAGACGTGGGGCACTCACCAGGAGTGGTCATCCGGAGAGTGATAATATATTTTCCATAGACGGTGTCGTACTCTTCTACTGCCATAGAGACGGCTCTAGCTATTATCCATGGGGGACTACTCAGCGCATGATACTTTGCGCGAAGATCTTTGTGCGTTATGGCTGTTATTATCTAATTCCTCTGTTCTCTATTTTCTCTTCTAATTTACCTTGATAGCTAATCGAGTTCACTTGGAGGAGTACTGTAGTCGTTTAAGCCGCTTTAGGCGCCCCGCCTTCCGCTCCCCTTCAACCGGAGGGATACCTAAGAGGGTGGAAATCGGAGGGGTGAGGGAAGGGTGGAGGGATGAGGGAGAGGAGAGCAGGAGAGGAGAGGGAGAGGGAGAGGAGGGAGAGGGAGAGGGAGAGGGAGAGAAGAGAGAGAGAGAGAGAGAGAGAGAGAGAGAGAGAGAGAGAGAGAGAGAGAGAGAGAGAAGAGAGGGAGAGGAGAAGAAAAGTAGAACAGACAGACAGAGAGAAAGAAAGAAAGAGAAGAGAGAGAGAGAAAAAACAAGCTAGAAAAAAAAAAGACAGAAGAAAAAAAAAAAAAGAACCAGAGACGAGAATAAACAGACAAAAGGGCGAGAGAGAGAGAGGGCGAAAGAAAGAAAGAAAGATAGAGAAGAGAGAGAGAGAGAGAAAAAACAAGCTAGCGACGAAGAAAAAAAAAAAGACAGGAAAAGAAAAAAAAAAAAGAACCAGACACGAGATAAACAGACAGAAAAGAGAGAGAAAGAGAGAGGGCGAAGAAAGAAAGAAAGAGAAGAGAGAGAGAGAAAAGAAACAAACTAGCGACGAAGAAACAAAAAGACAGAAAGAAGAAGAAGAAGAAGAAAAAGAAAAGAAACAGACAGACGAAAATAAACAGCCAGAAAGGGCAGAAAGAGAGAGGCGAAAGAAGAAGAAAGAAAGAGAAGAGAGAGAGAGAGAGAGAAAAAAAGAAACTAGCGACGAAGAAAAGAGCAAAAAGAAGAAGAAGAAGAAGAAGAAAAAAAAAAAGAAACAGACAGACGAAAATAAACAGACGAAAGGGCGAGAGAAAGAGAGAGAGAGAGAGAGAGAGAGGGCGAGAAAGCCGGACTGACGATATGCCTCTGGACACTTCGAGGGGGAATCCCCGAGGCTGTCGCTCCTCACTCTCCGGATCCGAAGTAAAGAACATAATTCATTCCTGGGGAAGATAGGCCTCGCGGGGCAGTAGGCAGCATTTGCCAGCCCATACCATTGACAAGGAGGACACAGTGTGTAATTTAGCATACCAGCATTCCAGTGGCACGGAATTAAAGTGAACAGCATATAGCATTACCACGGAGACGCAATTTATGGAACAACATTACCATTGACAAGGATGTGACACGGAGCATACAGCCCATACCAGGCATACCGGTGACCCAAAGGATGGACACAGCATACTAGTATACCAGCATACCACGGATGCGTAATTCACAAGAACGAATGGCTATAATTTTATTGTCGGCTTACTCACGGGACTCTTAGCTCTTTGAGTCAGATTCAGTGCATGCCCAGTCATTTCCATTGTGGCACCGGATGTGAACAGCCATGCACAGTACCACGGAGAAAACAGCATACTAGCATACCACGGAGAGAACAGTATACCATTGTCAAGGAGGACACAGCATACCAGTAATGGAGGGAACAGCATACCGGTGACACGGAGAGAACAGCATATCAGCATACCAGTAACGAAGAGAGCAGCATACTAGTTTACCAGTCATTTTACCCAAGGAAAGAGAAACAGCCCATACCGGTGAACACGGAAGGGAACAGCATACCAGCATACCAGTAACACGGAGAACACAACATACTAGCAAACCAACATACCACAGAAAGAACATCATATCAGCATACCAGTAACGCGCAGAGAACCGAAGAACAGTATACCAAGATACCAGCAACAAGGAAGGGACATCATACCAGCACACTAACCTATCATCATACCAGCATACGGGCAAATGTGGAAACATCATACCACGCTCACTAACCTAATTCATCATACCAGCCATAGCAACTGCGAACATCATACCAGAAGCACTAACCAACGTATCATCATACAGCCCATAGCAAATGGGAACATCATACCAGCTCACTAACCGTATTCATCATTACCAGCCATTACCAGCATAGCAATCGAAATTCCATACCAGCACACCACCAACGTATCAATCCATACCAGCATAGCATGGAACATCATCCTAGCCTCACTAACGTATCATTCATAAGCATACCAGCATATGAACATCATACAGCACACCAAACGTATCATCATACCAGCATAGCAATGGAACATCATATAGCACTAGGTATATCATCCATACCACATAGCAATTGGAACATCATACCAGCACAAACCTATCATCATACCATCATACCAGCATAGCAATGGAACATCATACAGCACACTAACCTATCATCATACCACCATACCATCAGGATCATAACCAGCACACCAACCATATCATCATACAGCATTAACCAGCGGCACTAAGGAGACCAGCATACCAGATGTTCCGAAAGGCTGGTAAAGAAATTTGGTGGCCTCTCCCTTCGAGACGAAATACCAGCCATACCAGCATACCAGCGGCACAAGGAGACCAGCATACCAGATGTTCCGAGCTGGTAAGAAATTTGTGCCTCTCCCTTCGAGACGAAATACCAGCATACCAGAGGATAAAGGATACCGCTGGCCTTTTTCCTCGAGACTCGTAATATCCATAAATTTCGGTATCTGTGCCAGGCTGCGATGGAGGAGGGGGGTGGGGGGGTATATACACACAGACACACATACATACACACACGCACACACAGACAGACACAGATACACATGCACGCACAGCACACACGCACACACACACACACACACACGCACACACACACACACGCACACACACACAACACACAGACACACACACACACACCACACGCACGCACACAGACACACAAACACACACACACACACACACCACACACACACACATGCACGCACACACACGCACACACACATAAATTTAGCTATCTGTGGCGGGTTGCGATGGAGGAAGGGGGAGGGGAGGGGATTGGGGGGGAAGGGGGGGGGGAGTGCGCCTCTCTCGATTCCCTTTTCCTCGTCTTCGCTTTTAATTTCTCTCCTCATTTTTTTTTCTTGATTTCTTTCTTCGGTTTTCTTCGGGTTTCTTTGCATTTCTTTATTTTTTTCTTTCTTTCTTTTTTTTTGTTTACATATTTCTTTATTCTTATTTCATTTTCCCTTCTTTCCTTTATTTCTTATATTTCTTTTCTTTCTCTCATTTACTTATTTTTCTTCTTTCTTTTTTTTCTTTTTTTTTGTTTTTTTTCTGGATTTCGTTTTCTTTCCATATTTTTGTCTTCTTTCCCTTTATTTTTTTCCTGTTTCATTTTTTTCCCCTTTTCGTTGTATTTCTGTTTTGCTTTTCTACTCCCTTTTTCTCTTTTGTATTTGTTCTCTTTTTGCTTTTCCCCTCCCTTGTATCTTCTTTTCTTTTTACTTTCTCTTATTTCCCTTCACTTATATTCTCATTCCTATTTTTTAAGCTTTTTAATATTCATTATTCCCCCCTCCCCCTCCCCCTCTCAGCCCCTTGTTTTTCTTTTTCTTTTTTTTTTCTTTTTTTTTCTTTTTCCCATTTTCTCATTTTCCCCTTCCTCATTTCCCCCCTCCCAGCCCCGTGTTTTTTTGTTTTTTTTTTTTTTTTTATCTTTCCCATTTTCTTCACTTTCCCTTCCTCGTTTTCCCCCTCCCAGCCCCATTTTTTTTTTTTTTTTTTTTTTTTTTATCTTTCCCATTTTCTTCACTTCACCCCTTTCCTCATTTTCCCCTCCCCTCCCGCCCCGTGTTTTTTTTTTTTTTTTATCTTTCCCATTTTCTTCACTTTCCCCTTCCTCATTTTCCCCTCCCAGCCCCGTGTTTTTTTTTTTTTTTTTTTTTTTTGTTGTTTTTTTTTTTTTCTATCTTTCCCATTTCCTCACTTTCCCCTTCCTCGTTTTCCCCTCCCCCAGCCCCGTGTTTTTTTTTTTTTTTTTTATTTTCCCATTTTTCTTCATTTCTTTTCCTCCTCATTTCCCCCTCCCAGCCCCGTGTGTTTTTTTTGTGTTGTGTTTTTTTTCTATCTTTCCCATTTTAAAGCCCCGTGTTTTTTTTTTTTTTTTTTTTTTTTTTTATCTTTCCCATTTTTTCCTCATTTTTCCTCCTCCCAGCCCCGTGTGGTGTTTTTTTTTCTATCTTTTCCCATTTTCCTCATTTTCTCCTCATTTTTCCCCTCCCTTTGTTAGAAAAAGAGAGGGGAAATGCATAAGAGAAGAGTTGTATTACACTTTTCTATTTCTCTCCTTGCCATGTTGAACTGCAACATTCATGTCAAATTAATCGTTACATTATATTTTGTATCTTGGTATTGTCTGTGTATCTGTTCGGATTAGAATGAAAAGTGTCATGTATCATGATAATGATTATGAAGATGACGGGTAATAATGATAATAATGATGATGTGATGATGATGGTGATGGTGATGGTGGTGATGGTGATGGTGATGATTGATGATGATGATGATGATGATGATGAATGATGATTGGTGATGGGTGATGATGATGATGATGATGGTGATGATTGATGATTGATGATTGATGTGATGATGGATGATGATGGATGATGATGATGATGATGATGATGATGATGATATGATGATGATGATGAATGATGAATGATGATGATGATGATTGATGATGATGATGATGATGATGATGGTGATGATGAATGATGAGAATGAATGATGATGATGATGATGGATGATGGTTGATGATGATGATGATGATTGATGATGATGATGATGATGATGATGGTGATTGATGATGATGATGATGATGATGAGAGATGAAGAAGGAAGAAGAAAAAGACAAACTATGGATAATGATGAAGAAATGGTGATTAAGAAATGACGATAAAAGAGATCTCTAAGAGAGACACAGATAGTGAGAAAAGAAAGAAAGGGTTAGGTTTTCTCGTCGTGAAAACATGTAATAATTTTCAACACTATAATGAGTATAAGACTCTCAATGTTTTTTTTTCATGTTTATATAAAATCATAACTTTATCAAATATCGCCTTTAGAAGACATGCATGCACATAAACATATGTATTAATGTATACACCCACAAACGTACAAAAACACTAGTTAAAATAATTAACATACACATGTACAACACACAAACACACCCAACAAAGAAACAAACAAACATGCACTAACTAACCTCCCTTTTTACCTCAAAGACAACATTTATTTAAAATAATTAGCATACATATGTACAAAACACAAACACCACAACAACAAACAACAAAAAACATGCACTAACTAACCTCCCTTTTTCATTTATTTGAAATAATTAACATACACATGTACAAAACACAAACACACAACAACAACAACCAAAAAAAACATGCACTAACTAACCTCCCTTTTTACCCCAAAGACTTAACATTTATTTCCCTTTTTGACAAAAACTCCCTCCCCCCCTTTCCATAACATATAAAAGACCTCCCTTTTTCATTTATTTGAAATAATTAACATACACATGTACAACACACAAACACACCAAACAACAACAACACATGCACTAACTAACCTCCCTTTTTACCCCAAAGACTTAACATTTATTTCCCTTTTTGACAAAAACTCCCCCCCCTTTCCATAACATATAAAAGATTCAACATCCAAGCTCACAGTCGTTAGATACTATGCTACAAACACAATAACTCTGCTCCTGAATTGATTGGGACATCCATTGTCAATTGTCAATGTGATGGAAATTGAGTTAGGAATTCCAGTGCTGGCTTCAAACAATATTTTAATTAATTTTGTCCTCTGTGCGTCGTCCAGTTATTGCATCTATTAACCCCAAAATTCACGAGTTTTTTTTCTGTATTTTTTCCAGTTTTTTTTTTATTTAGTTTTGTAGAAATCCCTTTTCTTTTTCTTTTTTTTGTAGATTTTTGCACCGTGTTTTGTTGAATAAAAGAAGGAGTTGGGGGGGGGGGGGAAGAGGGGCCAAAAATGGGGCTTATGTGTGAGTGATGTTTCTTTATCAGTGAAAAAGTGATTTATTATTATTTGTAGTATCATTATTATTATCATTCTTGCTTTATCATCACTACCATCACCATCATCATTATCATCATCATCATTATTATTATAATTATCATTATCATCATCATCAT
>NW_020870447.1:30901-48401 GCF_003789085.1 Penaeus vannamei | reverse complement strand
GACAGGAGAGAGAAGATATAGAAAAAATAAAACGAAAGAAAGAAAGAGAAATTAAACACACCTTACCCCCAAAAACAGAGACTAGACCAGTAAATGATTAGGAGACACCTGGCGTCGATAATAAGTATATTAATGGACCACATAGAAAAAAAAGAAGAATGGAACTATTTAGTATGAGGATGGAAGGCTGAGAGAGAGCGAGGGGGGGAGGGCCGAGACAGAGTAAGGGAAAGCGGGGAGATTTTCAGAGAGGGCGGATGAAACGCTATGAGGGAGAAAATGGGAATATAGGCAGTCGTATAAGGGAGGAGGTGAAGAGATCAAAATAATAATAAAGATAATGTTAATAACAATGATCAGGGATAATTATGCATCATCATCGCCATCCTCATCAACATTAATCACTCCTCATCGTTAATTGTGATATCAATAATAATAATAACGTAAGAACAAAGATTAAAAAGGATAAAGTAAAAGCGTAAGAGAGCGCAGAAGAGAGAGAGAGAGAAGAGACGAAGAGAGAGAGAGAAGAGAGAGACGAGAGAGCGAGAGAGAGAGAGAGAGAGAAGCAGAGAGAGGAGAGAGAGAGAGAAGAGGAGAGGGAGAGAGAGGAAGAGAGGAGCGGAGGAGGGGGAGGGAGGAGGTGAGATGTAGAGATGGAGAAGAGAGCGAGATAGAGAAGAGCGAGAGAAGAGCGAGAGAGAGCGAGCGAGAGAGAAGAGAGGAGAGGAGAGAATGAGAAAGAGATGAGAGTAGATGAGAGAGAGAGAGGAGGAATGAGAGAGAGGAGAGGAGAGAGAGCGGCAGAGAGACGCGAGGAGAGAAGAGAACGAGAAGAGATGGAGAGTGAGAGAGAGAGGGAGAGAGGGAGAGAGAGCCCAGAGAGGAGAAGACGACAGAATAAGAGAGGGAAAGAGAGAGAGATGGAGGAGGACGAAGAGAGAGAGAACGAGAGAAGAGAGAGAGAGAGAGAGAGAGAGAGAGAGAGAGAGAGAGAGAGACAGACGAAGAGAGAGAGAGAATACGAATACATATACCTTCCCCCTTTCCTAAATCTGAAATATCCAAGCAAAAAAAAAAAAAAAAAAAAAAAAAAAAATCGAGGCATTCCCCTATCATTCCCTCTTTCCTCGTCTTATCTCCCTCTTTATCGTCATTCGCTCCTTCTTATCTCTTTGAACATGTCTTACCACTTTCGTATTATCTTTTGACCCTTCCCTCTTCTCTCCTTTTCTCATAAGCTGTTTGTCCAATGACGGATTTTTTTGGATACGTTCTAGCTACCTGTTTTCACCTTAATAATAACCTAGACGATCACCATACGGGTCGTATGATGATCGTCTAGGTTAATGTATTTTACTTCATAATATAAGCGTAATGTATTTGTTTTCTTTCTGTTTTCCATTTTCTCTCCTTATTTCGTCAGCTGTTTGTCCAATGACGGATTTTTTTGGATACATTCTAGCTGCCTGTTTTCATCTTATTAATACAACCGACCGCGTGGTACCTGATCGTCTAGGTTAATGCATTTTACTTCATATAAGCGTAATTCATTTGTTTTCTTTCTGTTTTCCATTTTCTCTTCTTATTTCTTCAGCTGTTTGTCCAATGACGGATTTTTTTGGATACATTCTAGCTACCTGTTTTCATCTTATTAATACAACCGACCGCGTGGTACCTGATCGTCTAGGTTACTGCACTTTACTTGATAATATAAACGTAATTTTTTTCTGCTTTCTTTCTTCTTTTAAGAATCTAAATTAAAACAAAGTGTAGTATTTTCTAGCATAATAACTTAGCTAAACATTCGGGTTTTTTGGTATTAAATGTCTTAAAGCAGACAAAAGACTATCTTTTTTCACGAGTTATAAAATGATCGTTGTCTAACCTTGAGTTAATTGAAGGCCTTTAAACAACAACAAAAAGAGAGAGAAAAAAAGAAAGAGAGAAAATTAGAGAGAGAAAAAAGAATAAAAAAGAAAGAAGAAGAAAAAAAGAACGTTATGTATCAGATGCGCTGCAAAAATCTACATATAAATTAGCATAAGTGTTCGCTCCGTAACTTAGCCTTGTCTACGTTACATATAATCACTATTGCCAACAAAGCACACGAACCTCTCATCTTGGCTGACAAAAAGGGTAACACTTGTTTAGTAGCGACTCTATGCAGGGATGTGCTAAAATCCCTTTATTGTACACTGCCTTATAAGCCTAGTGTACATTGCCGCCCACAAACTCTATGACACGCAAACTCTCCACTGTACACGCACCTGTGGCCTCACGCTCTCTCTCTTCTCATCTCTCTCTCTGTCTCTCTTTCTCTCTCCTTTCTCTTCTCACTTCTCTCTCCTCCTCTCTTTCTCTCTTCTCTCTTCTCTCTCTCTTTCTCTGTCTCTTTTCTCTTTCTCTTTCTCTTTCTCTTTTCTCTTTCTCTTCTCTCTCTTCTCTCTCTCTCTCTCTCTCTCTCTCTCTCTCTCTTTCTCTCTCTTTCTCTCTTTCTCTCTCTCTCTCTCTCTTCTCTCTCTCTCTCTCTCTCTCTCCATCCCTTCCTCCCCTTCTCCCCCCTCCTCTTCCCTCTAGCATTCAACCTCTAATTTCTTTGCATTTTCCCCCCAAGTCAAAAAATCCCCCACCATTTTCCCCAAGGCCAGGCACGGGGCGGTCTATTGGTTAATCTTCCCAATTACAATCGATAATGAGGTTTATTTAGGGGAACTCTCGACTTTTTTTTCCCCTTTTCTCCCTCTTGGTCGGATTGAGGTCAAGTTGAGAGAAAATAGAAGCTAGAGTTGTCAGTATTATTATCTTATTGTCATTATTTTTTATTATTATATTGTTTTGGTTCATGGGCGGGTGTTTTCAGTTAGCGATTTTTTTTGTTGATGATAGATCTATCATATTATTTTTTTAATATATTTTTTATTATAGAATAAACACAAAATACATCCACCCACACATACATACAACCCAGACATACATACATACAACCCACACATACAAAGAATGTATACATACATATACATACATACATACATCACACACACACACACACACACACACACACACACCACACACACATATATATATATATATATATATATATATATATATAATATATATATATATATATATATATATTATACACACACCACACATTAATGAGAAGGTAAAATGTGCAAGATTTTCTTCCTTCTGTTCCCACGCTTAGAAAAATATTATCATACACACTTGCATTGCCTGGGTGTTAATATTCCCTCCTTACGTGCAAATGAATCATGATCCCTCAACTACAATTTAACAACCAACTATGATTATCTTGATAAACCACGGGTTGTAAACTCCCTCCTCGCGCTGTAAATCTCAGAGCCGTGTGGACTCGACCGCTGAAGGATTTAAAAAAAAAAGGAAAAAAAGAAAGAAAAAAAAATGGAGGTTGATATTTTCATTATTTAGCTTTCCTGTGTTTATCGAGTTATCTATCTATCTATCCGTCTATCGGCCTCTTAGCGCATGTCTTTGTCTTTTGTTAGATCTAGTTATACATGGATCCGGTCTCATTTATATATATTATATATATATATATATATATATATATATATATATATATATATATATATATATGTGTGTGTGTGTGTGTGTGTGTGTGTGTGTGTGTGTGTGTGTGTGTGTATGTATGTAGTGTGGAAAGGTATGAATGAGAACGAATATCTTTACAATAAAAGAGATATTCGTTCTCATTCATACCTTTCCACATTTGTACACATGAATTGGATCATATGTATGCAGACTTACATTCTTTGGTATATATGCAATATGCAGTGTGGATATCTGTATTCGTATGATAGTCACACACAAATATAGATATCTATCTATCCATCTATCTATCTCTCTTCTCTCTCTCTATATATATATATATTAGATATATATATATACACACACACACACACACACACACACACACACACACACACACACACACACACACACACACACACACACACACACACACACATATATATATATATATATATATATATATATATATATATATATATATATATATATATATATATATATATATATATATATATATATACTACACACACAGGTATAAGCATAAAATACCCACATCCGAACACCCCCCCTCCCACCCTCCCCCGCTGGAGACGTGCCCCCCTTCCACCCCCATCCACCCCACCCCACCCCACCTACGCCAAGCACAGCCACGCCCCCTAGCACGACCCCACCCGATCCGGTCCGCGACGATCACTTTCCGCCCCCCCCCCCCCGCCCCCCCCCTCCTTATTTTCTTCGCGACGCCACTTAAGTACACAAACGCGGACCTGATGCCTTGCGTAACACCTCGTGGGGTGGGGGGTGGGGGTGGGGGTAGGGGTTGGGGTGGGGGGGGGGATTGTTATTTAATGATTATTTATTTAAGTGATAAACGGTGTCTTTATTATAAGGCGCTGGGGGTTGGAATGCTTGCGGTGGGTAAGGGGGGGGGGGTATGGGGGAGGGGGAGGTGGGTGTGGATGGGAGGGGGAGAGGAGGAGGGGGAAGGGGGAATGGGGTATGGGAGGGGGGATGGGAGAGGGAATGGGGAAGGGGAGGGTGAAGGGGCAATGGGGAAGGGGGGAGGGGGGTTGGAAGGAGGGAGAGGGGGAGGAAGATGGAGGAGTAGGGAGGTAGGGAGAGGGGGGGGGAGAGGGGGAAGGAGGAAAAGGGAAGGAGGGAGATTATAAAGGGGAGATGGATGGAAGGAGGGAAGGAGGAGAGGAGGAGAGGGAGATGCAGAGAGAAAGAGAGAAAGAGAACGAGAAAACGAGAGAGAGAAAAGAAAGAGAGAGAGAGAGAGAGCGAGAGAGAGAGAGAGAGAGAGAGAGAGGGAGAGAGAGAGAGAGAGAGAGAGAGAGAGAGAGAGAGAGAACGAGAAAGAAGAGAGAGAGAGAGAGAGAGAGAGAGAGGAGAGAGAAAAAAAGAAATAGAGAAAGAGAGAGAGACAGACAGACAGACAAATCAGAAGAAAGAGACGAAACAAATAAAAGAGAGAAAGAACCATAAAAAGACAAAGAATACAAAGACAGACACAGACAGCGAGAGATTTTTCAAACAGACAGACACAACTGACCGCGGCTGAGGTGCACCATGGGTAGGCAGACTGACAGGCTCCTATGGGCATAATTAGTGCATCTTGGTAAAAAAGAGGGGAGCGTATGGGCATAGGGAGGGGGGCGGGTATGGGGTAGGGGAATGGGTAAGATCATGGATGGGTAAGGGCATGGGTAGGGGTATAGGTAGGGATATGGGTAAGGGCATGGGTAGGGGGTATAGGTAGGGGATATGGGTAAGGGCATGGGCATGGGTAGGGGTATAGGGGTATAGGTGGGTATGGGTAGGGATGGGTAGGGGTATAGGTAGGGATATGGGTAAGGGCATGGGTTGGTGAAGGGGGTGGGGGAAGGGTTGGGGAAGAATGGTGCAGGGTGGTGAGGGGGAGGGGGGGCTGTGGGGGGAGGTGAGATTGGTGGAGGAGGAGGTAGGGGGTGGGGGGTAAAGCTGGTAGGGAAAAGGGGGGGTGGGGGGTGGGGGGGGTCGGCCCTCCTTGATTACAATCCTCTCCGATGCCCCGAGTGGGGGGGGGGGGGGGGGGGGGGGGTTCCAGCAGCCTTATCTCGGCGAGGTTGCGGGTGGGCGTGGGTGTTAGCTTAGCACGGGCGGCCTTGGAGGGGGGGGAGGGGGGGGGGGAGGGAATCCAAATCTTACTGGCGACCCCATAAAAAAAAAAAAAAACGAAAAATGTGAGTTAACGATCATGTAAAATATTAGAACAGTGGAAGATAATGACAGTTATAGTCATAGATATAAAAGACGATGGTTTATCTATTGTTTCTGCATGCACACGTACATACATGCAGAACACGCATACATACATACAGCATATATGCATGCACACAGACACCTTACACATAAATGTAGATCATACATACAACACAGAGACACATACATAACACATTTCAGCATACAATAACACACATACACACACACACACACACACACACATGACAAACAAAACAACTCAATCACAAAATGAAACAAAACCTCAATACCATAAATAAGAAAAAAACCCGATTCTGCAACCTCATAATAATAATATTAAAAACATCCCAATTAGCTTTCTCTTCAGCCCCAAAGGACGACGAACAAACACGAATCCCTCAGAGGTAAACAATGTGTCTGCATCTGGCATAATGTTGCAAAAAAGGAGAGAAAAGGAGAGATTCGCAGCTGCAACAGACACAAAGGACTTGCAACGCGCGGCCGGAAGACGATTCAGGAAGAATGACAGAAGCCAAACCCTTGTTTTTTTTTGTTTTTTTTTTCGGAACACAAATGTGGCTTTGTGCCTTTCTTCTGCAGAAAGGAGGAACCAAAAAAAAAAAAAAAAAAAAAAAAAAAAAAAAAAGAAAGAAAGGAAAAAGAAAAAAAAAAGTAAAGCATCCTGAATTAGCTATTTTCTGCTAGTCCATTGTTTCGAGTGTTATTATTAGCGATTCCAAACGAGGTGGTGTGGCCGTTAAAATAACTTGTTTGTTTATCGTATTATTTTCATACTTTCATTAACCTTTCATTAACAGTACTGTTGTTACTGCGACTTAAAGGTTTATGATTTTGTTCTTCCTAATAAGGGATAATCAAAAAGTAATCAATAAGATTAACAGGTAATCCCAAACCACAACAAATTAACGGCAAAATCAACGGTGAAAATAACAGGTTGGCTTACAATTCTCTTAAAAAAAACGAAGAAAAGATAAAAAAAAATAACAATAAACAAGCCTAAACACTTTAAAACTAATACCAATACCATAAAAATCGAAACCAGTCCACCAAAAAACTTTAGAGAATAACAAACGAGAAATTTATGTCTGCTCGCCGGCGATTCTTCACGTCCGAAGCCAAATAAAAATGGCTTCTAATGACACCGTATCGTTGACATCATGACAACAAAAGCCTATCGCACGTCTAGGCCAAGGGATCTACCACAGCGACCACAGATATGTTATCTTTGGCCATCGTGGACTTGGCTGGCCCTCCCGCCCGCTCGCCGGTCCCCTCGTTCCGTATGTTTCGCTTTTGTTTCGTTTCGTGTTTCTCTTTTTCAGTTCTGTTGTTTATGTTTCTCTTGTTCTGGTTTGTTCCGTATGTTTCTCTTCTGTTCCGTTCCGTTCTCTATGTTTCTCTTGTTTCGTTCCGTATGTTTCTCTTGTTCCATTCCGTTCTCTATGTTTCTCTTGTTTTGCTTTGTTCCGTAGTTTCTCGTGTTCATTTCCGAATGTTTCTCTTGTTTCGTTTCGAATGTTTCTCTTGTTCCGTTCCGTTCTGTATGTTTCTCTTGATCTGTTCCGTTGCGTAGTTTCTCGTGTTCCGTTCCGTTCTGTATGTTTCTCTTGATCCGTTGCGTAGTTTCTCTTGTACCGTTCCGAATGTTTCTCTTGCTTCGTTCCGTATGTTTCGTTTGTCCCGTTCCATGCCGTATATTTCTCTTATTCCATTCAGTCCTCCCTCTCTTTTCTGTGTTTTATCGCTCCTTCCTTTCCCCTTCTCGTGTTTATTTCATGTTTTATCTACCCAAGCTTCCTAGTCCCATATCCACCATCCAGTTCCGTTCCGTTCCTCTTGTTCCAATTAGTCACTCTTCTCGGCTCCATGTCCGTCCCGTTCCCTGTCCCGGTTACACGTGCTTTGTGTCCAGGGTCTGGTTTGGGCAACGGCGCTATCTGATATGCTTGATAGATCACTGATTTCGGTCTATATGGAATCTTTAATTGGATCACTGACATGGGCGACCATAAGGCCTCTCTCTCTCTCTCTTTATGTCTGTCTGTTTCTCTCTGTCTGTCTGTCTGTCTGTCTCTCTCTCACACACACACAGATAGATAGATCTAGATGCAGACATGAATAGATAGACATACGGATAAATAAATACATTGATGAAAGTACGATAGTTGCATAACCATCGACTACCTCCAAGTCTGTTACGTTCCACCATTCCCATCCCTTCACATTCTGCCTGTCCCATTCCCTCGTTCCATCATCATCATCCCATCATCCCCATCGTGTGTGTTCCCTCGCGTTCCGTTCCGCAATTCCTCCCGGACAAAGGAAACGGCAGGAAATAGCTATCCCTCAACGGACCACGAAGAAGGGAAAAATGGCGGGAAATGAAGAGGCTCCACTATGTCCCTCCTTTTCCCTTTCCTTTCCTTCCTGGTCGCCTGCAATCATCGCCAGAACACAGGCCTGGGGTATATTTACTGCCTGGAGATGATTTAGCCATCAAAAAGCAGTTTTCTTTCGAGTTAATAACGTACATAGGGTGGTCTGGCAAAACGGTAGAGGTCGCTGGGTCAAAAATCCCGTTTTCTTTCTATCAAAGTGAGTGACCGTTGGGATAATTTATCTTTGTAGGTTTCGATATGCAGTATTGTCTTAGATTTTTTTTTTATTCATTTTTCGCTTCTTGCATTTTTCCTTGTGCTTGGAAAGTGTATGTAAATACATTAATTTAGACATTCATATGCTCTACGCACGCGCGCACACACACACACACACACACAACACACACACACACACACACACACACACCACACACACACACACACACACACACACACACACAACACACACACACACACGCATCCATTATCTTCCGGAGTGTAAAATCCCACAACGGAACCCAATACGATAATTACCTAATTTTCCCGCCAAATCCTCCATTAAGAAAATACGGAGAAATCCCGAGACAATTTCCCTAAAGCAAAGATTTTATGATCAGTAAACGAATTTTTGATCACAGGTTTTTTTTTCTTCCGTCCGTTAAAACACGAACGAAGGAGAGAGAGAGAGAGAGAGAGAGAGAGAGAGAGAGAGAGAGAGAGAGAGAGAGAGAGAGAGAGAGAAGAGAGAGAGAGAGAGAGAGAGAAAGACAGACAGACAGGGACAGAACAGATAAGGATATGATAAGGATAACTAAAAAAAAAAGAAAAAAAAAAAAAAAAAAAAGACCTCTGTATTAAGAAAATGTCTTTTACTTTATCTTTGTTAATGATTCGTTTTTAGTTTTAGTTTTTATTTAATAATGACTTAATTTTAATTTATTTTTTTAAACTTGGTTCTGCTTTATTTTGAAGTCAGTTTTATAATTATTGCAATTTCTTTTTTCCCTTAAATTATTCGTTCGTTATTTGGTATATAGATTTGACTTTCCATGGCTATGTGATATTATATTTCTTCCATTGGTTCTTAATCTCTTTCTCTCTCTCTCTCTCTCTCTCATCATTCCTCTTCTCTCCTCTCTCTCACCTTTTCTCTCTCTCTCTCTTACCTCTCTCTCTCTCCCCTTCTCTCTTTCTCTCTCTCTTCTTCTCTCTTTCTCTCTCTCTCTCTCTTCTCTCTCTCTCTCTCTCTCTCTCTTCTCTCTCTCCCCCTCTCTCTCTCTCTCTCCCTTTTCTCTCTCTCTCTCTTCTTTCCTCTCTCTCTTCTATCTCCCTCTATCCCCTTCTCTTCTCTCTCTCCCTTTCTCTCCTCTCCTCTCTCTCCTCTCTCTCTCGCTCTCTCTCTCTCTCTTCTCTCTCCTCTCTCTCTCTCTCTCTCTCTCTTCTCTCTCTCTCTTCTCTCTCTCTCCTCTCTCTCCTCTCTCTCTCTCTCCTCTTTTTCGATTTTATTAACTCTCTGTTAATAAAATCACCCGACGAAGATACATGCAGAACAATAATTAAGAACACACAACGCACATTCACTCAAGGTTGGGGAGAGGAGAAGAGAAGAGAGAAGAAGAGAGAGAAGAGAAAAAGAGAAGAGAGAAGAGAAGAGAGAGAGAGAGAGAGAGAGAGAAGAGAGAGAAGAGAAGAAGAGAGAGAGAGAGAGAAGAGAAGAGAGAGAGAGAAGAGAAGAGAGAAAGAGAGAAGAAGAGAGGAGAGAAGAAGAGAAAAGGAAAACTTCCTAAGGAGAAGCGGGGAGAGAAGAAGGGAGGGGATCGGAAGGTAGAGATGGTAGATAAAGAAAGAGAGAGGAAAAAGAAAACAGGAGAAGGAGAGAAGGAGAATTTTAAAAAGGGGAGACGAGACAGAAATGGAAGAAAGACAAAAAAAAAAAAAAAAAAACACGAAGATACAAGAAGAGGGAAGGAAAAAAAAAACAAAAAAAAAAAAAACCAGCAAATTCTCAATAAATCCGTCAAGCATATCGAATATATTGTAATTCCTCCTCCATTTTAGGTCATCCCGCCTTTGCATCCACCGACCGTCTCAAGGATAGAGGTCGGGCGGGCTCGTGTTGTCTCCGCCTCAGACCCAGCCTTGTGAAGTGACCGAATTAGCCTCGCCTCAGAAGACCTCGAAAGGGGGTGGGGGGTGGGTGGGTGGGGTGGGGGGGTGGGGTGGGGGTGGGTGGTGGGGGGGTGGGGTGGGAGGAGGACAGAGGGTCTTCTGTTCTTCTTGGGGGTCTCGTGTCCTCTTTGGTCTTTTTAATCATCTTTTTTGGGGTCTTTTTTTGTTTTATAATGTCGTGTTTTTTTTTTTTTTTTTTCGTGTTTTTCATATATTTGTTTCATTTCTAGGCTTGATATATAACGATTTTTTTTTATAACGTCACGTTTTTTTGTTTTTTTTTTTTTTTGTTTTTCGTATATTTACATTGTTTTATTTCTAGGCTTGATATATAACGAAGAGAAATATATAATAAAATGTTCATATTTACCCAAATAAATAAAAAAAATATATATATATTATATATATATATCATATATAACCATGATTCCTTTCATTACATCCTTTCTCAATCTTAAATCCTGCGTGAATCGTGTTGCAATTCTTTCCTTCATTCCTAGAAAAGTTCATTTATTTGATACAAAAAAGAAAAAAAAAAGAATGGTCACTCCTCAGAAGAGATTAAATTCTTGTGATATTTTTCATGAATGTGAAAGAAAACGGGACATGAAGAGTAACAGAAAACGAAACATTGTTTAAAAAAAACGGAAATTCGGTTACAGTTTTTCGGAAATAATATCTATCGTTATTTTCAAAAATCTATACCAAACGTTTAAGAAACATACTTGCATTTAACTTGAAAAAACAATCATATAATTTATAAATTTATCATTTCCAAGAGCATTAGTACACACCCTAATCACCATGAACCTAATAACTACGATTTACACCCAAAATTACCATTTATTCCCGACAGAAATCAACACTCCCATTCATTATCATAATATGAATGGTAGTACACACGCATACCACCCGTAAGTCACGTGTCAGAGAAGTACCACCGTGTTGCTGTCACTCGTCAACAGAGGGCAGGTCAGTCGTCTTCGAGACACTAATGGCGGTCGTTTTAGACATTAATTATGCCTTTAGCCGAGAGATCGTCATATCAAGAGATGTCGGGGCTGTTGGTTTTGCCAGCTAAGTGTGGTATGATTTGCAAGAGTTAGGTAAGGAGAGTCTAAGGTAGATATTGTGGGTTGTGGGTAGGAGGTGGGTGGGTAAGGGGGGATTGATCATTTTCTGAACACCTGTTTTTTTTGGAGTTTGGCTTGTGGGGTAATGTGTTGATGCAAGGTTATATGTGTATGATTCGTTATTGTCTGTTGTCCTGTGTTCTGTCTGTCTTTTTCTCTCCCTTTCTCTCTTCCTCTGCTCTCCTCTTCTCTCTCTCTCTCTCTCTCTCTCTCTCTCTCTCTCTCTCTCCTCTCTCTCTCTCTCTCTCTTCTCTCTTCTCTCTCTCTCTCTTATATATATATAATATATATATGTATATGTATACACAAGTATATAAATCCTTATATCCATTTTCCCGATCTATCAATCAATCTATCTTAACCATCTATGTACATAAGGCGCACAATCGAATCACCCAATACCGTACCTCTTTGTCCATTACTCTTACCAACTCGTTGCCTCCTCAACCCCCCCCCCCCGCCCCCCCGACCTGACAGCGAGCAGCTCGTGCCAATAGCGGTGGAGTCGAGAGCTGCAGTGTACACAGAACCCCGCCGAGAGTGCTGCTAATATGGAACCGCAGTTGGGCGAGTGAATTCTTTCAACTATACGTTATTGGTGTTGTTTTTTGTCTCTCTCTCATTCTCTCTTTACTGCGGTCTTTTTCATGTCTTCTTTTCGGTTTTTCTTTGTTTTCTTTTCTCTTCTCTGTCTTTCTTTCTCTCTCTCTCCTCTTCTCCCTCTCTCCCTTCTCTTCTTTCCTTCCTCTCTTTCTTCTCTCCCTATCCCTCCCTCCCTTCTCCCCCCTTTTCTCTATCTCCCCTTCCCCCTTTCCCCTCCCTCTCCCTCCCTTCATCTCCCTCCTCCCCTCCTTCTCTCCTCTCTCTCTCTTCTCCTCCTCTCTCCTCCTCCTTCTTCTCTCCTCTCTCTTCTCTCTCTCTCCTCTCTCTCTCTCTCTCTCTCTCTCTCTCTCTCTTCTCATTGCCTTCCGTTGCTTTGCAATCGTGTTGCCGGCAGAATGGGAGATTTATGCAAATTAAACATATTTTGTTCCGGTTTCGTTAGTGGAACAATTATCAGCTCCTCATAACGAAGGACAATAAATCAATATATAAACGGTGCAGTAAATCAAATAAACATCTGAAATAACACACGATAATATATCTGGATCATATATCTGAAATGAAAGCGAGATTGGCCAAACAAAGAGAAGACACAGTGGAAATAAATAATAAACAAATACACAAAAATAAAAAAAGATAAATGAAAAAAAACAAGAATAAGAAAATATAGAACAAAAATCTAAAAGTATATATTTATTAATAAAAAATACCAATCAAAATCCCATATGCAAATAGGTGCTAAGAGAGAAAAGGTTGCGTGTGCCAAATTCCTCCCACTCTCCCTCTCCCTCATCCCTCTCCTCCTCCCTCCCCCTTCCCTTCCCTTATCCCTCTCCCTCTCTCCCCCTCCCTTATCCCCTCCCTCCCCTCCTCCCCTCCCCCTCCCTTCCCTCTCCTCTCCTCTCCCCCTCCCCTCCTCCCCTCCCCCTCCCTCTCCCTCCCCTCCCCCTCCCCCTCTCCCCACTCCCCTCCCTCGTTTTAATTGTTTCCCCGTTATCAAATTGTACAAGTCGTTTATGGAGAGGCAGTTTGTGATAGGGCGTTTACGAGAGCAAGCCGGGAGAGATGGAAGAGATGGGATAGAAGGGATAGGTCAGATGGCTAGGGCTTCTGTAGAGGATAGGGGTTGTAGGGTGGTAGGAGGAGGGAGGAAAGAGATAGGGTGGTTGGAGGAGGGAGGAAGGGGGATAGGGGTGGTTGGAGGGAGGGGAGGGGGAATAGGGACAATAGGAAGTAGATAGAGAAAGAGGGAGGTGGTTAAGGGGAAGGGGAGGGGAAAGATAGAGGGAAGGGGGAGGATGGGGGGAAGGATAGGAGGAAGATAGGGGAAGGAGGAGGGGGTAGGGGAATAGGTTAAGAAGAAGAGAAAGTGGAGGAGAAACAAGAAAAGAAACACAGGAGGAAAATGAAGAAATAGAGACAGAAAGACAATATAGTGAGTAAGCAGAGGAAAAAGAAAGATGAAAGGAAGAGAAGCGGAAGGGAAAGAAGAAGAGAGGAGGAGAGGGGAGAATGAAGAGGGGAGTATGGTCAGTACCTGGGTGTGCACAAAAAAAAAAAAAAAAAAAAATCTAAGTAATCTAGTCTAGTATTAATTAGCATAATATGTTACACTCCTTACGAGGCCTGATAACATGGCACAGCACTGGCAATACATCCGTAACAAATGAAAAGAAACAGAGAGAGAGAGAGAGAGACAGACAAAAGAGGAGAGAGAGAGAAAGGGGGAGGGAGAGGGAGAGAGAGGGAGAAAGAGGAGAGAGAGAAAGAGAGAGAGAGAAGAGAGAGAGAGAGAGAGAGAGAGAGAGAGAGAGAGAGAGAGGAGGAGAGAGAGAGAGAAGAGAGAGAGAGAGAGAGAGAGAGAGAGAGAGAGAGAGAAGAGAGAGGAGAGGAGAGAGAAGAGAGAGAGAGAGAGATGATAGATTTTTCTTTTCCCTACTTCGAAAAGCGGGAAAGACCGAGAACCAACGAGAAAGACCGAGATCCAACGAAAAGGAACGAGAACCAACGAAAAAGAACGAAACAACCAGAAAGAACCGAAACCAACGAGAAAGACCGAGATCCAACGAAAAGGAACGAGAACCAACCAGAAAGAACGAGAACCAACCAGAAAGACCGAGAACCAACCAACAAGAAAGACCGAAAACCAACCAGAAAGACCGAGAACCATCGAAAACCAACGAGAACCATCGAAAACGAACGAGAACCAACCAGAACGAAGCGAGAACCAACCAGAAAGACCGAGAACCATCGAAAACGAACGAGAAAGACCGAGAACCAACGAGAACGAAGCGAGAACCCATAAGCCACACTACCACACACGACCGACAACGCGGATCCAGGACGGCAACATAAACTAGATCCTCGACTAAAAATACTATCAACAGAAGGCTTTAGGCGAGGGTCGCTGCCGTTGACAAAATATTGTCAATTATGCCAGCCGGGAGCGCGGATATATTGGGCATTAACGAAGGTAAGAGGGGGAGTTGAAGGGAGTTTAAGGGAGGGAGGGGGAGGGGAGGAGGGGGAGGGGGAGGAGGGAAGGGGAGAGGATGAGGAGAGGATGGGGAGAGGGAGGAGGGAGGGGGAGAGGGAGGAGGGAGAAGGAAGGGGTGAGGGGGAGGGAGAGGGAGGGGGAGGAAGGGGGGAGGGGGAAGGAGGAGGAGGAGGAGAGGAGGAGGAAGAAGAAGAAGAAGAAAAAGAAGAAGACGAAGAGGAAGAGGAGGAGACGAAGAAGCAGAAAAAGAAGATAAGATAAGGGAGGAGAGATGAACATAGAGAGCCATGAGAAAAGGAAGACGAGGTAAGGAATAGACAAGCAAGATAGAGAAAGAAGAGCGACGAAGGAGAAGTAAGAAAGAGAGAAAAGAAGACAGGGAAGTAGGGAAGCAGATGTGGAAGAACAGAGGCGAAGGAGAAGGAAGAAAAAGAGAAAACGAAGAAAATGGGCGATAGAGAAAGATGTGAGAAAGAAGGAGAAGGAAGAAAGAGAGAAAACGAAGACAAAGGAGGAGAGGAAGAAGGAGCCCGAGGAAGCTAGCAGAAGGAACAGGATGAATAACTAACCAGCTTGTCTTTCGAAGGTGCAATTCCTTTCTCTTGCCTTTTACCCCACAAGATCCGATTCATTCCTACGCATCTGTTTGCAAAGTCACGTGGTCTATTTCCCTGGTAGAAATCTGCATATCTATCTCGTCTATTTGTCTCCCTTACCCAACCTATCTATCGAAGGGTATGTACGTGTCCCTATGCAAAATAATGGCATGCTCGTCCTTATATGCCTTATATTTGCATATCTACACCTGTCAATCCCTTTTCCTATCTAGCAATCGATATATGCAAATATACGTCGATGTAAATATTAGGCATACATGCATACATAGACGCAAAGAGATTGGGATAGACAGCGGGTGCCTATACGAAAGCGGGTTTCTTATGGAGGTTAAAAGAGCATCGCGATAAGAGACAGAGAGGCTTCTGCGTAGGCCTATCCGGGAGTGTCGTCCTAGGAAGGAGGAGGAGGAGGAGGCCTAAGGTGAATTCATATTCGTCTGATGCGAAAAATAATAAAAGTACGAAAGACGCTCTTATCTAACACGCAAGATTTCGCTCTGGCGTCTTCCTCGCGTGTAAGGAAGGAATGCGTCTTTTTTTCTTTTTTCTTTTTTTTTTTTTTTAAAGGAGACGTCTATTACGAAAAGGATAAAATATCAACGCGCTTTATAAATTACGCGGAAGGAGCTCTAACCCTAGGACTTAGAACCCCTTTCGCCCAGCCGTGCTTTGTTACGTTCAGAATACGGGCGTGCGAGAGAGAGAGAGAAGGAACCCGGTCAGTCGTCTGAGAGCGAGCCAAAGGAAGGGTCACGTCCGATCATAAACACACGACTTAACTACCAGTTCAGCGCTAACTTAACTGCCATTTAGCCATTACCGACAACTGAAGGCCACACGCGCGCTTACCCACGCACGTCTAGCCTACAATCGCCACACATTTGGGTCTGCTTGCAAGATGGAAGAGTAAGAGAGAGAGAGAGAGACAACAACAAAAAAAGTCAAATTACATGATTATATGATTAAGATTTTAAGCTTCAAGCATAAGTAGACAGTAACGTCTTGTCTGACTCTTTTTTTCCCTCCTCCTCCTCCTTCTTCTTCTCTTCCGCCTTTCTCTTCCCTTACGCAGGGTTATCGCTGACATTAATATATGTATTTGCATGCTAGAGTTGATTGCAGAGTCGCCGCTGCAAGGGAGGGGGGAATTCGGCACATTACCTATCGACAGCTGCTGATCTAGACTGCAAATGGCGTGGTATTATGGGATATTAAATTACCCGAGAGGATTTACAAGGGATGTTGAAGAAGGGAGGGAGGAGGGACGAAGGGGGGAAAGGTATGAACGAGGAGGGAGGAGGAAGGATGGGTAGGGGGAGAGGAGAAGGAGGAGGAGGAGGGGATGAGGAAAGGAGGAAGGAGGAGGGAGAGGGGTTAGGAGGAAGGAGGAGTGAAAGAGGAGGAAAGAGAAGGATGAGGGGGGGAGAAGGAGGGAGGATGAAGGATGGAAAGGGAGAAAGGAGAGGGAAAGAAGGAATGAGTGAAAGAGGAGGAGACAAGGAGAAGTGGGGGAGAAGGAGAAGTGAAGAGAGGAGAGGAGAGAAGTGAGGAGTAGAGGAAGGAAGAAAATGAGTGAAAGAGGAGGAGAAGTGAGAAGTAGAGGGAGGAAAGAAGAATGAGTGAAAGAGAGAGGAAAGAGGAGTGAGGAGGGCGGAGCGTCGGAAGGATAGAAGGCTGGAGGGATAAGGAGGAGCCGTTGAAGGAGGGAGGGCATAGGATGGATTGGGGGGGGTACGGGATAGGGGTTCTAGGAAGTTATTAGTATGGAAATTGGCAATGCAGTAATTAGGGGTTTAGTAAAGTGACCTGAGGAAGGGGGAGAGAGAGAGGGAGAGGAAAGGAAGGTAAGGAGCGTGAAGAGAAAGGGAGGAGAAGAGAGAGAGAGAGAGAGAGAGAAGAGGAGAGAGAGAGGAGAGAGAGAGAGAAGAAGAGAGAGAGAGAGAGAGAGAGAGAGAGAGAGAGACGGAGAGATGATACACAGATAGACACACACACGCAGACACACACCACAGAGAGAAGAGAGACAGACAGAAGAGAGAGAGACAGAGAGAGAGAGACAGAGAGAGAGAGAGTTTTTGAGAGAGAAAGGAATTAAAAGATGGGATAATAAGAGAGGCTGCAAACTCTTAATTAAAATGGCCCAGTTTTTTATGCATTTTTTAACCAGTTCCTGCTGTTAAACCCATTGCATCTTCATTATGATGAAATAATCTTTTCACTGACCTATGGACTCGAGAAATGTATGAGATTGTTTACAGATAA